>CM062617.1:15932605-16337696 GCA_025617555.3 Puccinia polysora | reverse complement strand
CAGTTTGAATTCATACTGAGGTAATTCAGGTTATTCATGAAAATCAGAATTCACTCATTTTTTGGGCATGTTTGATTAATTTTGAGTTTATTGAGGTATGCTGTTTTGAAAAATACCTTGGACTTCATTCCATCCTTCACTTGCATTTAATTTTGGGGAACTTAACATGGGACAGCCTCAGCTCCCTGGCCATCATGTAAAAATTCCATTAAGTTGAAGCTCTTAGTTTAAAACTCTGGCATGACCATGATAAATACTCAGGTAACTCTTGAGGTCCTAAAGAATCTTTCTTGAGAAGTCAGTCTTTAATCATTAGATTCAAACACCTCCAATCAATTCTCATTAAACACTTGCCCATCATCCATTCAAATTATTGTTGACTAAATTCAAATCCTAACCCTTACCCCCACATCTTTTCCTTTTTATCCTCTGAAAAATTCCTTGGAGGAAATTGCTTTGACCAGAATGCACCACCTAACTTGAAAGCACCCTTTATAGCATTTAGCAAAGTGGTCATGTTGTCATGGAGTCCAACAGAGTAGGTGGTCTCTTGATCTCTATTAAAACTTTCTTTTTTATCTTTGTTGTTCTCTTCAACATTCCTACCAAAAAAAAAACTCTTACATTCCCCAGGTATACAATCCAACAGATAGGTTGAAAGATGGGTACAAATATTGTGTCTTGAATCATGCAATTCTTGTAATGATCCATATGGGAGGTTTGGATGTGGTTCAATGCTGGTTTGCCTCTCACTTGCTGAGAAATAACTTTTATTGGGTGGCCTGATCTTACTTTATGGTGCTGTCAGCCCAGATAGACTTGTTATCATTGAAATCACTTTCCTGGTTGGTCACATCTTGCAATACCTACCAAGATTGGTGTAACAGTTGTGCTTACTTAAGATTTCCGGACCCTACCGCATGATAAGGTCATGTGGTCATTATCAGAAGTTGACACCTGGACCAGCCCGCCTTTCAAGTACACCCTAGGGAGCCTAAACGTCTGCTCAGTCTATGGGGAGTGGGGGAATTGTCACGTGGAAAAAACAGTAAGGGGCAAGCGTTGCAAGTCACAAAATTAAAATGGCTGGATTTAAACAACAGAATAAGACAAGAAATATGGTGAATAATGCGTATTATTCAATAATTCTAACAAAACTTTTATTTGAGAGATAAAAGAAAATCCAGTGGTTCAAGCTCACTCTCATAAGTGTCAGTGAAGTAGGAATGAGCATCACATCAAACGAGTTCCCAAATACCCAAAAAATAGTTAATCCTAATCAAAAACAGTTCCATAGCCATCACAATACAATCTCGAAAGATCGAAAGTTTTGAACCCGAAACTTCCTCCCATTCTATCGGCACTTCGACTATTGGGATCTTGGGTTCTATCAATTGGGCCCTTAGCAATAACTCGACATCAAATATCCTGATAGCCAATGGTTGAGAGGTTTGTTTTCGAAGTTAGAATTATCAGATGAGTGGATGGTCGATGTCAAAAGAATGGCTAAATCAACTTTCTATCCAACAAAACCATCGCGATAAACGATTAGACTCACCACCTTTCGACATGGAGTCCCTCGAACACTTCGATGGCAGTGGCTCTAGTCATTAACTTGAAGCCACATTGAGTATCTCTGATATCCTTGAGACCGAGTAGGATCAAGTAAAGATGAAAAGCTTTCATCAAAAAATTTCTAAATTTACTCCTCGAAACTACCGTTGGACTCGAGACTAGATGGGCTCTGGAGCCAATGGCGATACCATAAAACTCTCCGGCTTCTCTATCGGCCATGATCTTTTGTTTAATCGTCGAATCCGACGTCGCTGTCGTCAATGATGATGAGGTTGATCGTCTTTGAGTTCGAATCTCTTTCAAACTTTTGATCAATTTGGATAAATCTGAAAATTTGGTCGCTCCATCCGCATCAGCAAACAGGATCATCTCCCCTCTTGAATGTAGAATTCCCTACGGATCAAGGGCAATAATGGAAAGTTGAGTTTGGTAAGATTAGGTAATTTGCAAGGCTTCGTTCTCGGTTAAGCTCATTCAAACTGTTGTCTCTACTAACATGTCTCACAGCACCACCCTTTCCACGATTTTTACCCAGGCTGATCACCCTTATCACAGCATCAGGATGATTATTAGTCCGCTGAGAATGTTGAATGGCTAATTCCAAGGCAGTATCGATGGTCCGATCAGAAGAACCATCATCGACTATCAAAACCTCGTAAGACTTGATCCCTAAATCTGAATTATCATCCTCCCCGACTTGGGGAACTTGAACACCACCATCGTGAATAGAGGATTTCTTGTTATCCGTTCGAATATTTGCCCTCCTTTCGTAATTTGACCTTTTGTCCTCCAACCAATCCAACGCTTCATTCAAGCCATTCTTCAATCTGGATTCTTCGTTATACGCCGGTATAACCACTGAAATTTCTACGGTGGGACCTGATTTCCTGATTGATGTTAATTTCCTTCCAGGTGGTTTGGTCGATTGGGCAGATAAGTAATAGAGCGATTTCTCGGTAGGTGGCGCGGGTTTATGTGAGATTTTCCTGAGAATAAAGACCTGTGGTACGTTTCGCGTCGTAGGATATCATGGACAAATCGAATCGCCCGGGGCATTTTTGATGGGTTCCACGGCCATTTTTTTATTCATGGATTTTTTTATTTTTTTTTTTGACGGTGTTTCAAAGCGAAAATGGCAGAGCGAGGAAAAACAAAACTTGGAAAAGTTAGCGATATTGAAACTAAGATGCATCGACAGACAGTGAAATGATGTCGACTGACGTACGATCAAGAGATAGAGCAGAGGGAGTGAGAGGCCAGTCCATAGTAAGATGTTCCACATAAAAAGACCTTCTCAATTGGGAAGCAGATACTTCAGTCGATAGACACCTTCGTGGCAAGATTCCTCGGCTGGTCGAAGGGTTGGATGGATAAACGTAATTCCTGCCGACTTGAGGGAGATACGATGGAAGACTGGGTGCTCTGTTTCGGGTTGATGAGACCAAGCTTGAATGGAGCTGGTTGTAAATTTGTCTTGACCTTCGAGAAGATACTCTGATGGCTTCTCCGCGAGCCTATTACATGCCAAGTCGTCCACTCCAGTGTGACCGCCGTCGACTGCGCAACGAGGGAACCAGGCCCATTATGGGCGAGGAGAGAAATCACCCAGTCACTACTACCATCAGTTCCATGCCAACGCACTCCTTGGGAGTTTCACCAATCCATCTATCTATAAAGCTCTCAACAGACATCTAAACACAAACCCCAAGCTATCAAAGTGTTTCTATCATCAACCCTTTGTGAACCCTGCTTTAGGCAGGAAACAAATCATTCAACACGACGCCATTTTGGAGTGTCACATTTTTCCATGCGACAGCTAGTCGTGTCCAATAAGGGCATCCATCCGCCTCAGAAGCACCAATGTGGTGTGTGACGACTGACTAGTAATACCTAGATATGGATGCCTAAAATATTATGATGAGTAGTGCCCGTCGCAAGACTAGTGATATCTGTCGTAACACTGAAAGCTCTCCAAGCCTCATGCAACACTTTTCCTAACTGCTACATTCATGTGTTTGTAATTGATCGTCCAATTCTAACTAGTGGTTGTTGGGAAATTGTGCAGATCCCCAAAACATGATCTTCTTGCTTTTAATGACGCTGAAGGAAACAACATTCCAGGTCAACTCATCTCATGACATGTCCAAACCCAGTACCAAGCCCAAACTAGACCGACGATAGTTTTGAGAGACTCCAACTCTGAAGATGATGGTTCAGAGCTGTGTTCATCAGCATCCACCGTCTCTTCAGATTTATCTGAATTCCAGGTTTCAACAAAAAGGTCTAACTGCAAGAAAAAGTCACTGGATTCAATTCATCTCGAGTGAAACAAACCAACAAAATTATAATCATGTAGTGGCCCTTGCACTTCCCCTCTTCTTGGCCTGGCTATATGTCTTCTTGGTGTTAGTCGGATCAACTGATAGCTTACACAAACCTCTCCAAACTTGATCCTATGTTGCCATGAATGTCAGCCAGCTAATATTGGAGAGCCAGCTGACAAAAGTACCATAAAATCACTAAGAATGATAAAAAAATAGTAAGCAATAAGAGATCCTGAGATATGATTACAGAAGTTGAATCCCCACCCAAAATTATGTAGGGTTGCTCACTGGGGGGGCCACCCTTCAAATCCTACTCCTTGAGCCTTTAAACAAATGTACCATAAATACCACAACCCCAACCTGGCAGTGTGGGCCATGTTCACCTATCACTGAAAGCATTGCACAAGTGTTACCTGACCACAATTGAGTCAGAAACTGAGTTTGTGTGTATAGTTTAGAATTTATGGACTAAAAAGTGCTTTGTTAAAATTCCTGCACAGCTATGCACAACACTACAGTCCTGAAACATGAATGCAGCCCCTTGATCTCAAATTCCAGCGCAAAGCTGCATCAAAGCAAGGCCATGGCCAGTACACAGGCTGAGAGCTGCAAACTAGGCTGTCAGATCTGAAATGATCACAAAGAAACCCTGGTAGAGGTGTTACAACAGGTATGGGAAAAGCATGCATGTGTAAGTTGCATGTCAATCCATCAGGCAAGTCACCAAACACCTGGGATAAGTTAAAAATGACAGAAAAGACACATTAAAACCTCTCAAAATACCATTTGACCAAAATCACAAAAATCATCAAAAACTACTTTCACAGACTTCTCAAACCTGAACAAGTGACAACTGCACACCCTACATAGTATAGAGATGTCCATAAAATTTATTTGACTAATTAAAACTATTTTAAACATTAAATAAATACAAGAACCTCCATTAAAAGGATGTATACATGCACCACAGGCTCATTTCACCTGTCATTATCATGCAAAAAAATTAATAAATAACATATTTGTTGATGTGTGACATGGCCATCTGGCCTACACCACCATGAGCAGCCTGTGAACCATGCATGAATACACTTCTGTCCCAAGGACATGGTTGCTTCCTCTCTATTTACCCTGATGAACCTCATGGAAACCCCTGATAAACTGAAAAGGGATGAATACAGGCCTCTTTTAGGCTGCATATCCCCCAGAGACTCATTATCAAATACATCCAGACACCATTCCATACAGGGATCAAGTGATCAAAAAGATAATTAAGTCATTTATGGCTTTATTCTGACTTTTATTTGAACATTCCAACCCTTATAACTCAACTTTTGACCCATGGAAAGTCCTCAAAGATTCATAATAGGCCTACAACTCACCCTTTAGTCACTTATTTCAGTTTTCCTGGAATTTAACACTCACCAATTAAGTTATTCCTCTTATCTCTGGATTTTTCTACACCTAAGCATAGTCATACCATGTATTTTTTGGATAATACTTCCTTGATCCAAAGTTTTCAAGGTCCCAAGTGCACAGATTATAAGTTTATCCCCTGAAGAGAGGTTTTAAAGATCCCTAGTATTTACTGTGGCCCCGGTTTTTATTTAATTAATAATTTATTACTTGATTAAAACACTCTTCCACCATACCAAACCACCCCTTTGCATTTGATTTATCCATATATTTACAGATAATTGCTTCACCATCTTTAATAAATTATTTATTCTAGCTCTATCAACTCTAGTAGATAAAGGATTGCAAGGTTCCTGGAATCTATTAGGCTGAAACAAGTTGATTTGACTCCATCAGGATATGTTACAGTTGTCTTGTGCTGAGATGAAAAATACTGGATGAGAACTAACCAGTAAGAAGCAGTATACTGATTCCTTGGGGTGAATTAGTCCCAGAGAGGGGAGGGGGAGAGGCCAGTATATGTGAGGATTGATGAGGAGACCTTGAGGGACAGTTGATCTAGATAGGAGGAGAGAGCTCCCCATGAGTTTCTAAACCACCTAGCAGGCTTGAGACTGTGGTTGAGATCTATCTAGGAGTAGTGGGCTTTCCCATTGGGACTGATCTGTACTGGTCTGAATGTTGTACCAAAGTTGGATAATGCATATGTACCTGTACATTGAAGAAGAGAGTGGGAGAATGATGGCCCATACAGAGGGAGAGGGGTATTTGGAGAGGAGAGTGAGGCCACAGGTATGCAGGGTAGATGCACAGGAAGTGAAACCAGGAGTATACAGATGTGGAGATTGATATTGGCTGAGGTATTGAAAGATTGGTTTGGAATGAGGCTGCATTTCCAACCTGTGGTATGACACTTGTTTGGAAAGAATTCTTTTATGAATTATCCAAGTTTACATCTCAAATATCTCATAAAATCATCACTCTCCAAGACCAAAGATGAAAGAAAACATCAATTAAATTTAGATCTTATGCTGGTTAAGTTATTCAGCATCCTAGATCAACATTTTTTATTTTTCTGTTATCCATTCTTATCTGTTCTTAATCCTCCATGGAGTTTAATAAAAATTGAAAGGGATGTTTTATTTAGAAGTTTTTTTATGTTGATTTCAATTTTTGGAGGCTAATAATACATCTAGAAAATCCCCAAAGAAATATTTTAAAGCTCTTCCAAAAATAAATCCAGAAAATTCCCAAAAAATATTACAAATCTCTTTAAATGATTTTTCAACTTTCCCAGAGCTCAAAGCATTAAAAAAATTTAATTGAAAATGAAAAGAAATGGTTCCAACAATTCTATGGAAGTTTTTTTTTTTGATTGTCTTGATTTTTTGGATGAATTTTTGAAGGTGTTCTCATGCTTTAAAATTTTGAAAACAATTTTCATGAGGGTTTTAGACACCTGGCTAAAAGACCATGGCTTCAAAATTCCCAAAAATATAATCCTTGAAACATTGTTTTAACCAAGAATTTTTCTGTGTGTGGAAGATGGTGGGTGGATGTGAAACACCTGTTAGTGTGAGGGTTCTCCTTTGAGTATTTACAAAAGAAATTCAATAAATTCTTTGGGTGAAACTCTATTGGATTTTTTTCCATGCAAGAATTTCTTTGTATTTATTTTCAAATAATCAACTTTTTTCTAAATCAAAATTAGAAAACATAATTCTAAAAAATATAATAGCATGGAAAATAAAATGAATACAAAATAAAATAAATAAAAAATAAAATAAATACAAAATAAAATAAATACAAAATAAAAATAAATACAAATTAAAATAAATACAAATTAAAATAAATAAAAAATAAAATAAATACAAAATAAAATAAATAAAAAATAAAATACAAAATAAAATAAATACAAAATAAAATAAACAAAAAATAAAATAAAATAAATACAAAATAAAATGAAATGAAATAAATACAAATTAAAATAAAAAATACCACATCAATAATTTTCCATTTCAGTCCAAAAACAAAAGTTTTAAGCTTTAAACTTGCAAATCAAAAAAATGAATCAATAAATAAAATTAAATAAAAATTAAACAATGGATTGAATTTATTTGATCAGAGGTGAGTAAGAATGTTTGAAATCAATCCCATCCCACACTGAATTTGCAATATTCCTTCAAACATGGACTCTGCAGGATCTATAATTTATCAGTTAAATTGGGTTTCATATGTCCCCTCCCCTTTCCCCCTCCATTTTTTTTATCTTTCTTAACTCAATAACCCCCCTGATTCAGATTCTTAAGGTACAATTAGATTTATGATCTTCTAAAACATCTCTTTTTTTAAAATCACTTACTTCATGTACAAACCCAATTATCCTAATTATTATTTGAAGAAAAAAAAAGGGGGCAAGGTTCTGTTTAGATTCAAATAAATCTTCACTCATGAAAAATAAACATAAAAAAAAATACTTACATATACCACCACAGAAATTAGCTTTTCACTTGCTAGAAAGTGCTATCAAGGAGCTCATTCCAAATTCATGTCCAAGCTCAAGTCAAGCTCTGGCCAAGCTCAGGTCAAAGTTTATCCAAGCTCCAATGCACAGTGACTGTGCACTAAAAACTTGTTAGAGCATGAACATACCTTCAACTAAAGATTGCAGAGAGCTTCAAACAGAGTTTCCTTGATGGAACTTTCTAGTAAGTGCCATCACTTTTTCTGTGGTGTACAACATTCCCTTTTTTTTTGTTCTCCCTGAAATTAAAACATCAAGAATCTCCCTAAAAAAAATCTTTCTCTATTTTTTCTATTCAACTGTGATACACCCTATTAAATCTCTTCCACCCCTTATTCCAGAGTTGCATCTTATTAACACTTGGATCCTTGAATTTTGAAGTGATTTATATTTTGGGCATTATTTTTTTCACAACCCCTACCCTTAAAGTCATGGGCCTTCTACATCCCTATGCCATCTTCTGCACATGGCAAAATCCTTTATTACACCAATTTTTAAGTGTTCTATGTTTGGGAATTTGAAAACCTTAGACTTGTAGTTGGTTTTCTAAGACTCTCATCAAAATATTTTCCACAATTTTGGACCATTAGAACACCCTCAAAAATTCATCCAAAAAATCAAAAAAATCAAAAAAGAAAAAAAAAAGAAATTCTCATAGCATTTTTTGGAACCACTACTTTGCCTTTTCAATTGAATTTTTTTGGTACTTTAAGATCTTTCAAATTTGAAAAATCAATCTAAGAGCTTTAAAAAGGTTTTTTTTTGGGGGGGGGGGTTGGATGTATTCTTGGCCTTGAAAAATTGAATCCAATGTATCAACACTTTGAAAAAATGCATCCTTTTCATTTTTTTTTTTTCAATCAGGAATAAAAGTTTCTCTAATTTTTTTTGAAAAAATTAACTTTGGAAAAATATCAAAAGATGAAAATAAAAATAATTTTGAGTGCGTATTACAGGTTTTACCTCACAAAATGTTTGTCACAGTGAAAGAATTGGAAGTCAAAGGGGTGGTCTGCATTTTTCATTCTACTTTTTGTTATGTCTTAATAAATACAAAGAAAAACTTTTTTTAAAAATATTATTTCACCAAGTATTCAAAAAAAATCAATAGGAGAAGATTTGGAATTCTTAGTGGGTGGGGAATCAAAAGGAAGATAAGTGCAAGGAACTAAGGAAGAAAATAAACCCACTGGGCACCTATATTCTTCAGCAAGAAGGAAACCATTGAATGGAAATTTAATCAAAAAATTTATTGGAGCTGGGTCAGAATGGGGTTTCATTTTCCTTCTTGCTTCTTGAACAGTTTCACCCCAGACTTCATGCATTTATTTTGAGTGCTTGAAGATTAGGTTGGAATACATCTCTTTGACCATTTCTTTCCTGATATCAATCAAGTATTCAGATTTTCTTCCAAAGCAAATAGCAATGCTCCTAATTCAAATTTTCGATCTCATATTACATCTTAAACATGGTATATATGTGGAATAGCCATTGCAGGGGAAATGGAGTTTTTTTATTGGAATCAAAAGAAATAATCAGAATTTTTTGCAAAACAAAATATGTTTTAAAGGAACCACTCACTTTTTTTTTATTGAGAATCTTCAAAATTTCAACCAGAAGAATAAGATAATGTATAGGAAACCTAGACAAAAATCTAAAAACAATCAGAAAAACTGAAAAAAATGAGAAATTATCAACTGTATTCACTTTCCCACTTGTTATTTTTGCTTTTTGTGGAAATAAATGCTTTAAAGGAGGATTTTAATGATTTTCATCATCTTCATCCGCATGGTTTTTTCTCTTGATTCTTGGAGCAGGATTGTATTCTGGAGTATCAACCCACATTCACAATGGTCCCAGACCTCTGAGAAAACAGAAAAAATTGATGATAATACCCAGAAAAAACTAACAAAATTGAATGAAAACAAAATCTAAATTTCTGAATAACATAAAAATCTGGGAGCTTCATCTTCTGAAAATTCTTCCTCAGTCATAAAATCATTCTATTTTAAAAAAATTGAAGAATTGAAATCCAAATAAATATATAAAAAATATTAATTATGAATTTTTTTTTCTTTTGAAGAAGTGGTCACTGACCATCAAATTTGTGGTGAATCTCTTCTTTGGCCTGCCTCTCATCTTGGGTTGTTCTAGATATTCAAGACCAGATGTATCTTGTTTACTTGAGGACTGAGAGATATTCTTGAGATTATTGACTGCTCCTCTGGGTCTTCCTCTGATCTTAGATCTTTGAGTTGAAATGGGCTCTTGAATCTGAACAAGTCAATGGGTGGTGTGGTGTGGTGATAAGTGGATGGAAGAGGTTAATGTGATAGTTTATGAGAGGATTGGAGCAATCCAAGTTGGCAGGAGGGACCCAAAAGAAATTTCAATTCATATTGAATCTATGAATGCCAAAGGGCTCAAAAAAGCAGACCAAATTGGGTTTAGTTTTTGAGACACAAATAGTGCCTGAAAAATCACCAAAAAAAGAATGGAAACCTTGAATGGATTTGATTAAACTTGAAGCTTTAAATATTTCAAACCATAATCAATTGGTTCAGGGAAAAAAAAAAACAGATAAAGAAAAACAGATCACCCTTTTCATTTCCAATTATTTTGATTGTGATGAATATTTTGGGGGTTTAAAGCTGTAATAAGCACTCAAAAGTATGGATAGTTTCAACTTTTGATGTTAATTTTCTAAATTTCTTTTTTTAAAAAAAGTGAGAGAAACTTTGATCCCTGATTTTAAAAAATAAAAGTGAAAAGGATGCATTTTTTTGAAGTGTTTTGACTGTGGATTCAGTTTCTAGAGGCCAAGGATACATCCAAAAAATCTCAATATATATATATGTATATGTTGAAGCTCTTTGATTGATTTTTCAACTTTCTGAGAGTTCAAATCAATAAAAATAATAAAATAATAATGATAATAATAATAATAAGAGTAATAATAATGATAATAATAATAATGATAATAATAATAATAAGAGTAATAATAATGATAATAATAATAATAATAATAATAATAATAATAATAATAATAATAATAATAATAATAATAATAATAATAATAATAATAATAATAATAATAATAATAATAATAATAATAATAATAATAATAATAATAATAATAATAATAATAATAATAATAATAATAATAATAATAATAATAATAATAATAATAATAATAATAATAATAATAATAATAATAATAATAATAATAATAATAATAATAATAATAATAATAATAATAATAATAATAATAATAATAATAATAATAATAATAATAATAATAATAATAATAATAATAATAATAATAATAATAATAATAATAATAATAATAATAATAATAATAATAATAATAATAATAATAATAATAATAATAATAATAATAATAATAATAATAATAATAATAATAATAATAATAATAATAATAATAATAATAATAATAATAATAATAATAATAATAATAATAATAATAATAATAATAATAATAATAATAATAATAATAATAATAATAATAATAATAATAATAATAATAATAATAATAATAATAATAATAATAATAATAATAATAATAATCGTGCATTGGGTTTTTCACCCCCCAAACCTGGAATTCACAAGGTTTGGAAGCCCCCACAATGCCCCCCAAGGTCCCCAGTACAAGCAGTAAACTTGGAAAAAACATGGTTTTTGGGGGTTGTCAAAGAAAAAAAAAAAACTAGGGGATAGGAGGGCGTCTCAAACCCCTGTAGAAAAAATCTGAAGCATTTTGGCCATTTTCAAGGACTTGATAATTGCCCTCAAAAAACTTAAAAAAAAAAAAAAATACACTCCACTCCACATCTCAAATCTTTTCACATCTTTAATATTTTTTTTTCTTTGATTTTTTTGAGAAATCTGAACTGAAGAGACAAAAAAGTTTCCAAATATGGCAGGCCATACAATCATAATTTTTCCAGAATTTTAGTACTTCAGTTTCCCACCAGAAAATCAGAGTTACATAAAAATGAGACATTATTTTCAATTCTCTTTTTTGTTATTTTTCCATGAGATTTTTCAAATTTTTGGTTTGAAGTAATTTAGCGGGCATTGTGAACGTCCCCAAAAGATGATTTAGGGATTTTTAGGATCAATCATTCACCCCAAAAAAATTGATGCATCTGCAACAATAATGGGAAGTGTCTGTTTGGGGGTTTTTTTTGAAGCAATTTCTGATCCTATTTTGATTCTTTTTATGGACAAACTGATTTTATAGTTCTAAAAATGCACTTCAAATGAAACACAGACACAAAATTGTCTCTTTCATTTTCTGAAAATTTTGAAGTTGTGGCTATTGATCAAGTCAGTATGAATTGTTTTTTTTTCATTTAATCTTAAATAATACTAATCTTTTTTTTCCTTAGTATCAATACAAAAATTTTATTTTCCAAAAGACAGCCATACCCCAAATTTCACATGTTCAAGATGTGATGGGTGATGGGAACTGTGGGTTTAGATCAGTAGCAGTGAATTTGGGCGGTAAATCTGAAGATTGGAGCTCAATACATCAGCAAATGATCAAGGAAATGGAATCAAACTCTATCTTCAAGGATGAAAATTTCATGGATCAAGTCTGAGGTTAAAATTTTGACAAAGCAAGAAAACATTTCAACCACACTTCTGGACCTTCACCTCAAAGTTACTGGATGAAATTCCCTTGCCATGGTTTCCTGCTTGCGGATATGTACAATAGGTCAGTGGTACTTTTATCTAAGTTGATACCATCAACTTATTTTCCCCTCAATTCACCTCCAACTGCCAATTCTCAAACATCTCCCATATTTTTAATTATTTTGGAAGATTTTTAGAACATATTTTCTTTCCACAATAATTCTGAACAGTGGCCAGCTCCCCAATTAGATGCCCTTTGGAAGGCTTTTGCTGGAAAGGAATCACAAAAATAGGAAGATTTGATTCATAATAACTTGGAACTTGGTTTGAAGATTTTGTTTCATGGTAGTAAAAATAATAAAGTAGTTCAAATTGATCTTGATTGAATCATTTGTCTTGTTTTTTTTTATCAATTTTTCATATATATATATTTTTTACTCATTGACTTAGAGAGAAAAACACTACTTTTGTGTTTTCAATTATGAATTCTTTGGGAAAAAATTAGCTACAAAAAATCACTGGATAATTTTTTTTGGGCCCTTTGAAAATCTCACTAAAGTAATTCAAACTGAAGATTTGGAAAATCTCATCAAAAAAAAAAAAAATAACATAAAGAAGAATTGAAAATGATGTCTCATTTTTTATGTCAAGCCCATTTTCCTGGTGGGAAAGTGAACTACTAAAATTCTGGAAAAATTATGATTGAATGACCTGCCATATCTGGAAACTCTTTTTTATCTTCAGATGTCTCAAAATAATCAAAGAAAAAAAAAAGATTAAAAATGTGAAAAGATTTGAGATGTGGAGTTTTTTTTTTCAGTTTTTTTGAGGGAAATTTTGAAGGCCTTAAAAATGGCCAAAAATTCTTCAGATTTCTTCTACAGGGATTTTAGATTCCCTCCTATCCCCCAGTATGTTTTTTTTTTTTTTTTTTTTTTTTTGATGACCCCCCAA
The DNA here is from genome assembly GCA_025617555.3 of Puccinia polysora. Lineage (NCBI taxonomy): Eukaryota > Fungi > Basidiomycota > Pucciniomycetes > Pucciniales > Pucciniaceae > Puccinia > Puccinia polysora. Next base: position 16,324,247 of record CM062617.1, on the reverse strand, counting down.
AAACTGCATTTTTTCCAGGTTTACCGTGTGCGCTGGGTTATTGGGACATCCAAACCACGTGAATTGCAGGTTTGGGGGCGTGAAAAACCCAACACCCTAATAATAATAATAATAATAATAATAATAATAAAAATAATTGAAAAGGCAAAGAAATGGTTCCATAAATGGTCCAAGAATTCTTTTTGAATTTTTTTTTTTTTGAATTTTTTTTTGATTTTTTTTTGATTTTTTTTATTTGTTTTTATTTATTTTTTATTTATTTTTTTTTGATTTTTTTTTTGATTTTTTTTTTTGATTTTTTTTTTGATTTTTTTTTTTTGATTTTTTTTTGATTTTTTTTGATTTTTTTTTGATTTTTTTTGATTTTTTTTTGATTTTTTTTTGATTTTTTTTGATTTTTTTTTTTTTTTTGATTGAATGTTTGAAGGTGTTTGAATGCTTCAAAGATTGTCCGAGATTATTATTATTATTATTATTTTGGTAAGGGGGTGTGGTGTCTCAGATGCCCAGCTAGAGAGAGGGCTGAGGCATCAAACTAGCCAAACGTTCGAATTCGTCAAGAGAGGATCTTGTCATGCCTGCAAGTGTCGGCACAGCAGGGACTTACAACACCCCTGAGTTCAAGGCCACGGGGTAGGGTAGGGGGGGCATGAGAAAAATCAAGTCCGTTTATCTTCTCTCTCTCCTTTTTCCTTTTCTCTCTCTTATGTAACTCTGATACAACAACCTAATCAATCTGTTAGATGTTAGAGGCCCTACTCCAGTGGTCCATCCGATCCCCACTTGAGTTTTTCTAAACGTCTCAGTCGTTTCTTTATTTTTTTTTTTATTTTTTATTTTTTTTTCTCTTTTTCTTCTTTTTGGCTCCGATGGGTTGGTATTGGTAACGCTAACAGTAGTACGTCGTAACGGTAAGAGAACAAGATGGATGATGAACGAGACCGATGGGTGGTATCCTTTGACTCTATGAACCATGAGATGATAGGAAGGTGTGATCACACGTCAATACGTTGTTCACGAATGACTGGATCGGTATTATTGATGGATGACAGGGGGGGGGGGGTGGATCCATCTTGAGATCCCAGTAAGTACTTACATCCACCCCTTCCTAGTCAACAAGTCCACAAAACAAGTGGATCATGTCCGGTGGTCTTGTTGACTGGTTGTTGCAGCCTTGGTTGCTTGAAGCCATTCGTCCTTGTTCTGTCGAAAAATCAGATCAAGATCTCAAGCAAATCATGCCTTTTTGACCAGGGTGCAAAGGCCAGTGGTCAACAGGCTTGGCCACCAAACTTATATACGTATGTACCTACGTACTCGTGGTACATACATATATAGACGACGATAATGGTTGAACGATTCGATTTTTTTTTTGTTTATAAACAATTGCAAGTTTCGATAAGTATATATATATATATATATATATAAATATAAATATTTTGGTTCTTACGTGTTTGTTTGAAGTTATGAAGATATATACCAAATAAGTGTGTCAATCGACCAACAAGTAGAAGAAAAGGAAAAGGAAAGGAAGATGATGGGAGGAGAGTACGAGGCGAAGGACCGGCTGAAGAGAACAGAGATGAATCAGGAGGGGGGGGGGGCGGAAACAAGCAAGCACAAACACAAAAACAAAAACAAAACACTCCAATTTGTTGATTCTCGTGTGGCTTTTGTGGTTGTGTTCAAAGGTAGGTCTTTATCGATCGAAAAGGAATAATATATATATATATATATATAATCAAGGTTTACAACATCAGATCGAGAGAGAGATGAGGGGGGGGGGATGGTGGGATGAGGACGCGTTAGGGGGTAGTAGGCCCTGAGACAATAAAAAAAACATGATCACAATGAGACTTATATAAAAATGATTAGAAGATCTGCATATATGTATATATATGTGTACTCAAGGGCAACCAAAACAAACAACACAGCACGCCCGGCTAACTCGACTGCCTGTCGACTGCCTCCCCCCCCCCCCCCCCGCCCACCCTCTGGCTCGCCGGAAAGTTAAGCGATTGCAAGTTCGAGTACAGTCACAATCATAATTTCATTCGCTTCGCATCATAACTATCAGAGGTGTGGGATCAGATCTCCCGACGAATCAACCGCCCACCTCGACCGACCGCTGTAGTTCAAATCAATCTCTCGCCACACTAGCTTAGCTTTTGATGAGGGGGGAAGGACAGTGACAAAGATCACAAGATAAAAAAATAATTATAACGCATGTATGGACGGAGATAGACCGATGACGAGGAAGAGACATTTGATGCATCGCGGGCATGCCTAACTCTCAATCGTCCCGCAAAGAATCGATAGGACCAGAACCGAATCTAGTGTTTTAATTTTGTTCTTTGTTCAGTTGGAGGGAGTAGTAACATGACCACCAGCCAGGCTTGTGGTGACGACAGGCACTGGCGGGGGTGAGGAAGTAAGGGTAAGATGGGGAGAGATATTGCCGAGATCTGGGGCAATATTGAGGTTATAGTTCGAGTTCAACCCGGATTTACGGGTCCCATCAATCATGACCAATCGATCCGGATTCTGATGGTCACCTGCTTCAGCCCTACGGCTCTGATCATCACTACCGACGTGAGTACCGGCGGCGAATAGACCCGTCTTGGGTTTTCTACCTTTAGATGGTGGATGGGGGGCGGGATCCGGGCGACCGATGTGATTCATGAGCCCGATCGAATCGGGGTTATTATCATCGGTAGACATGGAAGAATTGATGATCGAGTCGACAGAATGAGTCGAGGGTCTTCTTCTGTGCTCGTTCCCCTCCTCTACGTTTCGATCAAATGAAGAAGATGGGGATGAAGAGCCACCTTGTTGCTGCTGGTCGCCGGACTGGGGCCCAGGTGAGCCACTAGTTTCTTCAACTAATCGCATCGACAAGGTGGATGATCTCAGGTTGTCGGCCACATGACTCTGTCTGGCCGTCGGTGTCGTCCCACTTGAATTCAGCATGGTCCCGGTTAACGTTTTGGATCGATCGAGATGGGATTTGGCCATCGATGTGAGAATCACCGTGTTGTCAGCAGTTTCGTGGACCTCAGGATCGTGGTCGTCTTCTGCAACTTCAGGAGCGGTACCTAGGATGCGAACATGACGACACATCAGCGATAGTTTCTCCGCCAAGTGTCACCCTTAAAGATGTCAACAAACGATCTAATGATCTTGCAAAACCGATCTACAAACCAGGATAAGGAGTCTGAGCAGAAACGAGAGGCTCATCGGTGATGAATGAAGGATCGGGGCAAATGGCGCCAATCATGGCTGAATGGATTTCAAGTTCGTTCGAGTGTTCGGTCTGTAGATTAGACGGAAGAGGGCAGGGGGCTTGATTCAAAGAGGGATTGGGAGGAGTCAGGGTGGAGACTACATCGATCGGTTGCGCAAGATCTTCGGTCTCAACATCCGCTTCTAAATCGGCAAACGTTCGACATAGAGGGCAACTAAATCCAGGGTGGTGCATTTGCAACAACGGGCGAATGCACTTGTAGTGATAGGTATGAGAACAGGGGGCGATAAATAAGGCCTGACAAACGGTCACTCCGAATAAACCTGGTCGAGGCACCGAGGAATGAATGTTGATGAGGAGTCAGCAGGTGAAGGAGTTGCGAGCGTCGAGACTCGACCAGAAATGACAAAATCACCGAGGGAAAGACTTACAGATACAGCAGTCGGACACAGGTTTGACGGCAGCAGTAGACGACGGATCGGTAGTAGACTGCTTGCCGGTTTGACTGGAAGCAACAGGATTGGAAGTGGAACCCTTGATACCAAGCATACGGAGTTGGGACAGCGCTTGTTGGCTAAAGGGAGGGATAGATTGTCGAACAGACACAAGGGGTCGAAGTGAATTAGTCAACACCAAAGGGCGATAGACATCCCGAAGGAAACAGATAGGACAATGACTCACTTGAATACATTGGCAGATCGTTGCCAACCTCGATTGAGTTCGACTCTCATCTTGACACATCTATAGATTTCCTCGGTTCCACCTTGATAATCGACGCCGAGTTGAAGGACATCACCATCCCGTAGGGGAAACGGTCTAGATTCGCTACCGGGGGCACTGAGTCTGATGTGGTTTAAGAATGTACCACTGGAACTCTTGGTATCCTTGATAAAAAAATTGCCGTTATGATCGGTGAAAATGTCGGCGTGCCCTCGGGAGACGACCTTGGACTTGAAGGCGATTCGAGTATCCGAGTTAGATTGAGGTAAGCCTCGATCGGTAAACCTACCCAATTTCAAGGAGCTGGAATGACCCATCTTGCGTTCGATGGGTTCGAAATGAAGCGATCGAGTAGCATCGAGATGTGGAACCAGCCTGAGAGAGTACATCGAATCGGATTGATTGACACTATTGGGAGGTTGACGGGTGGGAGTTGGATTGGTACTGGGATGGTTGATGATGACGTTATGAGGGTTGTTGGTCGAGTAGTTGGGGGGAAGGATATAGTTACTGGATCGAGGGTTCGGTTGGATGGTAGCAGCAGGAGTAGTCGTAGAGGGGTTCGGCGGAGGATTAGTTTGACGATCCAAGCGAACGGATGGAGAGCTAGCGAGGATAGGAACCGGGTTGACGGATTGATTGAGTTGGGATCGGAGAATTTGAGACGGAGCTTGTGGGTTAGAGGGCGACGGTTGTTGCTGCTGCTGATGGTGATGGTTACCACGGAACCGTTCGGTGGCAGATCGGATGACCCGGGGGATCGGCGGGGGTTGGGAGGTGGATCGACGAGGGGCGGATGGGGCCTGGGTGGAGGGTGATGATTGAGGGTGGCTCTGAGCTGCGGCCGAGGATGGGATCGGAGGATGGGTGGAACCGGAGGGTGAGAGAAGAGAGGTGAGTAGATTGGTGGAGGAGTGATTTTCCTTGTCTCTCCTCCGAGATTGGATCCGACGGAGTCCCGGGAAATAGGGCGATTTCGAATGAGTGGTGGTCGTAGTGGTGGGGTTGTTGGGGTGAGTCTGATGGGCACGTTGTGGGTGCTGATCGGAAGAACTCTGGGGAGCGTTGTTGGAGGCAGACTGTTGATGGGATGGTGATGAGGAGGGACTGGAGGGTCCGAGGGAGTAGTGCATGAGGTTTTCGAGCGATTTTTGAGCGAGTGGATGGATGGTGTTGAGGATGGGTTGGCTCGAGGCACCGGCTGCGGATGGGGGCAGATGGGAGGAGCGAGGGTTGGCCGCGTGCGTGGTCGTCGTAGTGGATGGGATCGGTTTGTGGGTGGGACGGGATCGATGGATGAGGGAGGTGAAGCTGAGGGTGAAGCGAGTGTTGAGGGATCGATAAGGATTATTGGTGTTGTAGTGATGGATGTGGTGAGTTTGGTTGGATGGTTGGTTACTAGTCGAGGGAGTAGGATGAGCGGATGAGTCCAAGTCTGAGGCTGATGATGATGATGATGATGATGATGATGATAATGATGATGATGTGGTGGTGTTGGTGGTAGTGGTGGTGGTGGTGGTAGTAGTAGTAGTAGTCGATGACTCGTGATCGAGCGAAGGGATAGGATGTACTGAATCTGAATCGATCAGAGGGGGCAGATGTGGCAGTGGATGATTTGAGTTGGTCCGAAGGGAATTCTGTCGATGAGACTCGGTTCGATCGATCGGATTAAGTCGACCGATGATAGCGACTGGATTGGGGTTGGGGTTGGGGTTGGGGTTGGGGTTGAGGTTGGGGTTGGGATTCGAGTTGGAATTCGAATTCGAATTCGAATTCGAGGATGACGAGGAGGTGGACGATGTGGGGGAGGTGGAGGCTGCCGATGAGCTGGTGGTGGTCGTGGAGGATGTGGTCGTTAGTGTGGTCGGATTGGGATGGCTGGGAGCGATCGAAAGGTCCGAGTTGGCCGATGGGGCCCCGCCGGCGACGGCTGCTGTGGCGGCGAGTGGGGCAGCTGGTGGTGGCCGGCAGGAGGGTGATGCAGACGCCGATGGGCTTCTGCTGCTAGGCTCCGGAGGGTGTGGGGCTGGGCCAGCCGCCGTCCGGTCGGCCGTGAGCCTGGTCGTGGGAGCAGGCGTGGGCGTGATGAGGGCTAGGGTGGATCGGTTGTGGAAGAGGGAGGATAGGAGCGTCATGCTCGATCGCTTCCTGGCCGGCCAAGCAGCAACCAGACGAGTCTCTCAATCCAGCCTCGAGCTTGGGATGGCGCCTCAGAACTCGGATGAGGTACTGGGACACCAGTAGCTAATAAGCTCGAGAGAAGCTGATGAGGGGTGAAACCAGGACCCGACCGAGGGGGAGAGGCCAAGCTACGAGTAGGGTATCTACGCAAAGTAAACGTGTAAATGATGCGTAGACGATCGAGGAATGTCGACCTCGTGGTCAGTTGCTAGGTTGGATGAGAGCTGGATCTCCCTGGGAGCACTCGAGTCGGGATCGAATCGAAAGGGGGCGGGCGTCACGGATCGATGCTGGTCGACCGATGCTTCGGAATGTGCCGAGTTGAGCGATTCGGCTGGGAAGGGTCGATGGGATGGGCGGTGTTGACCCTTAAGTCAACAGGCAAAGATATTTATCAGTAATGGGTGCTTGCGATTGAGGATGGGCCGGCCGATCGAGTCGGATACTACTGACGGTATACTACTCATCAAACGATTGATGATCGATCATCGACCGTCTCCTGCTTTCTCACTGGCGGCTCGACGGATCCAATCAGACGCAAGCCATCGCAAGATGTCTCTCGACTGACTCGGATAGGACGGTATACCTATCTCTAGGGTTCTCAATAATAACTCATCACTATAGGCGCAGGCAGGGGCTCGAGGGCTGAGGGAATAGGGACCCGATGGGGTGTGATTTGAAGGAGCAAGAAGTAGGCTTGGATGGAAGATACAAGCCGATGGATGGCTAGGTGCGGAGTAGGGGGTGTATGATGGTCTAGGCTGTTGTTGGGTATGTGTAACCGTAGGGTGGGCCGGTAACCAGTACCAGGGTGCCGCCACTATTCACTCCCAAATTCGATGCTGCCCCGAATCAAGAGTCAAGAGGTGCGATGGTTGACCGCGATCGATGATGGGAGCAGCTCTAGTGCCATCCGGCCACCTCTGCTCGGAAGAAGGTTCATCATCATCACTGTATATCGCTATCTGGGTGTGTGGTTGGAAAATGACCGTCATAAATAAAACTACTCGATCGGATGTCCCCCCCCCGTCATTCCAAGCTGGATTGGATCCTTTCTCTCGTTTATTTAGTTTTTTTTTTTTTTTATCAGTTGACAAGCTGCACATCGAGCCTGAATCGATCGATAGATCCCTTGAGTTTGCCGGTCTGGTGTTGGATGTTGTGCTTGGCAGACCATTCCTGTCGTCGGCTCGCTCGTCAAGGGAGAGAGATGTGTCAGATTGATCCTGCTTGAATCGATCCAGGTCTCTATGGTTTGTATGGATGTATGGATGTACAAGTTTGAAGTGTGTGGGTGGGTGGGTGTGGATGTGTGGATGGTTTTTTTTTTTGCTTTTTTAATCCAGTATACTGTAAGTATATCCTAGTTCATCCTATAGAAACTTGAGACTGATCTGTAAGAGATGGGTTGGAATGACGTTTAGTTTGACTTGCTTTCGATCGGTTGGTTGCTGATCGGGCAAGTTTATCCCTTTCACGATGGGAGTGGGAGAGTGAGCATTTACATCAGTCAATCTCTCTCGAGACCACTACCTAGGAGCTTCGACACGAGATAAGTTGGGTACGACCATCACCAGAGGGGAGTACTGATGGACGGAGTGGTGGGTAGTCTCAACAGCTTCGTACCCACCGATCGACTGCTCGCTCATCTTTACCAATTCGAACCGAGTTCGATCGGTGTCCCTCATCAGTCATCCTGCCCATCTTCCACTGCTTCTTCGAATCGGTCAGCTTATCAGTAGCAGTAGCAGTCCGCGTACAACAGATCGCGGGTTGAGGTTCGGACTGGGTCAATGATTAATGGCTCCCCTTTCAAGCTATCGGTAGTCTCGTACTTGATTATTATAGCTATCTTACACACCACCATCGACGCGTGACGACCAGCTTATCCTGTCACCCACACAACACTACCACCGACACCTTGAAGTTAACGAACGGCCCACCAGACGGCGAGTTACTCTTTTAGTTCTATACTTACCTCCTTGGCAAGTTCTCTCGGGAAGCTCGCTGATCAGCATACCCGGGATCCCTGACCCGTCTGCCTCCGCGGTCTCTGGTTAAGACTCCGCCCGTCGACTCGAAGTCATCTGGATCAAGACGAGCTTTTGTTTCCCTCTTTGACTTCTCAAATCACCCACCCCCATCGATCATCATCCCACGTCTTCTCACCACCACAGTGACCACCATCAACAACCGTCGGTTCGCCTATGTATATATGTGCTTACTTCTCTAGGGATTGTTGTCCATACATACATATTTACATTCATACCACTTGAAACAAACATTTAGTCACCTGATACACACTTATTTCGATACATCCTCGCTACTTGTTCAAAAGTTACACTGTCTAGCCCTCGTTCTGTGACTCAATCGGCTCGTTTATATCGATTGAGCTCCCGGGATCCTTTGAAAGCCTTTTTTCACCCTGTCAAGGCTGTGCTGGTTGCGGGTATCTAAATATTGGTGTATCTATCTGCGTACATTACATGCATACTCACTGACCACAGTATCATAAGTATCAAATGTATGTACGTATGCCGATACACACCCGCGTTACATACATATAGCTAACTATATGTATATCCTTTTTTCTAAGACTATACTAAAAAACTCACCATCAGCCGGCGGTGTGTCACGCCTCACTGTCAAACGAACTCACGGAGTCCTTCATCTCCTCTCACCCCCCCCCCCCCCCGCCAATGTGGGGTCGTTATGGGGGGCTCGACTCCGATGGTCCGCGTTCGAGTCGTTCCCGATTACTCGATCCTGTTCAATCTGTGAGAAACGCCAGTGGTTGTATTTTTCCATAATATACTGTATAGATCCTCATGGCCCTTACAGACGTCTGCCCCCCGTGTTTCCTTACATTTCCACCCTTTCCCTTCTTCCCAATCATTCTAAATACTTCTCCCATTGTTTTTTCCTATAAAAGCCATGTAGATATCCCTCGTACATGGATTCCCCATGGGATCAATCTTGTTAAATCCATCTTAGTAATCTTGGTTTATTTCTGCGTAATCTATAATTCATGTCACAATCAACGATCGTTCTTGCCAAAAGCGCTCGAGTAATAAGGGTGCGTTTGGACCCACACAAACCCGTCATGAAGCGTCATTTCACAAGTAAAGTTAGCGTCACGTTCGATTTTGCGCAAAATCGAACGTGACGCAACCTTATTTCTGAACCTGAACATGTCGCTTGTGGACACCAAATTAATTTGGTGTCCACAAGCGACATGTTGGTCCAGTCATGTCATGTCTTTGGCGTCCACAAGAAACCGGTGGGCCTTCCCACTTCCGTCAAGCCAATACCATCTCCCACTTCATCGTGGGCTCACTTCACCTTCCCAGTTTCTGATCTACTCCCCCAACCCACCCTTGAGTTGTTCTGAAATTATAATTTATCCATATATAGACACAATGGAGTTATCCAAGTGCTATAACATCAAAAGAGTTCAAAAAGTCAAACTCATTTACCAAATCTGAAATAATTCTGACTGTTTTTTGACCGCAATACTTTGGATGGTACACGTGTTTATTTATTTATTTTTTTTAAAGCTTCAAATGTTTTAAACAGTATTAAGATAATGAGATTTCTTGGAAAACAAAATAATTTGGTGATTACAATATGTCTTCTTGTCTTGGTGTTCCACTAGTTCCTGTGCGCTTAACAGGCACCTGTTTATACAGATTGAGGCAGGCCAACTGGCCTTTCATTATATCCTTCCATTATGTGATGGAGAAAAAGATTCCAGCTTTCCTCCTCTCCTCCTTCCCATGCTCCTCAATCCTCCTTATGGTTTGGGCGCAGAATTTTCAACTGTTAATCTGAATGAATTCTGACTGCTTGTTGAATGCAATATTTTGTATGGTACACGTGTTTTTTTTTTTAAAAAAAAAAAAAAAGTTTCAAATGTTTTAAACAGTATTTAGATAATGAGATTTCTTGGAAAATAAAATAATTTGGTGATCACAATATGTCTTCTTGTCTTGGTGATCCACTAGTTCCCCTGCGCTTAACAGGCACCTATTTATACAGATTGAGGCAGGCCAACTGTCCTTTCATTAAATCCTTCCATTATATGATGGAGACAAACATTCCAGCTTTCCTCCTCTCCTCCTTCCCATGCTCCCCAATCCTCCTTTACTTATCCTGGCTAGATTCTACCTGGGGGATTGGGAGGATCAGGCGTCTTAGTTTTTCTGTTCAACAGTGCATCTGCTTTGTTTCTAGGGTAGAACTAGTGTTGCGGAATCACAAGAAGGATCTATTCAACTGCTTGGTTACTTATGTATTGGTGTTAGTTATACTGGCCTTGCCTTCAATCAATTTCTTGCTTGATTGGTCTAGGCCTTTTTTTTCCTATTTTGGTGAACAGTACTCATTGTTAGATGATGTCTAACTAATGGTTACATTGTTCTGTGGACTCACCCAGTAGTAGGGGTTGGTGTGCTTCTTTTTTGAGGTTGCCCCATGCTTGATGGTGAGATGCACCAAAGCATTGAGGGCTCCATTCCAACATCCCCCCATGCTTGGTGTGTCTCCTCCAACTGAGGTGTTGAGCAAAGCAAAGACAGCCCCCATTGCCCCTGGAGACAATGGCTTGGTGAGGAAATTGTTAAAATATGTAGGCACTTATGTGTGTGACACGTATAGGTGTAATCCAAATGGGATGCACATATGGGCCTCTAAGTCCCATTGGAAAACCGCACAGGCCTGTGTGGATGTTGTGGATTTGCGGAAACTGGCCTCAAAACACGTGAAAGAAGTAATTTGGTACACGGGCCACCATGGGCCACCCCAGCCAAACAGGCTTTCACAGGCATTATTGGGCCCAAGGTTCATTTTGGACATACTTGGCCAGCCAGGCTGGCCTGCCAAAGCAGCCATTTTAGGTGTTTGGTGGGACAGCTTGTTGGGGCCATTGCCTGTGTTGTGGCCCGCTTGGGGCCGCTGTTTCTTGTGTTTGGCCTGTTTCTGGGCCCAACAACCCATGCAGGGTTGTTTTAGGGGGCATATTTGGAGTCCCTCCACCCCTGTTGTTTGTTGCGGCCGCAGTGGCGTAGGGGGGAGCAATACCGCTTCCCCCATTGCTTCAAGGGAGCAAACAAGGCGGCTAGGCCGGTTGCAACTGGGCAACCAGTGGTGGGGAGGATTTGATCACCCTCCCACCAGTGGAGGACCAGGCCAGTTGCAACAAGGCAACTGGTGGTGAGGGGGACCTGACCAACCTCCCACCAATGAGCAAGGGGCCATCTCCCCCCCCCCCCCCTTTACCAAGGGGGAGGAGCAACAACCCTGGGGGGGACTTGACCACCTCCCCAGGGTAACTTTGTGTTACCAACAATGAAGGGGGGATCTGACCACCCCCCCATCAATTTTAGTTCTGCTGCAAACAATGTGGTTGTGGCGGCAATGGCGGTACCAGAATGCCATGGGGGGGGGGGATTTCATCACCTCCCCCCTCAAATATGAGGTTAGAGGGGGGGCACGCATGTCTACTGCCACCCCCCCTGGTGTGTGAGTAGCACCAAGCCACTCTCCCTGGAGGGGTGGCTGGTCTAATTTGTGTAAGTGACACACCCACCAGCCCAGGAGGGGCTGGTGGGATAGGCTGGGGTCCATGGAGATCATCCCAGCCATAACTATCCAGTGAATGGAAGTTAGTAGGGAGCAAAAAGGCCAAGCAATGCTGGTTGGACCATATGGGTCCAACCAGGGGCGTTTATATCAGAAACAGGGGCTGATTGGGGCCAACTGGGCCCCTGCCTTGGTGTTTAACCATGAAAGGCTGGTTGTAGAGCCAGTAGAGCCCTTTGAGGGCGGAATTTTTCCTTTTCTCTTGTTGTAACATGAGCCCACATGAGGGCCAATCTTTTGTACTTAAGGAGCCCTTCTCCCTGCTGTTTTCCCATATATCCAATCAAATTTATCCAATCAATTATCCAATTTATTGCTCCATTGTGAGAGCCCATGAGCCTTTATAGACACAAGGTGTCCAGAATTCCTTTTGCTTTAATTACTGCTCCTCCTACCACTAAGCTAATTTCTGGCCATAATTTTCACAGCAATCAGCAAGGTTCTTGTTGGAGGGAATGTGCCGCAAGACAACCGTGTTTCTGCTGATGAGCTTTTGGATGTAGTGGAACCAAATATTGATTTTTTTAATTTGAAACCTGTTGGGGCTTGAACTGCTGGTGGCTAATTCAAAATAACCCTTGTTTTCAATCAATATTGTGGTTGGTTGTTGCACCAAAGCCATAAGTTTGGTCATTAAAAATTGAAGCCATGTTGCTTCCTTGGCCCCATTGGCCAATTCTTTGTACTCTGCTTTGGTTTTCCCCAGCAATACCGTTTGCTGCCAATGCAAACACCAGAACAGAATGCTCAATCCTTTAATGGACATCATGCCTGTCCTGGATCTGCGGTATTGGGTGAAATTTTCAGACATCCTATCCTTCTTGAATTGCAATCCCTGGCTTCTGGTGCCATTCAGATATTGAAACACTTGTATGGCCCGCGGAGGTGATCTTCCCCTGGTTTGTTGAGGAACTGAGATAGCAGGCTGACTGCCATGGTTATGCTTGGTTTAGTGAGTATGCTAAGATAATTTATTAAAGAGCCAATAAGTGCTCAATGGTTGATCCCCTTCCGGAAACAGAAGGTGGATTTTATTGGTTGTGGCCATCATTTTGCTCGCAGGGGACAATGGGGACTTAAAAGGTGGAAGGTTCCCCAGATTAAACTTGTTCAGTTTCCTAGTGACATACTGCTCTTGGTTGACTAGATGGAGTCCTGGGCTCCTCTTGATGTTAATACCCAGAAAGAAATAAGCTTTCCCCATGTATTTTACCTGAAATTCTTTCTCAATAAGCCTTTTGAAGTCAGCTGGGCACTTGCTGACTATGATGAGCTAATCCACATGGCAGAATATTCATGTCCCAGTTCTGGATAACTTCATGTTTTAAAATACGTATGGTTCATGCTGGGAAACTGTGAATCCAATGGATACCATGAACCCACAGAGCTGTGTGTACAAGGAAAATGCTGATTGTTTGAGGCTGTATATTGCCTTCCTTGATTCAATTACCTTTCCCTGACTTTGAAGGCATCCAGGCAGGGGAAAAAGGGTCACATTCTCATCTAAGTCACATGTCAAGAAAGCAATTCTTACTTATAACTGGTGAATTTGAAGGTCCTTGTTGACTTCCATTGATAACAAGAATTTGAGTGAGCTAGGCTGCCTGGTTGGGGTGTAACTCTTCTCAAAGTTGATGCTGTAAAATTTTTGAAAGCCTTGGGCGCAAATAAGCGCCTTATATTCTGTGATGGTGTTATCTGGGCCAATCTTGGTTTGGTAAGCCCAAGTGGATGTGAATGGGAAGTTGGAATCCCACCTGTCCCTTTCCACCCAAACCCTATGTTTCTTCATGTTTGGTTTCTCTTTCCTCTCAGCTTCCAACCATTCTTCCTGCTCCTGGAACCTGATTGCTTGGGTGTGATTCTTTGGGTCACTACTGACTGCCAAGTTGACAACAGCGGAGGTTTTTTTCCTAGGATAGTTTCTTATAGCATCAACAGAAATATCCCTGTGGATCAGGGTTGGATGCTGAGGCGGTTGCAGGAAAAGCTTTCTTGTTGGCCCTTGCTATTGGTTGATGCCACTGCTTGGACTCAAGACCATACTTTGCTCATTGCCTTTGTTGACTGTTGGCATGGCTGAGAGTGGAGCACGGTTTGTTCCAGATTGATAGGGGGATTGGTTGGTTTTGATCAGATTTTCCTTGATAAAAGGAAAAACAGGTTTTTGATCAACCACATCAATCTTGTTTGAGTGATTATGAATGGAAATATCTTGCAAGATTGCTCTCCCAGGCAGTAATACTCCTTATTCAAAGCACATGTGCCTGGTTTCTATCACTTGTTGATTGGATGGTCTGAGGATGCAATACAATGTGCAGCCATAGCTGTATCCAATCATAATTTCCTCCAATGCCACTGGCCCAAATTTAACAGCTCAAAGAGGTGATGGGATTACAGACCATGCTCTGCATCCAAATGTAAAAAAAATACTGTAATTTGTTTTGTGGTTGCGGATTAGTTTGTACGGCAACAGTTTGCTCTTTGCTAATTATGGGAGAGAGTTTTTCAACACCATTGCGGTCATGGCAGCTTCTACCCACCATTCCATGGCAAGGTTGGAGTGTATAAGCAGACATCTTTTCATGTTAATGATTGTTTTGCCCATTTGGCCATATGGAGTGTACGGGTTGTTTTGTGGAGTTTACGGGGGCAATATTTTGTGCTGGACCCCTTCTTCCCTGAGGAACTCCTTTGTGTTGTTGTTGAAAAACTCCCCACCTCCATCCAAAATGAGATTCTTGATGCAAAACCCGGTTTGGTTCTCTATTAGGTGCTTGTAGGTTTGGAAGGACCCAAACACATCATTCTTCATTTTTAGGAGGGATATGTGGATAAAACCACTGTCCTGGTCAACTAGGGTCAGGAAGAATTGCGCAGCACTGTTTGTAGAGGGGCTTATTGGTCCACAGACATCAGCATGCACTACCTGCAATGGATTACTCATTCTTTGGAGGTGTCCTTTGAAGGGAAGCTTGGATATCTTCCCTTTCATGCAGGTAAAGAATGAGTGGACAAGGGTGATTGGGAAACCAAGTCCCTCTCCAATTCTTATAGTGCCAGCATGGTCAAATATTTGGTGAAAGAGCATTGCTTTGTCAAGGCTTGATTCAACCAGGGCAGTGGCACTTGGTGAGGCTATTGAGACAGAGTGGTTCAATTGGAGTGTTCCAAGCAATATTACAATTGGCAGGATGTTCTTGTTGAACATTACTGAAGCATCCTTGATGTTGTAATGAAAATTTCCTCATTCTCTCAGAATGTTTCCAAGAGATATAAGGTTTTGAGACAGCAATGGGAAAAAGAGAGCATCACAAAGGGTGGACTTAGCTCCATTGGGTGCCATTATGATGATGTTGCCAGTATAGGTTGCAGTCATCTGTGCTTTGCTCTTGCTGGTTGAAATTGGTATTTTGCAGGCTGTTGCATCTATTAGGTACTCCCTGAGGTTGACCATGTGATGGATAGCCCCAGAATCAAGTATGAGCCTTGCATCTTTGGCTTGTCCAGACAACAGATGGAATATGGCATGATGTGCGATGGCCTCTTGGTTGTAGCTTGAGACTTGCTGTTGGGGATTAGCTTCAATTCCGGCAACATAGTTGGCGCGGGCACAAGTTGGCTTTTGGATTGGTCTTAATTTGGGGTGGAGTGCCCAACACTCATCTTCTGAGTGCAGAAATTGAGGGTTGTGTTTCCCTCCCTTGCATCCCACAGGGGGTCTCTTACAAGTTCTGTCTTGGGTGTGAAAGACATTTGCCATTCTTTCTTCTGCAACTGGTTTGTGGACAAGGTTGTCATTGCACAAAGTCCTAAGGTGGTAAATAAGAAATTTGACAGAGGAGGTTGCTTGAGGATCAAGGAGCAAAGGGTCCACTATACCAGGCTGTTTGTTGGATATCTCCTTCATGATAGATCCACAGATTGCCTCTTCCTTTTGTTGGAGCCCTATTGTGTTGAATTGGAGGAGGAATTTCTCCAACTGGTCAAGATACACCTTCAAATTGTTGTTGAATGAGAGGTATTCCCATCTGGTAAGTATTATGCTGGTAGTTTAAGGCCTTGCATTAGCGTATGAATCATCAATCCTCTTCCAAATCTTGTAGGAGTTGTTACCGTTGGAATTGCTGACTATGGCCATGCAGAACCCTTTGCTTAAATTTTGGGTGAGAATCCAAGCAGCTTCAATCAGTTGCTTCTTTAATTTTCTGGAAGGAGAAGGACCGGGGTCAGCAACCGTTATTTTGAGGATTTCTTTGTGTCTAAGAAAGATGGTCATCTTTTGGTACCATATAGGGAAATTAATTCCTCCTTGCAACATTGGTATGCAGGAGATTTCATTCTTTGAGACAGTATTTTTGTTCATGGTGTGGGCGCAGAATTTTTGACCGTTAATCTGAAAGAATTCCAGCTGTTTTTTGAGCGCAATATTTTGTATGGTACACGTGTTTTTTTTTAAGTTTCAAATGTTTTAAACAGTATTTGGATAATCAGATTTCTTGGAAAATAAAATAATTTGGTGATCACAATATGTCTTCTTGTCTTGGTGATTCACTAGTTCCCGTGCGCTTAACAGGCACCTATTTATACAGATTGAGGCAGGCCAACCGTCCTTCGATTAAATCCTTCCATTATGTGATGGAGAAAAACATTCCAGCTTTCCTCCTCTCCTCCTTCCCATTCTCCCCAATCCTCCTTTACTTATCCTGGCTAGATTCTACCTGGGGGATGGGGAGGATCAGGCGTCTTAGTTTTTCTGTTCAACAGTGCATCTGCTTTGTTTCTAGGGTAGACCTAGTGTTGCAGAGTCACAAGAAGGATCTATTCAACTGCTTGGTTACTTACGTATTGGTGGTAGTTATACTGGCCTTGCCTTCAATCAATTTCTTCCTTGATTGGTCTAGGCTTTTTTTTTCCTATTTTGGTGAAAGGTACTCATTTTTAGATGATCTCTAACTAATGGTTAAATTGTTCTGTGGAGTCACCCAGTAGTAGGGGTTGGTGTGCTTCCTTTTTGAGGTTTCCACATGCTTGACGGTGAGATGCACCAAAGCATTGAGGGCTCCTTTCCAAAAAAATCCTCTCCCTCCACATGGTCCTTTTGTATCATCAATCCCTCAAATCTCCCTAAAACAACCTGCCCTACTCAGGTTACAAGTATACCCAAGCATTGCTTAATGGCAACCACCACTGTCAGATTGCTGTATTAAAACTATCAGCTGCAAAATTCAACAAACTAATCAAAGGATTCAAAATGATCAATATCAATCCTTGCTCAAATTGGACAGGTATAGAGGAACAACTTGCCATTTTATTGTACATTGTTGGTCAATCTGCATCTAACCATAAAGCTCAAGATTGCTTTCAACATTCTGGGGAAACAATTTCAAGAATGTTCCAGCATTTCCTGGCCCTTCTCATAAACTTGCAACCCAAATTTATCCACCCACCCTCATCCACTAGTACTCCAGATCATATTGAAAATGAGCCAAAATTCTATCCATTCTTCAAAAATTGATTTGGGGACCTTGATGGTTTTCATATTCCTGTCAAAGAAGCCAAGAATTATGCAAAAGAATATTGCAACTGCAAGGATTTTTTATTGCAGAATGTACTAGCAGTCTGTGGTTTCAATATTCTCTTCAAATTCATATATGCTGGATGGGAGGGCTCAGCCCATGATGCGCGGGTGTTGGCTGATGCCCAGAGAAACAACTTCAAATCCCTCCTGGATTTTTTTATCTTTCAGATTCTGGTTATGGCCTGAATGAAGGTATCTTGGTACCTTACAGGGGCACTATATACCACCTCAGAGGACAGGCATTGGCTTCAAAATGGTAAGTAATCAAAGGATCAGATTTTGAATGATTCCAGGTCAATGTTTCTGGTTTATTTTACAGGACTCAGAATGCACAAGGACTCTATGAATTGCAACATGCATCCTTAATAAATTTCATTGAACGTGTGTTTGGGGTGTTCAAGAAATAATTCCCAATAATGGCACAGTCTGGATAGTATAAAATCACTGTGCAGAATGACCTTGTTTTTGCACTTGCTTTCCTTCACAATTTTTGTGTTTTGAAGAATATAAACACCAATTTTCCTATTGAAGACCCCAAAGGAGCCATGGATAACAGCCCTAATAGTGAAACCAAGTGTGATTGATTAGATGTTCTAATTACCAGGAACAACTGGAAGTTGAATTGGTGAAGAGATAAAATAGCCAATCAAATGTGGGACCATTATCAAAAAGCTCTCAAAAATTTTGGACCATTATCAAAAATTTCTCAAAAATTTCACAAGGAATGGCTCAAACACCCATAGAAAGGTTAGGATATAGTGAAGCCAAGTGTAATTTTTCATCTTTATTTCTTGATAGAGGTTGTATTTATACCTCTAATATACTTTGAAGATTGGAAAACAAAACTTGAATTTTATTTCAATCATCTATAAAATACTTTTTCATATATGATTTATAAAATGGGCAAATATAGGCCAATAGGGCAGATGAAATTTCAGTCAAAAAACTCAAGATTTTGACACCAAAGATCTTTGCAAACTGTGCAAAAATTTATTGATCTGTTGCTTGAACCATAAAAGCCTGAGATTTAGTTCATTGATGCGTAATAAGACTACACATTTGACCTTGCTTTGAAGGACAGTAAATCCTGCAGTAAGCTCTTCCATACTAGGGAGTTGGTGTGAAATTGTATCTTGATACAGGTCAATGGATTGGTCCATTACTGTTGGACCTGTTGGTGTTGGATGATTCCAGGATTCAACTAGTTTATTAATCCCATTCTCCAGAGTATTTTCAGCTGCCCTACAATATTGCCTTTGTGTTGGACCTGTTTGAACAACCTCCATATTGGAGTTGTTTGAGGATGGCACAGGATTGGTATTTTGAGGCACTTGATCAACAGGACCCAGGTGTGACATTTCCAGCAAGCCTGTAGCAGTTTTGGAGCCAAAGATTACTTCTAAATTGCCCATTTTGGAAAATGCGTACCTTGGAACTTCCAGCATGGGGATGAAACTGGAGACCAAATTTTAGCATGTATTTATTCAACTTGAATGTATGGAATAAAAATACCTGCAAGAAGGCATCCCAGACTGAATCAGAGGGAGTTACCAAAGATTGTGCTTCATACCAGCCAAAGCCACTCTGCTCTTTCAATGACATAAATGCCTCATATTCCTTTTTGAAGAACTATGAAAAAAGAAATTTCAGCCAGTCAGGAAGCAAATTACTTGTGGAATGTCAAAATACACAACTGGCTCAACTTAGATTTGACCCTTTGTTCATCAAGTTTGACACCTGGAAATTTTGACATGATTTCCTGGGCAAGCCAGTGGTGCACCTCTGTTTTGAAACCAGAATCATAGCGCTTACCATCCTCCACCGCCCTTACCTACAACTCCAATTCCATCATTTCCATGGGTCCAGACCATAATGTTTTCTTGCTTTTGTTCTGGGATTCTGCTTGCAAGGAGGCAGCTGTTCAGATCACCGGGGTGCTAGGAGGCATGCTTGGCAAATTTTCATGCTGAGTTCTTGGAGATGGGGATGGGGACCACTCTTCAATGGGTTCAGAAGATTTCAAATATTTGTTGGTGGGCATGGATAGCTGAGAGTTGTGATCCAATTCTATCAATGGAAAGGGACTAATGAGTTGTTGTGTTTTGGAGTAATTTGGAGAACAAAGATGATGTTCCATCGTAATTGATTGCAGATCTTGTTAGAGCAGGGAGACAAAGGAGGAAAGAGGCAGCAATATTGGTTCAACCAAGGGGCTCACATGCATGAGCAACTGCATGACATGACACTAACATTTTGTTGGGACCAAAATGTAGCTTTGTGTCTGATTTTGGCCTATGGGAGGCCTCAAACCTTCAGAAGCATCATCTAACCTCATTTTGGCTAAAGTTAATGAGTGGATGCCAAACACCCACCATGAAAAGCTAACAAACCATCTATATGCCTTCATGAATATCCAGGATTTTAATGATGTTAAATGACGGTTTTTGTGGGTCCAAAAGCACCCAAAAAGTATTTATTCATACCTTGGGCTCAAACCATCCTTGCATTGTGGGGCTTATTCTCAAGCTTTGGTCTTGAAACCGGGGTATGCTTTGGATTTGGGAAAGAAAATGCATGTGGAACACTCCAACAGTTCCTTTTTTTTTACCCTTAAATTGCATTGTAATCAAACAATAAGAACCAGAAATGGTCTGTAGTTTTTACTTGCATTAACAGCTAGGCTGATTTCAGTCACAAACTAAACAAACTTCAAAAAATAAACTAAGACAAAATTATGGTTTCAAATGGGAGCTCTCAGTCACATCCCAAGCCCACCTAATGAAGAGGGGAAAGGGCGTTGGGTGGATGTGGTGCAAAGAGGAGAGACCAAGGCAACAATGAATCTCTCAAAGTTGGAATTCTATCTTGGTAAGGTGGAGGATAACACTTTAAATCAAAGTGAAAGGTGGAATGTTTTTATATGGATTAAACTGAGTTAATGTCAGGTATTCAATACCCAGTTCAGTATACTTTTAGCTACTCAGACTGGTAGGATGTTTTTGGAAAAATTAGATTGGGGGTGGGGGTTGAATTGATTCAATTAACCAATTTGATTTTGTTGTACCTTTTTTTGTGATTTTAAATCAAAAGGTAGGTGTAAAATTTATGATGGGATTGTTTAGGCACCAATTATGATTTTTTGGATCCATAATCAAAAGTGAGTTGGATGTGTAGGATGTTCTCCTAGGATGGCTTACCTTCATAGGCTTGGGACTCAAATATATCCTAGCTTTAGTTTACCTGAAAAGGTTCATCAAACAAAAGTTTTTGTTTGAGGATCAGGAGAGGCAAGTCATTTCAGATAATACACTTACTCAGAATTTCTTTTCTCTTGAGAATTTTGAATTAATTTGGAAAAAATGATGTATAGTGTCTCAAGGGCCATAACTGAAGGCTGACTCCCTTTCTCTTTTAGTCTGCTTTTTATATGGTAAGGTCTTCTTAGGTGCTAAGTTAGAGACGTTAAGATCATGGTGCTCTTAGGGTAATCCCTTGTGATTTTGGTGATCTTTAGGCTATTTGGGGAATTTTACTTCCCTGGGGTGGATGAATGAGTCATCTTTCCCCAAGGTGATATTTTCCATTTTTATCACATGTTTTTTTTTATTTTAATGGTTCTTGATGTTAGTGTAATTCCAGATTTCAATGGGTTTGTATTTTAATTTGTTTGGATATATTTAGGTTTTTTATTGATTTATGATTTTTTGTGATTATATTATAATTTATATAGATTTTTTTTATATATATAATTCACTCAAGTCCATTTAAACTTTTACAAGCATATGATCAATTATTAAAAAAGGAAGGCAGTCAGAATTTGTAGTGTACCAGAACAAAACCCAGTTGTTTCAGCTGGTAAAAAAAATCTGCATGAGAGAGACGGTCATTCTCCAAGCTATTGGGTAACTGATTACAATCAAAGCAACATATGCACCTCTCCTCAGTATCATCTACCTTAGTCCATAAGCATGACACTAAAAGCATGTTAAAATCAAATTTGATCTGCTTCTACTATTGAATTTTAAGGGGCCTTATATCTCCAGTTTCTCAGTCAAAACTTTTGACTTCTCTTGTAATTTGCAGGACCATCTATGACTAGTTTCAATTCATATAGCAATTGGGATCACACCCTTTCACTTCCATCTGAGTCTTGGTAATTATCTTCCACAAACCTGAATAAAACTGCAATCAATTTCAAGTCACTTTTGAAAAATATTTTGAACCTTGAATATTCAAATATCCAACTAATTGCTGAAAGTAATCACACTCCCCCTCATTCCCAGGCCTCAGTCCACTTTTTTACATTCATTGAATTCATTAATCTGCCTCTTGCATTCTATTGTATTTGCATTCACATGCCATCATCACCTGCATGTCCTTTGATTTTGTCATTTACTTGAGCCTTGAATTTCCATACATTTTCTGCATCCTTGTTTTTCCAAGCTAGAGAATACATCATCAGGTTTTATCTAGTCATCCACACTAAAATGTGGATTACCTTAAAAGGAAAAGACCTTGCTGTTCAATTGTTTCCTCAGTTATTCAATTTAATATGTTCTTAAATCTTGCTAGTCTGAGTCTTTACATCAAGCTTTTCCTCATTTTCCTCATTTAAACATATTCCCTTGCAACTTGCACTTGAATTCAAGCCTTAGATCAAAATTTGAAGGAAATCCCTGCTAACTTCATGATTTCTTGTAGCATTGGTCATTCTCATCTGTGCCATCTGCCTGAATCCTTGTCCCTTCATATTACATGGGGTGGGCATGTGAAATTAAATTAACTAACTCAACCTAATATTCTAAAGAGTTTTTCAATATCCTCCTAGATATTTAGGTCACATAATTTCTCGATTGGAAATTCTTCCCTTTCCCCTTTCAATGAAAATATTGATTGGTTAGGGAGACCAAGAAGCTCTAGGGCTTTAAAAAATTTAGATCCATCTACTTCTTCATGTTCTCCATCTGGTGAACCCCAATGAAACTTTGGCTCTTTGGAATCCTCCTGAAGCCTCTGCAGATCCACTCAAACAATTTCCAGATTCCCAAGATCTTTCAACTTCTTCAAAAAAACAACTTGTATCCATTTCTTGAAGAGATGCTAATTCCAAGCCCAAATACAAAAATGTCTTGACAAACTTAATCAAAGCTTCAGACAAAAATGATTTGAGGTCATGGAGTGGAGGTTTGAGTTAATTAAAACCAGGCATGAAAAAATCAGGATCACTTCACAGGCAAGCATCCTCATAAAATTAAATATCATTTTCAATCTTTTAAACTCATTTTACCCAGAAACCCAGAAAAATTAAAAACCAATTTCAAGAGGGTAATGTATGCCCCTTCCCTCTGGGGAGGATGGGTGGTAAAATGGTTTGCAACCTATGTCAAATTACTCAATAAACAAATTAAAAGCTGAATTCTCAACAACTGGTAATACTAAAAGCAGAAACTCTTCACTCTCTTTGGAAATGAAAATAAAAATGCAAATTGCGGGATTAAACTGAAAAAATCTGGTAATGCAGGATACAAGTAGGGCTTCAATTTATGTCTACAATTTTGCAACACTGCAGTCTTGGATTCAATGGAACCAGGCTGTGCTATTGTTTAATTTTTGAAAAGGATTGCCAGCAAGCCTGAAAAAGCAGCTCACTGTTGCAGCTCACAAGATCACAACACTTTTGGAGCTAATCAACTGGGTAATCAAGATTGACAATGAATTCCACAACAAGAAATGGTTGAAAAGGAGCATTCATGGACTGTTGGTTTAAATCTCACAGTCTGAAAAATCTTCAAAAAAACATCTGAAGAATCAAAAGCAGTCAAAGAAAAATTTTGCCTCAAAATCCAGCTCTAGTAAGGGCAAAGCGCCCCCCCTCAAAAAAAGTAAACAAGCTTCCTGGAAAAAGAAAGTAGGCTTCTTAGGAATGATTAATGGGGAATGAGGGAGAAAGATGGTTTGTGTATGTATTGCAGAGGAAAAAATGATGTTAACAGTTGTGCTAAATGGCTAGCACATTAAGCAGCTAAAATTAAAAAAAAAAACAGCTTTTAGTCCCCTTAATACTTGCAAAGAGAGCTAAAAATTATATAAATATCTGCAATTCAACCTCCAAACCTGCCATACCAGTCAAACTCCTAGTTCAAGATTTTTTATTTTCCATTCAAACAATTTGGCTTAAGGCGTACTCCTTAATTTGGGTGCTGATTTCTCTTTTATAAGTACAGCACTTTTTCTCTTCAAAAATCTTATGAATTTCGAGATAGGCAATTTTCCCATCTGTTTTTTAAGTATTTAATCTGAGACATCTCATTGGTTTAACCAGAAGGCAAAAAGACTTCTGTGCTGTCCAATCTGCCCAGCTTTGAATGGGATTTATTTGTCCTTGACAACACTATCCTTGGAAACAACTTTCTAATGTATTGGAATACTGATGTGAGTTGGCAAGAGGGGGTAATTGACCTTCAAAACTTACATATCCATCATTCCATTTCTTCCACAAATCAGTGTTTAAAAAGAATACCTGAAAATGTCATTGAGTTGGATGACAATTTTCCACCAGGATATTTGCAATACCCTGAATTCCAGTCCCAAATACCCTCTTCAGATCTTGGAGTAATTGCTTATATTTCAAAATGACCTCTTTCTTGCTCCTTCAAAGAGAAGCAGGTGCCTAATAAAATGTGTAATTTTATCTCCTTGATCCTCTTGGATCATTCTAGTACCTAAAACCCAGTTCTCAAAGATGATGACAAGATTGAAGGTATAGAAATTTTTTAAGAGTCTTTGCTTCCCATTAATCATGAATATGCTGATTTTTTCTCAGCTTTTAAAGCCAATCAAATTCCTCCATCCCATCCTTTCAATAACAAGATCAAAGTCACTGGTCCTGCTCCAGCTCCAGGTCCTGTTGCTTCTCTCCCAAAGCAGGGTTTGACCTCACTTCAAGAATACATTGCAGAAAATGTATCAAAAGGCTTTATTTGAGGCCCAGGCTATAATAAAGCCAATAAAATTCCTAAAATCATGCTAATTACACCAAAAGGCTTCATTTTAGCAAAAAAGAAAAATAAAGAAAAGAAAATCTAAAATGGTGCCAACAAGCATCATTTGTGTCATTATAGTACTTTTGTTTTTGAAAATATTAAGTCTTTTGGTGTGCCTTCCCATCCCAGGAAGGTGTGCAGACTTTTTAAGGTTTAAAGGGGTATTTGTTTTGGAAGAACATGTCATTTGATGGCATTTTGGCCCCCAGAAGGCCTCTAAATACTGATTGAGGTCCTGAGAGGCTAAATTAGGGCCTCCAGACCCTCTGTGGGGTCTTTCTGGGGTAGAATGTTGGAGAACTCAAATATTGACACCAATTGAGTAAATTTAATGTGTAAAAATGCAATCAATGTCATTTTTTTGCAAGGAATACAAATATGACCTCAGATTTGGAAAAGAACTTCATACAATGTGAGAAAAAATATAAGAGCTCATTTTGTTTACACAAAATGAAATATTTCAAGCAGAATTTAAGTAAATTTGTACCAAAAAAAAACATAAACAATTATACCTATTTTAAGCTAGGAATTCAAATATTTTTAAATATGAAAAAAAATCATCCAGTGAATAAATAATTAAAATTGAGCCGCCAAAGGCCTTTAAAGATTAATTGAGGCCCTGGGGGGCTAAATCAAGGCCCCCAGACCCTCTGTGGGGTCTGTCTGGGGTAGAATGTTTTAGAGAATTCAAATATTGACACCAATTGAGTAAATTTAATCTGAAAAATTGAAATCATCATCAATTCTTTGCAAGGAAGCCAATTCCAACCTCAGATTTGGCAAAATGATTCATACAATGTAAGAAAAATGAGAACAATGATAAAAATTAATTTTGTTTAAACAAAAGGAATTTCAATACCTTTGTCCCAAACATGAAAAAACATAAAAAACACTAAATATACCTATTTAATTCTGGAAAATCAATCATTTGGAAATGTTCAAACAAAAATATCATCCAGTACATACAAAATTAAAAAGATATATAAAAAGTACTTCTTTGAAGAAAATTCAAGATTTTTGATTGAATGTACCTTTTTACCAAGCATAAAAAACAATAGAAAAATACTGGATATATCTATTTCAAAAGCAGAATCCAAATTTTTCAATTATTTCAACAAAATTTCAATCAAGTACAGAAATAAAAAAATAAAATGCAAAAAATTTATTTATTTGAATAAGAATTCACATTTCAAGTGAGATTTATATAAATTACCACAGAAAGGAAAGAAAATAGAAAAATGCTATATATACCTATAAGCTAAGGGCTATTAAAATATTTTAAAACCTTACAACAAATAATTCATTGAGTAAAATAAGAGGGCATATCAGAGTTAGCAAACCCACCATTTATTTTTGAGAAAACCCACAGTTTTAATGGCAGGTTTTTGAAATATACATACCCCTTAACTGGTGTATTTCAAAATGAAAGGATTCCTGAAAATGGTAGAATTCAAAAATAAAAACCATCATTATACATCATCATCCAGAAATTCAAGACATCCATCCACACATTCATCCATCATCCACCATATATTCATCAATCATCTCCCTCCATCAACTTGACAAGTCTCATGAAGAAAATCATAAATTTCATTCAAAAAAAGACTCAAGATTAAAACAACATCCATCCCAACCTTGAGAAAAATTTGAATCCATAAATTAATCTAACTTCCTAACATCTTTACACACCAGCTAATCAAAACTATACCCTCTATCTGATCCAATTGCATTGAATCCCACCCTCCACTCAAAAATAAACTAATTACCTTATCAAAAATATCAAAAGCCTCTTGATATCCTCTCTCTTGCCCAGTTTCCACACTATATACCCCTCTAAACACCCATCTTGGATACCTAGCTTTGTATCTTTGGTATTCTTCCTTGGTTTCCAAGTATATTGAGACCATCCTGATACCTTCAATTCCCTACCATTCCCTCCCAAAACAAACCTAAATTGGTTGGATTTGGTCTCATTAAGCCTCAAGAATCATATATGGTGCTTCCTTGAAGAAATAGGGACATGGTAAACATTTGATTGATGCAAAAGAGAAATAAAACAAGTGTTTCATTTTGAAACAGAGAAAAGCAGTTTGCTTATCCATAAAGCATCGAGGAGGATGAGAACAGCAATGACAAGCTTTGCACATGCTTTAACAAGGAACAAGTAAGGATTAGGAAATAAAAAATTGAAAAGACAAATAGATAGTGAGAATTATGCAGGTGGTGAGATGGAAGAGATCCTCCAAGTATTCCATTCAAAGG
This sequence comes from Puccinia polysora, assembly GCA_025617555.3. NCBI lineage: Eukaryota > Fungi > Basidiomycota > Pucciniomycetes > Pucciniales > Pucciniaceae > Puccinia > Puccinia polysora. The sequence goes on along the minus strand of CM062617.1, from coordinate 16,297,576 downwards.
AAAATGGATTCCAACAAGGTAGGCTGGATGACTGGAAGTGATTATTAAAGTGGTTTAGTAGTCTGATCAGAAGTATTGTATGGCCAGTGAAGAAGGGAAATTGGGAAGATAGATTGATAGGCATTTATTGAATTGGTTGAGAGTGGATTGTGAGGGCTAGAAATCCAGAACCAAGCAGAGGGGATGATGAGGGCCAGGTTTGGGATCAAGCTCAGGAGTCCAAATGAGGTGGTTGTGAGACTGTAGGGAGGGACTAACCATCTACAGAGTGGGATGGTTTCAATGTTGTACCTGAGACTTACCCTTGAGTTCAAGGCCAGTCAGAGGTTAGAAAAAATCCCATAACTGTCTTGGGCATAATTTCAATATGAAAAAAAAAGAAAAAGAATAATGAGATGGGAAAAAACTACTCACAACCACACCAGCAACTTTGGAAATCAACCAACACATATTCCAATCCCTAGACATAGGCCCAACTAGCTGGTGAATTTTGAGAATACTGTTAATCACTCCTCTCTAGCGCCATCTGATTCAAAAAGATGCTTTATTTGACTAGCTGGCCAATTTTCGTGTAAATAAATCCATATATTGTCATTTTTAACTACCAGCATCCCAAACCATTTAAAACCTTGGCTAAAACCAAAGTTGAAAAAATCTTGAATGTCACCTTTTCCAATGCATCTTTTTTGATGCCTTCCTTGATTTAGGTGAGTATATTGAATTCTTGAGGTGCTCAAATGAAATCTTTTAGGATTTATTGATTTGAAGGAGGATGATCCTGTGATGATTGTACCAAGATGAAAGTTTGTTTGATATTTAAGGTTGTTTTATATGAGATGTTTGAATTTGATGGATGATGTCTTGAATGGAGGTTTATGTAGATGAGGGAGATTGGTTTTATTTTTGTGGTGATTAGTTTATTGAGATATTTTATTGAAAGAGGGACCTATCTATACTATATTTTAAAAAATACACTTATTTAATGGAAAAATCTGAGGCCCCTGTTGTGAAAAAGATTGGTTTTTCTTATTTTAAATTGGGGTTTTGAAATTTGGGTATTTTGGTGAGACAAACAACTGAAAAAATGGTGGGTTTTCTAACTCTGATACAACCTAATAAGAATAATGAAATTAAAATTGATTTATTTGAATAAAAATTATTATTTGTGATGGATTGTACATATCTTTTATCAAAAATAGTAAAAATATAAAAGAATTAAAAATGAAGATATTTAATAAGAGGAATTCAAATATCATCAAATGTTAAAAAATAAAATTCATTAAGTGCATGAATTATCAAAGAAATATAAAAAGGTGGTTTTTTTTCAATAATCAATTTTTCAAATCTGATGTTTTTATTATTGTACTTGATGAAACCTTGGTCAGTATGTTTTAACATATTTGAATTCTAATTTTGAGACAGATATACAGTAGAACTTTTCCTAATCCATACCATTCTATAGACCCGTTTTTCTATGGAATTGGAAGTCTTATGGGATTGGAGAGAAACCTATAATAATCCATTTTTTTCATGGGTTAGAGCACAATATTTGACTAACCCATGAAAACAATGGATTAGGAAAGGAATGAGGCTTGGGTTAAATTTAGAAAAGATGGCACATGTTTCATCTGTTGCATGTTGTAAAATATTTTATAGATATATAGAATGGAAGCGGCTTTTGAGGGATATTTAAATAGAAAAACGGTATGGAAAAGAAAAATACCATAAAACTCATTGGAGGTAGTCCAATAATGTGGACTGCTTTTGCCTTTTAGAGAATTCAAGTTTAGAAAAGCAATTCAATGGCTCCAATGAGTCATTGAATCAGTCTTTCTCAGGAGATTTGAGGTGACTGATGTACTGAAACAAGGATTGGATTGCATTTGAAATGGCTTCACTGGTAGGGTTGGGTGTTGCTTTGAACATGTCATTTTATAGCTCATCTTTGTCATAATTTTTCTGATGGGATAGGAATTTTTACTTCTGGTGAAATTAAAAACAGGCTATCTTCATCAGCTGGATTGAGAATTGCTTCAAGAGAAATTTGATTTCTTGCTCTGATCAATCCAACTTTCTCAAGCTCTTGAGCTTCAGATTTCAGGTCTTTCTGAGCGTTGCTGATTTTTTCAGCTGAATCAATGTTTTTTTAGTAAGTTTGGTGTGAGCCCAGCAGTGCCTTATGGTACTTGGGCTGACAGATCCCCGGGCTAATTGGCACAATTGCATTGCTGATAGATGATTAATTTTGTAAACTTGTTACACCGGGATACAATCATTGAAGCTTTGGATTTAATGGGAAATGAATTGAAATTGGTAGTAATGTTTGAAGGCTTGTATAATACCAGCATCAAGGGGTTGAATGTGGGAGGTGATTTTGGGGGAAAAAAACTCAAGGTGAATATTAGAGAGGCAATCTGGTGGAATCAGACATCCAGCAAAATTATTGAAAAGAAGTAGAATTTTTTGATTTGCTATCTTCAGTTTGGCATTCCACCCACTGACCCAGTTTTGAAAAATCAAAGCGGTCATCCATGCCGTACTATTAAAGTGATATTTGTAACCAAGTCAACACGAAAATTCTTTTTGAAGAAATTGTGGTTGTTGTGAATTACCAATGAAGAGTAAGGGGAGCTTCTTGGTACCAGTCAAATTGCAAGAAGCACCAATGGTAAGTTTTGTCTTCACCAATTTGATTGCCCTCTTTCTTTTTTGTGCCAGACCTATGTTGGTATTTTTTTTCAAATTGATTTGGATGTATGTACATATTCACTTATGCATAGAAGAAACTTTTATCATCAAAATTGAAGACATTTTTCAGCCTGTATTGATCCATAACCATGAAAACATGCATTAACTCTTTCCGAATAATTTGAAGGTTGATAGATACTGATTTTCATGGTTTTGTAAATTGGTGAAGTGATTTTTGCACCTTGAAGCTATTGAACCAAGTGTTTGATAAAGAAAGCCAGTCTTCCATGGGTATACCAAAGAGATGGGCAAAATATTTCCAATTTGCTCAAAGGACATTTACAGTGACTGTCAACTTAGCAGCAAGGGCCATTTGGACCCATTCTTCAAGTAGTTTTTTGACATTGACATTTTTCTGGACCCCTACCATCTTGAAAGTTCCATCCATTTGTTTTGGTATTCTGGAAAAAAAATGTTCTTTTCAATTTTTATCAATGATGATATACAAGGCTGCTTCAACTGAAGCCTGGCGTATATTTTTGAAAAATGGTTGGCTGTTTTTTTTAGTTCTTGCCATTCTTATAGTGCTAGTCAAGCACCTCTACCTTTTGTGCAAGCTTTGTGCTTACTTCTGAATTCTTGCTGTTTGACCTGTTTTTTTTATTTTTTGGTAACTTGGATTCAAATCCATCTTCTGATTGGCTGCTTAATTTTTGTTTGCCTTTTTTACTTTCTTCTTCATATTTTCTGTCTATTTCTAAGTTTCAAACGAAATTCAGCAGGGTGAAGACGTTGTTCTTTTTAAGTGACATTGAAGAGAAACCATCTGCAGGGAGATTTTTCAGTTTTTCAATAAATATGTGCTTGTTAATCAGATTTCCTTCATTATCAAGCCATTCTTCTTCCTCATTTGTCAATTCCTCATGGTTGTGTGATTTGTTGAGTATTTGTCCCTTTTTTGGCATCACATTCTTTGTTTAATTTTTTTAGGCTGGCTTCAAAAAGGTCAAGTTTGGCTTGATCTAGCATTGTTACAAAAGAGAAATACTGGATGCTTGAGAAGGAAATGGTGTTCCCATTTTTCAACACATACAGGTCTTGATATGGGGGAATCAAGGTTTTATCAAGTTGAAGGATAGGCATAGTAAAAAAAGGAAGAAACGGGATATACAGTGAGGATATCAAGAAATTCATATCACTAGCTTGGTGGCAGAGATTTGTTAAAATCAAAAATAATACCCAAGAAGTACGGACCTATGTATGTTCATATTTGCTGACCAAAATTTATGGGTTAGTATTACTGTGCAAGGCAGGATCATGGATTAAGATTTGACTTTTGGCTGGAACCAATTTGGTGGATCAATTTTTCCATGGGTTTGCAAAATTTATGGGTTTTCACAAGTATGGATAAGGACAAGTTCTAATTTATGTGGTATTTTTCTATTATTTTTTATTCTTGGTACAAAAGAACTTAAATCCCATCACAAATCTTGAATTTTCTTAATATTTTTTTACATATTTTTTTACATATTTTTTTACATATTTTTTTACATATTTTTTTACATATTTTTTTACATATTTTTTTACATATTTTTTTACATATTTTTTTACATATTTTTTTACATATTTTTTATAATTATTTATGTCCTGGATGATATTTTTGTTTGCATATCTCAAAATATTTGAATTTCAAGCATGATTTTCTTATTTCACTGGATATATCTCAATTTTTGCAAGGAAATTTATTTTTAATAATTTTTCTTATTTTTTTTTAAATTGGATGATTTTTTTTCCAAATCTGAGGTCAGATTTGAATTCATTTCAAATTGATATTTATAGAATTTTTGAATATTGAATTTACTCAATGTGTTTCCATATTTGAATTATCCACAAAATTCTACCCCAGATGGACCACACAGGGGGTCTGGAGGCCTTAATTTAGCTCCCCAGGGTTTCAGCCAGCTACTATGTCAGAACTAGCTGACAAAGTACCCAGAAATCAAATGAAGTAATAAAAAAACTAATAAGGAGTAGGAAATTCAAAAATATTATTTCAGATTTAGTTTTCCTGCCCATTTTTAGGTAGGATCACTGAGCAACCCCACCTTTGAATTCCCACTCCTTAACCGCCTTAAGTCACCTATTAATAATGAACCAAAATTCACAAACTCACCATTGCACTTCTTTGGAGTTTTCATATTTCACATCAATCATAATTTTTATTTTTCACACCTAAGATTTAGTCAGAATTTTGGATTTGTATACTTCAGGATTTAGGAGCAAAAGCATATTTTTTCCAAATTCCCGCATGCAGCCATGGCAGCTATGCATCCATGTGCAACTACTTTCAACCTTAAATACGCTTCCACAAGACTAATTTAGCAAGAAGGCATGCAGCCTCCGGTAGGTGACCTTCACACAGCCGCAGGACTATGCCACAAGACAGCTGCAGCAGCTGCTGTCAAAAGAGACTATAGCGGCATCAAGGTACAACCTAGAAATGCTACTACCCAGGCGGAAACATAAAAAAAAATTTAATAAATATCTCAGCGGGTAGAGAATGAATAAAGATGTAGATAAGTCAAATAAAAATGTATAAAAAGTTGAAGTAAACTATTTAAATAAATAAATACATAAAAATTTGAAAATGATTAGTAAGGGCTTTGGAGGCCTGAGACCCCCACTCAATGTGACATATGTGGAAACATCAGAACACCAAAATGTACATGAAAACCTAAAAAAAAAGATATTGCCAAAAATATCTAAAGAAGTATTTTAAGTAAATTGTTTGACTAAAATACATTGAACTTTTAAAATAATAATCAATAAATTTGAACAGTTTAATAACCTACTTACTGTGAAATTTGTGAAAGTTTCAAGACACCATTATGACCATACAGTGCAAAAATATGAATATTTAATCAGATTACAGAAAATGCAAAAGGAAATTATTTTGATAAATTATTTCAATAAAAACTTCAGATTTCAAAGAATAACTACTAATAACTTCAAAGGACCTGAAATCCCACCTAGAATAACATAAAAAAGAAATTTATGAAATAAAATTATTCTTGGGAGCTCCAAAAACTTGAATGTGAAATCAAATATATGAACTTCCCATGAAATCCTTGACTAAAATAAGATCATGAGAAGAATTGAGTACTTTTTCCAACCATATTAACAAACTATCATTGGAAATAGCTCCAATACAGGACTGATTCAGCTTCTAACAGTGCTACATAACCTAGAGCACATTCTGGGATGCAATTGGCTACCTTTCTAGCCTTAGCAACTGTCCCCTTTGGACTCTATATCCCTAAAAAGGACAGGCTGGGGCCCAAAGAGGTATAAATAAGGGAAAATTTTTGATGATGTTTAGACCCCAGACACAGTTACATACAAATAAAGAAACTGAGTCAATGTGATCAAGTACTTATAAGAGATAATTAAGTGATTAATGTCTTTAGTCTGATTTTTTTTTCCAATCCCAAAAACCTTTCTTAATGAATTTATGTTTCTAAAAGTCATCTAACCCCAGAACAGACTCAAGATCATCCAGTATAAATTATTTCAGGTAAGTAAGGAATATAATAATAAACCAGTAAGTTATTTATCTCCTCTCTGCTGTGGATTTTTTCCTACAAGGCTCTGCCACTGCAACACATATTTTTACCTATTATATTTGGGCAATAATTCCTTTAAACATCATTACAGTTTTGGATATAACCAGGCATACAGGTTAAAAAGTTGATCTCCTGAAGATGAGGTGTTACAGATCCCCAGTATACTAACATGGCCCATATTTTGATTTATTTATTAATAACCATCAACAATAACCAAATACATCCACCTTGCACTTGCTTTTTCCATATAAATTCAGATAACCTCTGCATTATTTTGTATAATATATTTATTCTATACTTCAACACCTCTATTAGCTAGAAGGTAGCAAGGACCTTGGCATGGAGGAGGCTGACACAGAGCCTAAATTAATCATTATAGGCTTTTGATGGCCCAAAATGCCATCAAACAGCATTTTCTCTCACCCCGGGAACCTCTTTGAACCTTAAGAAGGCTTCATGCCCTCTTGGAATTGGAAAGGAGGCCAGTTTGTCTTCTGGTGGCTATTTATAGATACAAATGGAATAAGCTCAGAAGTGGTTCAGCAGACTGGTAGGTTCAACAGTGGGTCAATTCAGGATCCACAGCACAAAATGGAAGAAAGCTGAGCCCATTATATGGCATACTTGGGAGAAGCAGACAAAGGATCAGAAGTGGGCGGATGCAGGATCTTCAGTGAAAAGGAAATGCTGATCCTGAATATTAAATTTTTTGGTGGAAAACAAGTCATGATGCAGAAGACAGCCACATTCTGCAATATTATGCACTTAGGGAAGCGTCTCTGGAGATTTTACTTTTATAGGTGCGGAGGAACTTGTGATAAAGGAAGGAAGTGAATGCATATCAAGTATGGGTTTGGAGGTTGTATATGGGGTATGTGGGGGATTTGAAAAAAGGGTATGTGATTATTGGGACAATAGGACACAAAAATCAAAGATGCAGTATGCATAGATTTAAGGGGATATGCCAAGGAATATAAACAGGGGTCATTGGAAGTAGGCATTTTGGGGCAGATTGACTAGTAAGGCTATTGGAGGTCACAAGGAATTCTGTAACTAATGTATGCAGACAGATGAACTAGGCAGGTTGTAGATGGGATAAGTCAAAGAAAAATGCAGAGGTACAGAAGGCGAAAGGGTAGTGTGGAGGAAGAAATTTTTTTTTTTTTATTCTTGTTCTTGGAATTCTGATTTGGTTTGTATATATAAAGGATTTTTCTGTTTTGTTGTTTGGGATCTTATCAAATTATCATATACAGAGGGGAGGGGCTACAAGGAAGGTATCTTAGAGCATCTCCAATTTCTGGAGATCTTGACTCATTAGGTAGTGACTTTCAAGCTAAAAGAGAATATCTAGCAAGGGTTTTACTGCACATGTTTCACAATCATGTAATACATAAGGCTGGAAACCTAGATAGCAACCTGACATGCACAATTGTGTGCCACATAGTGGGTTGCTAGCTAGGACCACTTTGCCATCTCAAGTTTTTTTTTAACCCTCAGCACAAAGGTGAGGGCTGGGGTGAGGAGGGGAGATGATATTGAAGATTCAAAAATTGAGGGAGGTGGTATTGGAGGGTATTGAAAGGGTATTTGGCAGGTTGATTGAGTAGAGGGCATGGATGCTATACTCAAGGATGGAGCTAGCAAGCTTGCTAAATTCCCACAAATTTATGGATATTGGACCGGATTTATGGAGCTTGCTTGCTAGAAAACTCCTATTTTTCTGCAATTGTGACAATTGCTTGGGAAACTTAGCTAACAAGCAGGTTAACAAAGATGATTAGAGATGCTCTTGGCTTATCATAGTATTCTCATAATAGTGATTGAGAATTCCAGTAAACTTTCTAGCACCTGAAGTAATAGCAAAAACAAGAAAGAGAGGTAGTTCAGGGGTGGTCTTCTGGTTGTTGCAGATTGTGTCTTATCCTTTGCAGAGTAACTTCCTTGACAAATTTCTGGCAAGGAGCCTACTTTCATTTTTCCTTAGTTACCTGGTTTATAATTTTAAATTTTACTTATTATTTTTTCTTATAATTCATTTCAATGTTGATGATGATTGGAGATATTGAGGATGGGATGAGTGGCGGGCTTCCTACTTGCTGGAAAACTGAAATGGGCTCTAGATGGCATCACTCTCCTCTGCAACAGACTCCTAGTCCAGTGGCTTCCCCACCAAGGGCAAAAAATGAATGTTTGAATTACAAGGTACTTAGTGAGAATCCAGAGGGGAGAAGGTCCAACATCATCCCAAGAGATTATTCTTCAATAAGTTTCTGTTCTAAGGATGTCCACCAGTTACTTGAGCACTTTGAGAATGCAGAAGAGAACAAGGTTGACATGGATTGGGTCTAAAAAATTTTAAATTTTATTCCGGATGAAGAGTCCCTGCCGGAAATAAAGGATATAGAGGGGTATCAGGAGTGGGATTGGATGAAGTTTCAGAGGGAAATAGTAGAGAAATAGGGGAAAAGGGAACAGCAGTTTTGTGAGGTGGATTTGGGGTAGTTAGTTGCAGAAACAGCAGAGGTAGGAGGATTTAATAGCAGAGCATTGTTTGGAGTTTAATTTTTCTCATTTGATCAAATTCTTAAGTATTTCACAAGGAAAAAAATTTTGACAGAGCACACCAAATCCTTCAAAGTAACTTTCTTGGGGGGGGGTTGAGTAAAGAGATCAGAAGCAGTTTCTGCCAGAAGATCTACAAAAGCAGGCTAATCCAAAGGCTGCGGGATGGTGGGGCTACCTTCTTTGGGAAATGAAGGAAATTCAGGAAGCAGAATTAGGCAAGATAGAGCTGGAAGAATTGTTCAATAAAGCAAAAAAATCCAACAAAGGCACTTAAAGCAACTCCAGTTAAACAGGTATCACCCAAGGAATTGGTAAAGGTGACTTGAGAGGTAACCAAAATGTTGAAGGAACTATATACATTTATTAAGAAATCTGCAGAGAGGCTGGAAAGGCATTACAGAGGCAAGGGTTCCCAAACAATCCAATGCTACTATTTTAGGGAAGCAGGACACATAAAGCCCAGATGCAGGGTGTTGAAAAAGGAAATTATGGCCAAGAAGGTGAGGGTGGAAGGAAGGGATTGCATTCTTCCATCAGGCAAGAAGGTATCTGATGATCCCAAGTCACCTTCACAAAAGGAACAGGTGAAGACTGTGGCAGGGGGGAGAAAGGAAGTAACAACATCCACCAGATATGTGTTTCCAATATCTTCCTGGGAGCCTCTGCAAGTCTCAGTGGAGGTACAGGTCATTTTGTCTGACAAGAAGAAGATGGATATTGAATTTATGACCCAGACAAAGAACCAGGACATGCCTGTTATGGTAAGGGTAGGTGGGTCCTTCAAGAGTTCAGAAGAATTTGCCAGGAGAATCTGCCAAATGGATCACCCAGTTTTTCTAACCCTTAAAGAAATAGCTTTGATCTCTCCAATAATGGTGGTCTTTTTCCAATACACCAGAACCAAGGAGGAACCTCAGAAGGCCAATGATGAGGCGTGGGTTGTGATAAAGAAAGAATTGGTTGGGAAACCAGGACCAGGCTGCATTGCAATGAGAAAGAGACCAGGAAGCAAAATGAGACACAACAGCTTAGAACAAGGAATCTAAAAGGAAAACAATACCAATGGAAGTCTTATGGAGACAAGTTAGAAACCACCAGCGACAAATTTGACCAAGAGAGAGACCAGAGGAGCGCCTTGGAAGAACTGATGAGAGTGGTTAGTCTAAGTCACAACCAAAGAGTTGTGATTGTTCCTTACTTAGTTTGAGCTGGCTGCAGGTGGTCTTGATAGGTTGGTTGTTGTGATGGTTGATGTTTGAGGATGATGCCTTGATGGTTGGAGGATCGAGAGGCCAAGAGTTGAGTATAGGGCTGGCAACTCCAGATCTGGAGTATTGACACTCAGCCTTGGACGCGGGCAGTCACAAAAAGGAAAAGAGAACAAATGGAAATGTGGAAAGGAAACAACTTTGGAAGGACACAAGTTTGACAGACAAGGGTGAGTGGAAAGAGACAAAATTCAACCATAGATTCAACACCCCCTCTTGACTCAGAGGTTAGTGAAAAGGGGAGTAGAAGGAATTTACCAATCTTTGATTTTAAACCTTGTTGGCTGCCTTGGTTAAGGCGTCGGCAGCCATGGACTGAGAGGGTATGAGCATTACATCAATTATTTTTTTTTGTAGTCGTCCCAAAGGCTCTTCATTTTGATGTAAATGTGTTTTGCCTTGGAATTGGTCCCAATTTTTTTTATCTTATTGTTGAGACCTTTGTTTTCAATGAGGTGAAGTGGACAGCTGAAGGATTCTTGATACAGATCAGACAGCAGCTGGTGAAGCCATCTGCCCTCTAAATGGCAACTGGAAAGCGCAACACATTCTGATTCAGTGGATGAATGGGTGATGTTTTGCTGTTGATGGATTGTCCAGTATAGGGGGCTGCCTTTGAAAGAGCAGATGAAACCGCTCTGGGAGACCCTATTGTTGGGATTCTCCCCCCAGGTAGCGTTGCTATAGCAGATGAGTCTGTTGGAAATTGAGCAGGGACCAAGAGTCAGAGAGATATTCTTGGTGGCTGACAGGTATTGCCACACGTGAATGACTTCCATCCAATGTGAGTATCCTGGCTTCTTGGAGAACCTTGCTAGGCTGGATACGGCGTAGCTGATGTCAGGTCTAGCCAGTCCTGCAATGAAATTGAGTCGGCCAATGGGAGATCAATAATTCACGCCAAGGTTGAGAAACTTCTGGTGATCTTCTGCCGACGCTGGAGAGAGATGGAGTCCCACGGTCCTGGGAGTGGAGACTGGTTTGAAGTTGGTCAAGTCCATGGCTTTTAGGCCCTTTTCAATGTGGAGAGGAAGACTGAGATGTATGAGGTCCTTGTCTTGGGTCACCTTCATTCCTAAGAGTGTATTGGGTGGATGTGCTGAGGAGTTTTTGAAGCAATTGAGGAATTTCTTTTTGAAATATTCTGTGTTTCTGGCAACTATTAAGTCGTCTACATGAAAAAATAGAGCTGAGGAGTTGTCTTTATTCAGGAAGAGACACGGGTTGCTAGCGGATTTAGTGTACCCTTGATCTTCAATCCAGGTTTTTTGAGTTCTGTACCAGTTTTGTGGCGCCTGCTTCAGGCCGTATAGAGATTTTCTTAGCTTCAGGTACTTCCCGCTTCTGCCTGACCCGGGAGGATTCAAGATGAAAACGTCTTTGTCAAGGTTGGCGTGTATGAAAGCTCCCTTGACATCAAGTTGAAGAAGATCAAGTCTCTTGTCAACAGCAAAAGTGAGAAGAGCTTGAAGGGAGGCAACTCTTCCGGTAGGGGCCTATGTTTCAAAGTATTCCAGGCCATATTTCTGGTTGAATCCTTGAACGCACAGAAAAGTCTTGTAGGTTGGCGGTTTGGCATGGGTGTTGTGATTTACTTTAAACACAGCTATGGTCTTCAGAGGGTTTGTTACTAGTTCCTCATCAACTTCCTCCCAGACCTGTTAGTCTTCAATACTCTTAAAATCTTTCATGGCGGATTCCTTCCACACGGGGATTGTCAGGGCTTCTTCTATTGTCTTGGGCAGGTTCTCCGCGTGGTAGCCGTATCAATTGGGTTTGTTGAGGGTATCTCTGTCCCTTAAGTTTGGCCTGAGACTTGCGGACACTTCCGCCTCTTCGTCCAAGTCACTGGAATGGTCGGTAACATCTTCTTCCTTTATTGACTTGATTATAAGGTCCGGAACAGAATCTTGCAATTGGTTGTTTGTCGGAATGGCAGGTGCAATAGAAGTTGTATGGACACCGTTTTCGGACCGCCAATCAGGATCAGTCAGTTTTTTCTGGACATTTGCATCTGCGGCTGCGCCTTTGGTGAAGATCACGTGTTTGGTGTTGAGGAACTTGCCGGAAGGAGTAAGCACCTTGTACAAGAGAAGTGCAGGGTTGAAGCCTATGAGTAAGCCAGACTCCCCTTTTTTTTGCAGATTGGATTTGACTTGGACATTATTGAGTCAAATGACCAGGTTTCTGCTAATGGGCTTCAGATAGTATGCCAGAAGCTCTTTGCCGTGCATTAACTCCCAAGGGGCTTTGCTCCCTTTTTCCTCAGGAATTTGATTGAGTAATACACAGCAGCCGCGAAAAATCTTGTGCCATTACAATTTTGGTATTTGACCTTCTGAGAGTATTGCCCAAGTTGATTCCATCACAGTTTGATTAGCTCTTTCTACTTGCCCATTATGTTGGGAGTGGTAAGGTTCCAAAACAATTTGATTGATATGTTGTTCTTTCAGATACGCAGTCAGTTTGTGGTTGATGAACTCACCTCCACCGTCTGAACAGACTTCCAAGGGATATCTTTGGTGCTTCCTATGTTTGTTTTCCAATACAAAGATGAGGGTGCTAGCAGCTTTGTCTTTGGTCTTGAGTGGAAAGCACGCAATGTATCCAGAGTAAGAATTGATGAGGTTGAGTATGAATCTGTACCCGCCTTTGGCTGTTGGATTGAGGGGACCCATTAAGTCCACATGGATTCTGTCTAAGGTTTTTGAGGCAGGTTGCTGGACTTGGGAAAAGGGCAATTTGGTGATTTTTGCCTTGTTGAAATTGAGACAATCAAAGTCATTTTTCTCCTGGGAAGGAATTGACTTATTTAAGTATTTTTCCATTCAACCAAGACTGGCGTGACCAAGTATTCTGTGTATTTTGGATAGCTTATTACTGGAGTAGAAACTGGCGTTGTATTCCTCAGTCATGTTTATGAAAAAGAGGTTGTTGAGTATTTTTCCAGAGATGATTTCCTTGTCACCTACATGTACAGCAAAAGTACAGGGCAAGATGGTTGAGTTGACAGTCAAGATTGCTCCCTTTTCCACCAGAGCTCCAAGGGATATAAGGTTGACAGTTGAATTGGGGACCCACGCAGCATTGCTGAGATCAACGTTGCAGTGCTCAAAAGGAATTATGGCATTACCAATACCCTTGATCTCAATCTTGGCTTTTTTCTTTCCTGTTTGAATCCTTCCTTCTCCATTGGTGTTGGAGAAGGATTGAAAGTGGTTCTTCTCGGTTATCATATGGATGGAGCAACCGGAATCTAGTATGAAAAGCCTTGAAGTTGACTTCTCTTGACAGGAGGAATTTAGTCCGCAGAAGAATGAGAAGTTGTGGTAGTGGGCTTCATCAACACCTTTCTTTTTACCTTTGCTTTCTCTGTAGGGATTATTGGGTGGTCTAAGTTCCGGAAATTCAATCCAACAGCTCTTGGCCAGGTGAGAGGTCACGGCAGGGTTGTGTTTGCCGTTTTCACATCTGGGTCCGTTTTACAATGCTACATTGACTGGTTTGTTTGGTGTTTCTTGTGCGCCGACTTTGTTTTTGTGTTGGGTAAGGTGATCTAGGACGGTTTCTATTTTCATTTCCGTAGTCGAGTGCATGATTTGGGTCTTCATATTCTGCATTGAGGAGGGGAATTTGAACAGAACTAAATAGGCAATGATATTGGAAGGAAGCTTGATACCTACTTCTGTGAGCTTCTTCAGGAAGGTTTTGATGGTTGTCACAAACACTTCAATGTTTGGCATCATGGTGAGGTGAAGAAAGCTGTTGAAGACACAAGCCCTGTTTGCTGATTGAGATGAGGCAAAATGCAATTGCGTTGCTAGCCAGATGAGTTTTGTGTTGTCTTCATTGCGGTTGTTGATGGTGTTGTTATAGGTATTAGTATTTAGCTTGGCAATTAGGTATGCTACCATTTCTTGGTTTGTCTCCTCGTCTAGTACCAGCAATTCGTCAGATGAGCTCATTTTGTGGAAAATATCCCTGAGTTTGAATAGCTTCTCCATTTTCTTCCACCACATGCTGTAGTTTTCTTCATTTAGCAGTGGTGTGGCTTTGATGAGTACCTTCAGAGCTTGGGATTTGAAGTTCATGGGGTCTCCCCCTGGTCCTGGCGTTGATGAAGGTCTGGTTGCGGGCATTGCTTCTTTTTGGCTTTTAAGCATGATAAAGAAAGGATTGGTTGGGAAACCAGGACCAGGCTGCATTGCAATGAGAAAGAGACCAGGAAACAAAATGAGGAAAAACAGCTTAGAACAAGGAATCTAAAAGGAAAACAATACCAACGGAAGTCTTATGGAGACAAGTTGGAAACCACCAGCAACAAATTTGACCATGAGAGAGACCAGAGGAGCGCCTTGGACAAACTGATGAGAGTGGTTAGTCTAAGTCACAACCAAAGAGTTGTGATTGTTCCTTACTTAGTTTGAGCTGGCTGCAGGTGGTCTTGATAGGTTGGTTGTTGTGATGGTTGATGTTTGAGGATGGTGCCTTGATGGTTGGAGGATCAAGAGGCCAAGAGTAGAGTATAGGGCTGGCCACTCCAGATCTGGAGTATTGACACTCAGCCTTGGACACGGGCAGTCACAAAAATGAAAAGAGAACAAATGGAAATGTGGAAAGGAAACAACTTTGGCAGGACACAAGTTCGACAGACAAGGGTGAGTGGAAAGAGACAACATTCAACCATAGATTCAACAGGTTGGATCTCTCAATGCGGGTTTTGAGGAGATAGGCTTGGAGGGATCAATGATCTGACCCTTGGGCAATGTATAGATGGAGATTGGAGGAGACCAATGTTGGGCTATGGTGGACAGCGGCTTGATGGTCAATGTTCTTTCATTCAGATTGGCAGAGGATGTGAGGCTTGTTTTCCAGAAGGCAAACCTTGTTTTGTGGACCTTAGGAGGGTACAAGTGAATAGTGGAAGTAGTGGTTGAGTGGGAACTAACAGAATTGGCAAAGGGATTGGTTCTGTTGTCATATTTTGTAGGCTTTTACTGATTGCCTTCCATTCTTCATTAGGCTTCCAACCATAAATGCAGGAAGAAATCCTTATGGTATCCAAATCAAGAGGGAAACAGTAAAAAAAAAACATCTGCTGACCCAATAGTGGGAAATGGGAAAGCCTTATTGGGTGTCTGCATATGGAGGGATTCCCTGAGGAGCCTCATCCAGAGAATTTTTGAGTGTTGGCCAAGGGATCTGTGTGGAGATGGCTCCATATTTGCACAGCCACTTAAATATCAAGGAACCATGGGGAGGGCCTGCAAAGTGCAGGGTTGATTGGGTTGAATGGAGAAAGATTTGAATTGGGATAGGGTAATTGGGCACAGGAATAGGAAACAAAGTGAGTCCTTCTGCATATGTTCCATAAATGGGTTTTAGAACAAGCATCTACTCTTGTACCACAGTTGTGAGCAGCTTGGAGTTTGTTGCAGGTAAAAAAATGCAGATAGTGGAAAAGGAAGGTGGGAAAAAATTGATTGAGGCAAATAAAAGCTGGTGGAAATGAAAGTCTGTCCTCAGAATGAGCCCGTGCAACAGAATTTGAAACAGCTCCTGAGGACTATCCTTTGGTCTTGGAATCCCTAAAACTCACCACTGACTCCAACAGTGCCTGAATCTGATCAAAAAAGGGAAGAACGGCTGAAACAATGGCAGAAATCAGCTTCAGGAAGGAAAGGTGGTTTTTTGGGGAAGAAATAAGGTTTTTAAAGGCAGTAATAGCTATGCAGAGGAAATTGCTGGTGTTTTGCCCTGAGTAGTGGGGTCTGCTAAAGAACAAGATATATGACCCTTAAAAAATTCAAACGGTGGCTCATCAACCTTGGAAAATTAAGCCAATAAAAATTCTGGCAGAAATCAGAGATCAGTTCATGGAGTTGGTGTGGGACCAATTGCAGACCAGATTTTACAAGCCCTCTTGTTCTTGCTATTCCAGTACTATATTTAATGTGCTGAAACAGGAATGAAAGATACTGCCAATTTTTCACAGTCTTCAAAAAATTAATTTGGTAACCATTTGGGATGCAGGGCCTCATCTGAAGGTGGAGAGATTTGTCAAAAATATGATGCGGAGAGTCTGCTAAGAGTTGGTAGATTTTATGGGAGGGTACAACCAGCAGGAGCTTCATATGTAATTTCATCCAATGATGTATTTCAAAAATTGATTTAGGAAAATTCAGTTGACTTGTCTTCCACAAGGAGAAACAAACTTGGTGGAGGTATATCATGCACAGATTTCCTCGATTCTTTAGGATGATTTTCTGGAATCAGTGAAGATATTTATTGATAACATGGGAATTGAGGTTCCATGGGGTTACTATGGCAGAGAGATCATGAAAGTTAACTCCGGGATTAGGAGTTTTGTTTGAGAATACATGAAAACCTTGGAACATATCCTGTTTTGAATTGAGAAATCAGGAATGAAATTTTCAGGGAAGAAGTTTACGCTATGCTTTCCGGCCTTGGAAGTCCTTGGGCATGATGTGTCCACAAGGGGTTGGATAATAAACAGAGCCAAGGTCAACAAAATCCTTGATTTACCAACTCTGCAGAATACCACTCATGTCTCCCAGTTTTTGTAACTGTGCAGATTTGTAAGGATCTTCATCAAGCAGTTTTAAGAGATATTGAATCCACTTAGGAACTTAATTTGGAGGGGAGCCAAATGGGTATGGAATGAGGAATGTGATTGTGTCTTTTGGGAATTGAAGGAAATAGTTGGACAGCAGATTTTTCTGAAGGACTTAGATTATGAAAAAGGTGGGATCCAATTAGAAGTAGATTCAAGCAAATTTGGGGAAGGAGGATTCCTAACCAAAGGGAATGATTGGAAAGACCAACCTTTACTCTAAAAATTGGTAAACTTTTCATGAGTTGAGTCTTGCTATTTTTAGCAAAATATGGAGTTGTGCGAGGTAAAATGTATTGTGTGGAGATTGCAAAACATCTTGTGGGGTGTGGAATTCAAACCCTTGGTAGACACAGAGGCTCTAGATGGAATGATCAATTCCCCTAGTTTAACTAATTATCCAATAACTAAGTGGATCACATAATTACTGCTTTTTGACTTTACAGTTAGACACTTTCTGGGGAGAGCCTTTGAAATTCCAGATGAATTATCTTGGTTTCCTCAGGTCCAGTGGGTGCACAAGGAAGATTTTGACATAGATCAGAGTTTTCTAAAAGTGGAATTCACAACTGAAGGAGTTGGGAAGTTACCACTGCAGGAGTTGGGAAGGTACCATTGCAGCAATTTGGGAAATTTCAGGTGTTGGAAGAGTACCTCCAAGCTTTCAAGTTTCCAGGAGGGTTACTGTAAACTATCATGGGATGGGTTTGGCATTGGGTTCCACAGTTCTTTTTTCAGGAAAAACAATTGTAGAAGCAGGCTTTGAACATCCCTCTGGTTGTGGTTACACAAAAGGAGGACCAGGAAGACTTATTTGGAGTCTTTGAAACAACTTGGGTCACCAAGGAGAAGTGGAGACCCAGCAGAGGGTCGAAAAACTTTCTCATGGCCAGACCTTGCACAAAAGTTACAAGATTGGGTGCAGAGTTGCAAAGCATCTCAACAGAGGGGGAATAGATTGCGAAGGGAAGCATTTATTCAAACTTGTGAGGACAAACTTTCTGAGCTAGGTTTTCTGGATGTGGTCCATATTAAAGCAGGTAAGTTTGCATACCTGCTGGTGGCTTGGGATGACTTATCCAGTTTGGTTGAGGCTAGGCAATTGGTTAAGTCATCTGCAGAGAAGGTTGAAAGTTTCTTGAGGAATATTGTTTTTCTTGTTTTGGATTCCTACAGTTTGTTACTGTGGATGGAAGCACAAAATTCTGTGGCAATCTCAAGAGGATGGTAACATCCTGCAAAGCCAAGTTTGGTTTTGTTATGCAGTATTACCCAGAAGGAGCAGGGGCCATTGAGAGGGAACACCAACCTCTCAAGGACACAATGGTGAAGATCTGCGTAAAAAGCAGTAAGAAGTGGAAGGAGGTCCTACTGGTAGTCTTATTTTTGGTTTGGATCTAATTTAAGCACAGGACCCGTTACTTGCCTTATGAGTTGCTTTATGGATGGAAGCCAGTGCTCCTTGTAGATATCAAGACTCTGACCTATTTAGCAATCAATTTATGGAATTTAAAGAGAAATGAGGACTTAGTTGTGGTTCTTACCAAGAAAATTTTTCAGAGGAAGGAGACTATTGCAAATTGTGCATAATGCCTGAAAAAGAGCCAATCAAGGTCTGTTTGTTATTGGAACAGTTACTGTGCTAAACATTTGTGTTATCCTTTGCAGAAGGGGGATATTGTTATCTTGTATAATTTTAGGCTCAAGATGCAGTGGGGAAAGCAGTTTGCAGACCAATAGAACAGGCTTTATTAAATTTTCAGCCAGTTTTTGGGTAGAATTTACCAGCTGGAGGATTTGGAAGGTACCCTTCTGAAACAGAAAGTGGTGGTGGTGCTGTGGTAGACCAAACCTTACCTGTATCCATCAGAACCAATTTTCTAGTATAAATATTATCAACCCTTATATTTGATAAAAACCCTTCCATCAATAATAATTATCCATAACCACTATCATCAACCATTACCACATAACTTGAACACCATCCACCACCACCATCATAATCCAATACCATACACCTTGACCCTCATCATCACCATCCACCACCATCATCTTCCAATACCACACACCTTGACCAGAATCCTCACCATCCACCACCACCATCATCAACCATCACCACATACCTTGAATACCATTCACCACCACCATCATCATCCAATACCATCCACCTTGGACAACATCATCACCATCCACCACCATAATCAACCAATACCGCATACCTTTAACATCACCATCACCATCCATTAATCATCATCAACATGAAAGAATCCTGACGGTTTTTTAATGGAAGCTCTAATTCCTTTGTTGAAGTATGCAGATGGTTTTTGTGGCAAGGTATTTAATTGATTGCAATTGTGTGGTTTATTCCTAAGTAGTTAATAAAATAGATGGTAAAGTGACAAGATGGATGAGGAAGATTGACAATGAAATCAACTAGATACAAGGTTAGATGTCTTCTTAAATATTGAAAAAAATTTCAAGCAGACAGAAAATTAGATGTAAGGCTAGGTTGGGTTGGCTATTTCAAATTCCTGACCCTTGTTTGTTTATGACCAGGCTGGTTGCAGATTGCAGTCTGATGCATTCAGAATGCCATCCGGTTAGAGATGGCTGTTCATTTCCATGGCGCTTCTGGAGCTTGTTGGTTGGAGCTTTAGGTAGTTATGCGCTTGTTCTACTGGAAAAAAATAGTTGCATTAGGCACAGTACAAATCATCTGGTTCAGCCAAGTAAGAGTTTTTTTGTTTTATTGCAAAATTGAATCACCCAGTAGTAGGGGTTCATATTATTATGCTTTCTTTTGGAGCATATTGAGTGCTTGATGGTGAGATGCACAAAAGAATTGAGACCTCCATTACAACACAACCCTCATCATCACCATCCATCATCATCATCATCACCACCTTGATTGTTACCACTCATAACCATCACCCACTATCATTGATCATCAGTTATCAAGTATAGGATCAGCCATTTCAAACTTATAAATCACCACCTGTAACATCAAAGGAGTATCCATCAGTCACCAATAAAACAAGATAAAATATATTTAAGATAAGAAAAAATAAAAGATTCTTCCCTTAATCAGCTTTACAGCCAAATTCACTCATCTGCTCCACTGCTTCTTTCTTATAAAGCTTTAGCATATTAATCCTAGGTCTGATAGAGACTACTATAGTATCAAATATGTATGAAAATCAGCCAAAAATTCTTTTTTCTTTTATTTTTGTAGGGCCTACCATAGTACTCAGAGGGGCAGGAAATTCAAAACCAACATTAGTATTTGTCTATCATATAAATAGTTTTAGTACTATATTCCCCCTAATGTGACTGCCAGAAAGCAATTTGAAAAATTAAAATCCAATCCCAAAGGAGTCTCTACAGTACACATGAAGAAATTCCATGTGCAGGGAACCATGGATTTTAAAAAGACTATGGATTCTGCCAACAAGGATCAGAAAACAGTGGATTTTTGCAGTGCAGAAAACAAAACCAGGGGTGAGTTGTTGGGGAGGAGTCCTCAGATGATTGAATTTTGGGACAAATTTCAAGTTGTGGGGGGAAACAGGGAAGCTCACATAACTTACTAAGAGCTGTGAAGAAGGTTTGGTTCAATTTTGGAACTTTATCTGGGGTGATCCAGGTTTCCTCAGGTGATGTGTGGTTTCAGAGATTCTTTTCATTTTTTGTCTTATTTTTCTTATTCTGGAGTGTGTTTTCTGTCTCCATGTGTATTGAGTATCCCTCAGTTTCTCCCAAGTTTCTCTTTTCTCAAGTGTGGAAGTATCAACAGGGCCAAACTGGGGTCTCTGGCTGACCAGTGACATGAATTCACTTTTTTGGCCACTTTTTCCCCAATAAGTATCAAAAAGTTCACCATGAAATCACAATGATGGATTCAATTTTTCACAATGCTGGCTGTACACAATGTTTCTTGTGGGTTTCAAATTCATGGAAAATTAAATTCAAGAAGATTTCACTGCTTCTGAAAATGAAAATCACCTTGATTTTACCTTTTTGGAAATTGGAAGTCACCTGTATTTCCCAAATCATGGACTTTTAATTCTGCCGTTTCCACCAAGATAAAACAAAACTATTTCTGTAAAAAATCAATTTTGTGAAACATGTTAATTTTTTTACAGGGAAATTGATTTGTAAAGGAAGTTGGTTTGTTTTAAAAATCAAAATTGTTATGAACCATTTTCAGTTTTTGCCATTCTCACTTTTCACAGCTTGAAAATTATAATTTCACAAAGCTCTGCATCTGCTACAAATAGTTGGCATTTTTTCCCCGGCCAAGATTGCAGGCCATCAATATTTTATGTAACAGATGTGAGTATCCATACATGAAAACATAAAAAATCTCCCTGTTTCAAATGAAATTGGTGCTGAATTTATCCCAAAAAAAATATATAAATAAACAGAGAAGAAAATAAAGGAGGTTATAGCAAAATACAAAATAATTTTTGTTTCAGAGATGAGTGTTACACTCTGCCTAGCATTTCACTAAAAATAAATGTGACAATTATTTTAAAAAAGTGTCCTCCAGTGTCACTATGAATTCACAAGGGAATCACTTCAAATCAGCTGACAGTTCACTTTTTTTTTGGTGGCGCACCTGGGGCACAGGCCCCACTTTCCTTGTGGGTAAAAAAGTGCTATCACACATTGTCAAAGGTTTTTCTCTTCAATCTAATCCTTAGAGTTAGCTAACCCATCTCAGGGCTGGAAACATGGGTTTTCTACCTGGTAAAAAAGCCTTGATTAAGCCCATGAATGCCATAGACTTCCTTCACTTGGCTCATTCTCTACCAACTCAAGGGAGTTTGAATGACCCAGGAGTTTTTTTCAATGCCCAGATCTCCCTCATATAATTTCACAAGGGAACCACATCAAATAAACTCACAGTTAACTCAAATATTTTAAAAGGTTTTATGGATAAATTTTTACAGAAAATCTGTTTGTTCCATTCTACAAGAATTTATTCCATGTAAAAAACATGGATATCTCTGCCAGAAAATGCAGATTTGGAATAGATATCTCCCTAAATGTTTCACATGGAGGATTGAAACAAACCCAATGTGGCACTCAAAAACAGTAATGGGCAGAAGAATCATACTAGGATAAAACAAGGCAGCCAGGCTGAGACTTCCAGAAGAAAAGCAAGGCAAATCTCCAATGCAGTTTAGAGCACCAACTATGATTTCAAAAAACTCCCTGACAACTGTCAAGGCATGTAGTGGTGAGTTTTCCTTTCTAAGATAAATCTTATTCTTCATCATTCTCCCATCCTAGATGGGGTTTTTGTGTTTGATTTACTTCATATCAATCAATTTTCTGCATGAAAGGTGCTAATGTGTTTAACCCACCATCATCTATTTCAAATAGATTTCTCCTTTCAGGGTTTATTTTACGCTTTCTCAATAATCACCTGAGGAGCTGCCTTAGTTGCCTTTATTTTGCATGCATTTTTTTATCCACACATTTTATTTAGTTGGCTTTCCATTCTAAAATATGCATAATCCTGGTGGGGATGGCTTTTTCAGAAGATTCTCTTTACTCATAATCTCAAAAAAAAAACCCTTCTATTTCTTTCACTACAAAAAATTCAATTTGAACCTATATTCAAAGGCTAAAAGCTTGGATTTTCAGTCAAAGCTTTAAACAATCATTTGTACCAACTCAAAAAAACCCCGGAACATATTTATTCCATTTCCTGCCTGCATGAGTTTTTGATTCAAGCCTATTTGACTTCAAATCAGATTTAGGAAGGAATTTCAATTGAGCATGGTGGGGACAAAGCCCAAAGAAATAAACACTATCAACAACAAAAGCTGACATATTGCATGGTTTCCTTAATGGACTCATTTTTGCATGTGAACCAATGTCTCCAGCATGCAAAGGCCAACAAATATTTACCAGAGAAACTCCCCAACAATCTTTGTTTGACAATTTTTAGAATCAAAAAGCAACATTTATTTGATGCAAGAAACTTGTTTCTTATAAAAAGGGTGAAGTTACTTTACAGACTCATCATAGTGTGTATTTCATCCACATGAGAGGGTTGGCAGAGGAGGGACTACAATCTTATGTGGTTGTAGTTTCACCATTGCCAGTGCAGTTATGTGCAATCCCATATAGTAGGCCAGGTATGAAAATTTGGGCTGACAGAACCCAAGTGTGCTCCAGGTGACTTGAGGCCCACTACCAAGGTTAAATTATACAACACCAGTATATGTAAATGATTAAACCACACTTCACTCAATGTTTTGGAAACCACATTCAATTTTGAAAACACCTCACCAACTTTTTGACATTCCTCACTTGATTTGGCCCTCAACATGCCACACCCTCACCCAAGTGGAATTCAACACTCCTCACCCTGCACACCCTCACCAAAGTGAATTTGAACAATTGTGACCCAATTTCTAACACTACTCACCCTTCCAACCCTGACAAAAGTAAATTTGAGGAATTTTTACCCAATTTGAAACACTTTTCACCATGCTAAACTCTCATCACAATGGATTTCAACACTCCTGACCTAATTTTGAACACACCTCACCCTTCTACAATCCCACTTAAGTGGATTTCAATACTCTTAATTGTGCTACACTCTCACCAAAGTGGATTTCAACACACCTCACCCAACTTTGAACTCACCTCACTGTGCTACAGTGCATGCATCCAAACAGGAGAATTTTTGTGAAACTTGGATTAAAGCATGGAAGCTGCAAAAAAATGTTAGTTTTTGGATGCATGCATCCAAACAGGAGGATTTTGGTGCAACTTGGATTAAAGCATGGAAGTTGCACAAAAATTTTAGTGTTTGGATGCATGCATCCAAACAGGAGGATTTTGGTGCAAATTGGATTAAAGCATGGAAGTTGCATGAAAATGTTAGTTTTTGGATGCATGCATCCAAACAGGAGGATTTTGGTGCATGGATTAAAGAATGGAAGTTGCACAAAAATGTTAGTGTTTGGATTCATGCATCCTGTCAGACAACCACCCCACGTACTATAGGGCAATTCTTAGATGATCGTGAGCGCAAAGGAATACCAAGTGCAAGGGCAAGTGCAAATAGCGAGACCCAGTTGCAAAGTGTGAACTTGGTTATGCCTCTCAACAAACGGCGAGATGAATGGAAGGTGTTCCAAAGAAGGAAACTCAACCTAAGTCCAATGTGATAACTAGGTTGCAGAAAAATGCGAGAACGTATGAAATTAACTAACTGAGGAGACAATCATCAGGCAAGGGTATAGCCCTTATAAGGTAATCCAAAGTGATTAGATACAACCTGGTGATGAGCTAACTACAGGTGAAGCGGTGAGGCAATGAATGACAGGAACGGAATAGGAAATGAAGCAGCGGTATAGATCCGAGGTCTTAGCGTAAGTGCAAGACAATAGAATCTGAGCGTACAATTGCATGACGAATTGGGATAGGAGCAAGTGACTTTGAAGGTAATGCAAATGAGAGGTAATAGTGTATGCAGGGTAGGGACTAGTCCAATTGCAAACTATACAGTAGTGATGGCTTGGTTAGACGTAGATGCAAACTAACAAACAATGCATGACCAAAGATGGAAGTCCAAGGCTGTTGATTGGCCAGGGAAGGAGATTGGATCTCATAATGGATGGTTGACCGGTATGGAGTTAACTGCAAAGTTTGCAAGTATATACTGAGTTGGTTGCCAAGATTGGAAGGTAAGCGCAAGCCAGAGGAAATAGCGGATTGCACTATTGATGTTGTGCTTTTATTTGTGTCATGCTTTTAGACTGAGGTAGATGGTACTGAGGAGAGGACATGTCAAAGTGGTGAAGACAATAATCCTTAAGTGCAAAGCGTGACAGTTGCCCGGGTATAAAGATGCAAGCTCCTGCAAGCGTTTGGGTAAATTTTCCCATCAATCTCAAGTCGTTTAATTATCACTATATACCCTTATACATTACTTAATTCATTACCCAATAGAATTTTATAAATTTTGCAAAAATGTCGTCATTGTCATCCCGCTGTTGCGAAAACTGTATTTGCCGCAACAAGCGTTGTATTCCCAGTACTTCCGTCCGAGGTCTCCAAGGCAAATGCAAGCAATGTCAACTTTGCAAGGTGGCATGTAACTTCCCTATAAATGTCGAGTCAACCATTGAGGGTCCTTTGGAGTCATCAAGGGAGATGCAAAGTCGTAGGTCCGTGCCAAGGGTCAATTACAAAATACCACCATTGCCGGAGATCCAATACTTGGGGACGCGAGTTCCTGGTGAGTACTAATTGGGACTAACTAATGATCTTGAAATAATAACTAATTGTTTGCTTGTTTGCTAGCGTTACCTTGTTTTTGAAGATATACTACCAATACACCACCACCACCACCACCTTACTGGGGACCGCCGACTGAAAACCCGGGGACCCAGATGAATGCCGAGGTGCAAGGCGAGGTATCCGGTGCAGAACCGGTAGGAGTGATCACCAAGGAAGCAAGGGAGGGAGAAGAAAACGCAGCGGAAAGGGAAGAGGAAAATGGAGGAAACAGAAGTGGAGAGAACAAAGAGGAAGCGGGTGAATTAGAAGAAGGAAATGAAGGAGATGGAAGGGAGGAATTGACTGGGACGGAAGGGATGGAAGGGATGGAAGGCAAGGCAAAGCGGATCCGGTGCAAATCGTATTGCCGGTCAAAACAGATGCAAGATGCTTGACGGACAATATTGGAGAAGGCACGTTGGGTGGCCAAAGGAAGAGAGCGTATGAAGAGCTCTTGGAGGAAGGTGGATGGAATGCTTGGCCAAAGCAAGCTCGGGTTGCAAGATGCGAGGAGATATTTGAAAGGCACATTGTAACGGAAGTGCTGGTACTTCAAAGAATGTCCGCATTGATCAATGATGAAGACCTTGATACCTTTTGGTCCATGGTTGCAGAATTGATGGAAAATTGGGAGGATGCAGAAAAAGAGATAAAAGAAACTTTGTAATTTAATGTATATATATATATATATATATATATATATTTTATTTAGAAATATTATCATTATTTTTTTTTTTAATAATAAGTGGAAATGAAGAAAAAATGAGAAAAGAATAACATAGTGAGATGGAGGAATTAATTGATGAAATGATGGTGAAATAAAATGGGTTTTAATGGGATGGACTATGGAATGGAATTGATTGAGTAAGATAAATGTGGAATGGAATGAAATGGGATTGGATGGGATGAAATGTGGAATGGAATGGAATGAATTGGAGGGAATGGAATGTGGAATGGAATGGAATGGGATTGGATGGGAAAAGAATCATGATTTCCAAGGTTTGCAAGGGTATCTTGCATGAAATTCTTGAATCAGATTGGGTGAATTGTGAAGGTGATGGGCTGGTTCCCACAAGGTGCAATCTTTGTTGGACTGGAAGGCAGACCATTCGACAAGGTATTGAAGTTTTCCTTTGCGTAACCTGGAATACAGAATACGGCTTACTTCCCACTCTTGATGATCGAGGACAGTGACCGGTTCAGGAGGGGGATGAGTCTTGCCCGGGTATAGGACTTGAGCTGGCTCTAGGAGAGACACATGAAAGACCGGGTGGATACCTTGCCATTTTGCAGGTAAAGTGAGTTTAAAGGCGTTAGGGGAGATAACTGATTCTACTTTAAAGGGACCAAGCTTTCTTTTGGAGAGTTTGCGAGTTGGGCAAGTACTGCGAATGTTGCGAGCATCAAGCCATACTTGATCTTCTACTGCAAAGGTTAGAGCCAAAGTGCGAGATTGGTCTGCTTGCTCCTTATAGCACTGGTTTGCTTCTTCAAGGTTGGTTCGAAGTTGCGATTGAAGGGATTGAATTTGTTCAAGGTAATTGGTAGCAGGTTGAGAAGGTGCTACGTGAAGGGAAGAGAAAGTCGGGTTTCTACCATAAAGAGTTTGGAAGGGCAACTGTTTGGTGGAGGAATGAGTGGAGTTGTTGTAGGCAAATTTGGCTAGTGGGAGCCATTGCAACCAGTTGTCTTGTTGATAGGCGACATACATTCAAAGATATTGTTTGAGGATCTGATTAACTTGCTTGGTTTGCCCATCCGTTTCCGGGTGGTAAGCCGTTGATAAATTGCAAGTGATCTTCAAATGTTGGCATAGCAAGGTCCAGAAGCTTGAGACAAACAGAGATCCACAATCACTAACTATATTATCAGGGAGGCCATGTTTCAAAAATACATATTCTATGAACAAGTTAGCCAAGTCTTCTGAAGAGGCCGTCACATTACTGCGTAAAAATAAAGCCATCTTTGAGAAGCAATCTACTATTACTAGAATAGCATCATATTCACTAGAAGAAGGTAATTGAGAAATGAAATCCATAGACAGCAAGTGCCAAGGACGAGGCGGAATTGGAAGTGGCTGGAGCAGCCCATACTTCCGGTGTTTCAAGGACTTGTTACGATTGCAATCATAGCACGCGCTAACATAGTCTTTTACTTCTTTGGTCATACCAGGCCAGTAGAAGTCTTGTGCGATCAATTGGTAGGTTTTATCCTGCCCATAATGACCAGCAAGCAGAGAATCATGCCGTGACTCAAAGATATCTAACTTAATGCAAGAATTATCTGGTACTACTATACAATTATCATAAACTAAAAAGTCATTATCATCTATACTGTAACTACTATCTAATAAGTTTGCACTTTTGCAAAGTTTGATGCACTTGGGGTCGTTGCATTGAGCTTGTCGGAGTTTGGAAGCCAAATCTTGTAAGCAAGCGATGATCAAACTGAGTTGGGCAGATTGGGTTGAGAAGAGTGTCCTAACGTTTTCAGGATTGTTCTCGGCAAAGGTGCTCCCCCCCCTTGGGTAAACGTTGTCCCAACGTGATAAAGCATCAGGAACTACCGCTTGTTTCCCAGGACGGTACGTGATTGTAAAGTGGAACTCGGAGAGGTATTCTGCCCATCGCGCCTGTCTATGTGTGAGGACTTTTGAGCTCATGAAATACTTCAAAGAATTATGATCAGTTAAAACCTCAAAGGATTCCCTAAGACTTAAAAGGTATGAATGCCATTTCTTCAAGCAGTAAACGATTGCAAGAAGTTCCTTGTCATGAATCTCATAGTTAAGCTCTGCAGCGAGAAACTTGCAAGACTCAAAATCTACGGGGTGAAAGAGAGAAGTGGAAGGAGAAAACTGCGAGATGACTCCTGCAATTGCATAGTTGCTTGCATCTGTTTCGACAATAGTGCGAGCTAGCTCGTTTAAGTGAGCGAGTATTGGAGCAGTGGTGAACGCTTTCTTCAGAGCTTCAAACTCCGAAGCAGCTTGTTTGGTAAATACAAAAGGAGTGTCTTTTTGAAGAAGGTTAGTAAAATTCACGGTTTTTTCAGCGTAACGCGCAATAAACCTTCTATAGAAATTACTGAAACCAAGGAAAACTTGAAGAGATTTAACGGAAGAAGGTGGGGGCCAGTCCAATATGCGTTTGCTCTTGGCTGGGTCCATTGATAGTCCTTGCTGTAAGACTACAAAACCTAAAAAATGAAGAGAAGAGGAATGGA
Organism: Puccinia polysora; assembly: GCA_025617555.3. Taxonomy (NCBI): domain Eukaryota; kingdom Fungi; phylum Basidiomycota; class Pucciniomycetes; order Pucciniales; family Pucciniaceae; genus Puccinia; species Puccinia polysora. The sequence goes on along the minus strand of CM062617.1, from coordinate 16,269,266 downwards.
ATTTGCACTTAGAGGCTTTTGCAAACAGGTCATTCTTGCAAAGTTGCTGTAGCACCTCTTGCACATGTGCGATGTGATTGTTGAGGTTTCTCAAGTAGACCAGTATATCATTGAGATATACCACAAGGTATTTACCTATAAGATCGGAGAAAATGTCGTTGAAAAAATGTTGAAAAGTGGAAGGAGCGTTGCAGAGGCCAAAAGGCATGACGGTATACTCATAGCTGCCAAACCAGGTTCTCATTGCAGTTATATACTCATGAACTTCCTTAATGCAAATTAGGTTATAGGCACTCAAAGGTCTAACTTTGAGAAATGAGTAGCTCCATGGAAGAGGGTAAGGAGATGTGACATAGGCGGTACTGGATAGGCATTCTTCCGGGTTACCTGGTTCAGTTTCCTGTAGTCAACACAAAGGCAAAGTCCGCCGTCTTTTTTTGGTACAAATAGGACAGGGGAACCAGTGTTCAAATTGTTTGGTCAAAGAAATCCTTTTGCTACATTTTCCGCAATGTAGTCTTGAAGCGCAATTGATTCTTGCATCAAGAGAGAGTAAACTGGTCCTGGTGCCAGAGGTGGGCCAGTAAGTTTGATCTTGTGATCATAAGGACGGGATGGAGGCAGTTTATCTGCTTTTGCAGCTGAAAAGACGTCAGCAAAGTCATGATAAACCAAAGGTAAAGAATCTCGAATGATTTCTAAATCTTCAATCTCGTCATCTTTGAGCACAGGGTTTGAGGTGCTTACATGGTGCGAGAGGATTAGGGAGCTCAAAATACACCTTTTGGTTGGTGTCTGTTTCTCTTCAAAGGAACAGGAAAGAGGTAAGCTGGATAGGTAAGCAATAACTCCTAAATCTGAAGAGGGAATTTGAGAATGAAGGTCAGGATATTGCAAATCTCCTGGCGGAAAAGTGTCATCCAAATCAATGACGGTGTCAGGTAGGCTGTTTAATTCCTGATTGACGGAAAGGTTAGCATTCTGGGGGTGCAAAGTTAAAAGGTTAATTACTCCTTCTTGCCAATTCACATCCGTATTCCAGTAAACTAGGAAATCATGGCCTAGAATGGTATCATCCATTCCGGGTATAGCCAAGACAAATAAATCCCATTTGAAGCTGGGAAAATTGGAGAATGCAAAGGTCCATTTTGCCTTTTGGGAAACCCAATAAGATGGTTCAGTTGCACTACTTACTAGATAGATGGGAAATTTATCTATCTCAGAACACGTAAGATTTTTGGAAGTGGCAAAAGATTCACTGATGAAGGAAACATTAGCGCCAGAATCAAGTAATACTTGATAAGGAGTGTTGTCGGAATGAAATAGGATAAATCTTGAACTCGGAGCACCTAGTGACTCGCAAGTGCGAAGATTTACTCGCGGTGATTTAGATAATGTGTAGCTTTCCTTGTGAGTATCAGAAAAACTAAAAGCTAATTTTTTGACTGCTTAGCCGCTTCACGCGCTAACCGCTTTGCACAGCTGTCAACATCATGTTTACCTCCACAATACATACACAGCCCATTCTTTTCCCTTTGCAGCCGTTCCTCACTTCGAAGCATCCCGGTTTCCTTGTCCAGGAACTTTGGAGTTTTGGCGACGGCTTTCCCTTTTGAGTTGGAGTTTGAAGTCGGGGTTGGTTTGGATGGTTTTGGGTTCCTCGTGTTTTGCTTCGAGGAGTCGTCCACCTTTGGAGCCAAGGTGGATGGTCCATGGTTGTTTTTCCAAGAGCAATTCTTGTCATGATAGCCATTATCAAGCTCAATCACTCAATCAATTAGCTGCTGAAGCAAGGTTGTCTTATGACCTCCAACTGCAAGCTGTTCAATTAAGCGTGCTGGTAAACCCTTTTGGAAATGGAATAGAAGAGCGGCCTTGTTCCACTGGATGCAAGACTGCAAGGTTTGAAAATGAGAAATATAAACCGAAGCTCTACTATTCTCCTTCATAACTAAACTATTAAGTTTGTATTTGGCCTTTTGAACTTCATTGGGATTGCCAAACAGGGTGAAAAATTGTTGCTCGAACTTGTCCCAGTTGTTGAGAATACAAGTGGGACTGTCTTTGGATAAAAGTTCAAGGTACGGTTCAAACCACTGCAAGGCTCTACCTCCTAAGAAGGACAAAGCATACATAACTTTATGTCTATTGGAAGGGATATTGTTGGAGTCGTTTGAAAAGATGATTTTACAAGAATGTAGGTAGGATCTAAGCTTATGAGGGTGTTCTCCTGTAAAGTGATCAGGTTGTTTCATGCCCGGAGTGCGAAAACTAGGAGTGCTTGGACTAGATCGCTGGGCACCATGAGTGAGGGCCTGGATCAATGTCAAAAGCAGGGTTGGAGCATTGGGCTCGAGAGCAGTAGTGCAAACCCCTGGCCTACCACAAGTCAAGGTTTCATCAGAAGAATGGTTGGAGTCTGCAAATTCCGCAAGAGGGTCCATCGGAGCATCCCGTGGAGGAGCCCGAGGATCATCAAGAGGTTCCACAGATGGCAATTTGGAAGGAGTAACTGGATCTAAGGGTTGTTGGGCCCAAGGAGCGCTGGTTTTCCCTAGCCAATGGATCTCATCATTGTAAGGGGCAAGGGAGGCGTTCCCAGTTGAGCAAGTACGTGACATCAAAAAAGAAGAAGTCTACTATAGGTTGGCAGGCTACAATAGATGAGTTGAGTTAGTTAATTTACTGTCACACAACCACCCCACGTACTATAGGGCAATTCTTAGATGATCGTGAGCGCAAAGGAATACCAAGTGCGAGGGCAAGTGCGAATAGCAAGACCCAGTTGCAAAGTGCAAACTTGGTTATGCCTCTCAACAAACGGCGAGATGAATGGAAGGTGTTCCAAAGAAGGAAACTCAACCTAAGTCCGATGTGATAACTAGGTTGCAGCAAAATGCGAGAGCGTATGAAATTAACTAACCGAGGAGACAATCATCAGGCAAGGGGATAGCCCTTATAAGGTAATCCAAAGTGACTAGATACAACCTGGTGATGAGCTAACTACAGGTGAAGCGGTGAGGCAATGAATGACAGGAACAGAATAGGAAATGAAGCAGCGGTATAGATCCGAGGTCTTAGCGTAAGTGCAAGACAATAGAATCTGAGCGTACAATTGCATGAAAAATTGGGATAGGAGCGAGTGACGTTGAAGGTAATGTGAATGAGAGGTAATAGTGTATGCAGGGTAGGGACTAGTCCAATTGCAAACTATACAGTAGTGATGGCTTGGTTAGACGTAGATGTGAACTAACGAACAATGCATGACCAAAGATGGAAGTCCAAGGCTGTTGATTGGCCAGGGAAGGAGATTGGATCTCATAATGGATGGTTGACTGGTATGGGGTTAACTGCAAAGTTCGCAAGTATATACTGAGTTGGTCGCCAAGATTGGAAGGTCAGCGCAAGCCAGAGGAAATAGCGGATTGCACTATTGATGTTGTGCTTTTATTTGTGTCACGCTTTTAGACTGAGGTAGATGGTACTGAGGAGAGGACATGTTGAAGTGGTGAAGACAATAATCCTTAAGTGCGAAGCGTGACACATCCAAACTTTAGCATTCTTGTACAACTACAGGAGCTTAGGGTTGAAGCATCAAAGTTGCACAGAAATGTTATTATTCCAAAGCTTTCTCCTGCTCCAAACATCCCACATTGAGAGTTCCACATTGATGGGGAAGAAGATAGGCCTTGGTCACCCAGTTCAGGTCCCAGGATTCCATTTTTTAGAGTTACTTGCAACACAAGATGCCTAAGTTGCTACTCTTCAAAGGCAACCTCTCCACCCACCTTGGATTGGTCAGAGCCATTGCAACTTCTGCAAAAAATCCACATATGATCTTGAATGTCTCCCCAGAAAATAATTTAAGGATGAGCAACAAGCCTCCCAACATGCTCCTTATCTCCCAATCATCTAGTCCTCAGCATCAGCTCTCATTCTCAATCACCAGTCCCACCAATGTGGATTCATCATCTACCACTCAACCACTCCCAGAATCTCTCAAAGGAAGCCGCTACAAGTCCAAGGATGATGATGAGGATGACCTACTGGAAAAAATGATCTCATTGGAAGCCAAAACCAACAATGACAAGCTGTCATCCTATTGGAGCTTGGAACTTGGGCTCAAATGTTCATCATACCAACTCAATGAATCTAAACCCAATCCAAATCATAGCCTGTCCATTGGTAACATCGCTTCAGAAAGGGCTTCTTGAACTTCAAATCTTGACTAGCCTGACCTCCCCATCCCAGCTGACAGAGACCCTCATTGTTTGAATCACATCAGGTCCTCTTCTCATCCCTTCCCTCATCAACTCAAGCACCATTACTCCCCCCTCCTCCAATTTGCCATCCCCGCCACCGCCCTCAATCTTGGCCCCTCTCAAGCCTCCAGCCGTCCCTTGGTCAACTCCAACCCTGACCAGGAGCTGCGCTGGTTCACTCTCCCTCCAACCCTCTCAAATCTCTTTGATCAAATCCCATGACAACCTCCATCAACTTTTCTTTGAGGGCTCCTTCCAACACAAAGATCAACTCTGGCATATCAAACCTCTACATCTATTCAACTGTCCCCACTCTCCATCCAATACTCTACCCATCCCTTGGAACTTGCATGCAACCGGTGGTCTTGTCATCTGATGCAAGGCAGATCCCTCAAGCTTTTCCCTGTTGAGTTTTGGCCTTCATCATTTTCTGATCTCCTTTCCCTCCTAGATTGTCTCATTGAGTTCATATTCCAACAGTTTATGAGCCCAGCCAGCGCTTCTAGAGCATTTTCTGTAGTTCTCATCAACTAGGGTCTTTGCTTTACTTGTTACCCTTATTCCACTGTTAGGATTGTGGCCCTGTTGCCTCCTTGTCTGCATGTTTCCCTTCATGTCTGCCTCAACCTTGATTGTGACCTCTATCACATCTCAGCATCAACTTCCTTCACTTGTGTTCACATCCTCTCCTCCACTTTGGCTGCGATGTTGTCGCAATCTTGCTATTTTCCTCTATCACAACATTTTTCAACAACTCATAACCTCTACTGCCTTTGATTTTGTTAGCAACATTGATTGCCCCCACCCTCAATGTCCTCTCAATCTTGGCCGCAACATTGTTTGCTTCTCAACTACTTCCTACGTGTATTTCCATTTGTCTCGTTGCTTGCAATCTTGGCCGCCTACTCTTCTACCCGCAACCTTGCTTGCTCTCTCTCTTGGCTCCTTCAAGTACCTCAAACCTCCAATATCAATCCCAATATTGCTGAAAACCTTGCTTGCTCTCATCCTGCAACCTTGCTTGCTCCTATCAATTCTGCAACCTTGCTTGCACTCTTGGAACCTTCAATTTGCTGTTCACCTCTATTTGAAACATTCAATTGCTTCTCTTTTTACCTTGCTCGCGCATCTTCAATCCTCCAATAGCAATCCCAACATCACCTTGCGACATTACTCGCGCTCATTCTTTGACCTTTCTTGCCCGATCCAACTCGCAACTTTTCTTGCTACCTTGACGGCAACCTCGATTGCTTCAAAACTCCACCCTACCCGCAACCTTGCTTGCGCTCTCAGTTGCTTCAGTTCCTATCCAACCTCGCTTGCTCCCATTGATCCAACTACTTTGCTCGCCTCAAGATAACCAATCTGCAACATCGCTTGCACCATTTCCTCAAGTTTGCTTGCAACATTATTGGAGTCTCATCTCTTCAACTACCAACCTTATCCATCCTGTCCGCTTCTCCCCGGTTGTTTTGCGCGGGGGTGTGTTGAGTTTTGGCCTTCATCATCTTGTCCACTCACCTCCCTCTTTCAGCGCACTCTAGTAACTTGTTATTATTTTATATGTTTAGAGCACTTGTAGTTTGTTCTGACCAATATATCTATATTATTGTATGTCTGTGATTCTTTTAGTAGTCATAACCACCATTGTATTTCCAGATACTGTCAGAATGAGTCCATCATCTCATCCAGCCATTCAACTCCTAGTCAGAACCATGTGCATAAGAGAACTCAAACTAGCATCTACAAATGGCACAGACCAGGCACAAATCCGTACACTTCATGCTCAGGTCAAGAAGACCAAACGCCTCACCACCGTATTCTCCCAAGTCAGGCCAAACTTCTTAGCTCCACCAACCAAGGTGAGGATTCATGTCTATAAAAACTCCCACCAGTTCATCACTCGTGGTGACATCCTTTTCTCCATCTTCACTCATCATTCTGCCTACAACGGCCCATAAATCTCTATTCTCAATTCCCCGCTTCTCTATCACTCACATCAACCTCAATCATTCTGATCCGCCTTTAGCGTTCATCCAATCTCATTCATCGGAAGGCTCAAATTAATATCAAGGAGCTTCAAGCCCATCGCTCGCTTCACCCTACTCTTGCTCACTAGGGCTATCTCCACCCTCTGTCAATTCATCCTTCAGCCTTCACTCTTCCTTTCCTTTTCATCTACTTCATTTTCTTTTTCCATCACACCTTATCTCCCTCCTTCAACTCGCCTTCGCTCTTAGGTAAGAGCGCCTGTTCGATTCTTGTTTTTTCTGTACCGCTCTTTCTGTTTCACACTTGTCTCTTACCTTGTTGCTCTTAGTTTATATTTGAAATATAAAATCTTACAGATACTTGTTTCTATCCTGGCCAAGTTATTATTGTATGACCAGTACATGTAGACTGCCAGCCACATCATCTTATATATTCCACAAGCTCTTGATAATCAAATGTCATTACACTTAGCCTCTGTGAAACTCATGTTAACATTCCTATCCCCAACCATTTCCATCTTCCTTATCTTATTGAATATTCTTACTTGTAAAAGGCCCAATTTGTGGTTCTCTAGTTGTCTATAATTACTCTTCCTTTTATGATCTCTTGAATGAAAAAAATCAGATTTCATCCCTTCTCATACAGGCCCACTTACTGAAGCCCCTCCTGAATCTGGTCCCTTCTGGACCCCTTGAGTCAGATTGTAGCCTGTTCTAGCATCCATCTCTCCTGCCTTTTATCTCCTCATCCTTTTGTCAAACCTCTATTCCAACAGTACCCACCATCATCACTTCCCAATGACCTGGCCTACCCTCCTTCTGCCTTGTTCCCTCAAAATTGTGGCCAAAATCAAATTGTCTTCAATTTGGATCCTCAACATGCCATCTATTGTGCCTCTCAATCCTTTCAACCCTCACCATCTCATCCATACCAATTCTGAAAACGCTTTCTCTCCCTCTCATCTTCCTTGAAACTTGATTGATTTTCAACCTCACTTGGTATCTCAGTTGCCATTCAATATCTCCACCTCAACCTTGCCCATCTCCACCTTGCTTGCAACACTGTCACTGCCTCTCATCAATCATGTCCTCCGCCTTTTGCAACCTTTCTTGCTTAAAAATTCATCCCTCAATCTTGCTTTTCATGCCCAATTGATCACCAACTACCTACATCTCATCCATCCATCATTGCTCTACTCCTCAAAATAAAACTCCAGCCATCAATTTCTGTAGAGACTCCAAGGGATAATGGGATTATTTAGAAAATTGCTTGCTTTCACTCACTAGAAGGGGAATTGAGTTTACTACTACTCTTGAATAGATAGAGGTAATCTAAGATGGTTTTGAATTGCCTGCCCTTCTGAACTATAATAAGTCTGCACAATAATGTTTTTTAATTATTGGCTGGTTTTTCTTTGAGACTTGAAATAGGTCTCTGATCAGACCTAGATTAATTATTAATAGAGATTTTGAGGAATTGGAAGACTATTCAAAGTTGGATTGGATTATTGGAAAGCTTCCTCAATTAATAATCAAGAATTTTTGAATTTTTCTGACTATTTTTCCAAATTCCAACTAAAGGATTTAAAGGTTAACTACAAGGTGTTTAACCAGTGGGAGGATCCAAAAATGCTTTTTCTCACAGGGAGCTTGGCAGAAAAAAGGGTTGGTTGGTTTTTCTGTTGTGCTCCTCCTTTTTAATAAATTTACTGATTGAACAAAAAGGGGTTTTCTTCTTAATAATAGGTGCTGAATTACAGTTCTTTTCTCAAGAACCCTTATTCAAATACACCTGGGGTTGGTTCAAGTGGTCAATAATAATTTTGTGTTTGATCCTTTATTTCATATTGAATAAATTCTGGTTCACTGATAATCTGGTGCTAGGTAGGTTGAGCATAAGCCATGGGTCATAGGGGCAGATGCCATGCTAGACAACTTGGATAGGGCAAAAGAGCCCCCCTTACAATAGACAAATATCTTCCTCAGGGGATGTTCAGGGCTCCCCTGAGTGCGGTTTTGAGCCTCTCTCTGCACTTTTGAAGCACAGGAGGGTAAAGTTACATGAGGAAATAATGCTGGTGAGAAAACATGTGAAACAAGCCAAGAGATAGCTGTATTCTTCAGTATAAATTTTGATAGATGGGCAAAAATATTAGGAACAGGATAAGATTGGTGAGTTATGGACGCTTCTGGGTGCCTATTGTGTATAAAAAATTATGCACAACTTCCCTACAGCTTGTGTTAATTTTGCTGGTTGGCAAAAGCATGAAACATGCTTGGCAGCTGCAAGCCCTCTTTGGTAACTGAAATTGTATAACTTGTATGGTTAAATTGGTGTAAAATTACTTTTTGGGCGTTTTCTGAGGACTCTTCTGAGCCATTATCATATATAAAATGTTTAAGGAACTCCATGCATGCTGTTCCCATGGAATTAGCTGTAGAGATATGAGGTATGGTGTTTTACCGCATGCTCCCTTGGGTGACTTGAGAGTGTGGCTTGCAGGTGTTTTGTGCTTGATATGGTGGCAAACTGAGTATCAGAGTGCACCAGTGGAAGTTTAATAGGCCTTATCTGGTGGTTAAAGTTCCAGAAAGGTCATGTGTACTGAGCTGTTATTTCTGGTTGGTGAGATTTGAGACATACTTTGCTGCATGAGCCCTTACTTCTGTTGGTGTGTATATGTGTGTGGTATGGTTGGAATGGTGGCAAAATGAGTATAAGAATGATTCAGAGGAAGTTTCAGAGTCAGGAAATGTTAAATTCACGGCTCATTGAGCCGTGCACATGATTCAAATAGGGCCCTGTGGCACGCCACACAGTCCAATCCAAGTTGTGTACAACCCCCCACGGCTCAAAGAGTTGCGCCGCCAACCCAGCCTGGTCTGCTAGCGTGTGGGATTCCACACAACTACATTCAAGCTTTTTGGAGTTGTACACGGCTCAAATGTAGTCGTGTGGCATCCCACACACCACCAGACCGCGGTGAGCCAAAAAAAAAGGAATGAAAGGGTACTAACATAAAACATAAACTAAATAAAGCTTCCAAAAAAACAGAAATCAACCAAAAAAACAAAGAATGTTCATTTTTTGGTTAAAAAAACAAAAAAATAAATAAATAAAAAACAAAAAAAACTGGTACTATCCAATGGACTAGCCCTAAAGTAAAAAGACCCAAAAAAACACAAGTAACTGGACTAGCCCTAAACTAAAAACACCAAAAAAAAAGACAAGCAACTTGAAAATCCCTAAAGTAAAAACACCAAAAAAAAAGACAAGCAACTTGACAAGCCCTATAGTAAGAACACTAATAAAAATAAAAGTGACTTGAAAAGCCCTAAAGTAAGTTCAACTTGAATAGCCCTAAAGTAAAAGGGCCCAACAATTAAAGAAGTATTTTGCCAAGCTTAACATAAGTTAAGCTTGTCATGGAATCAGCCCAATACAATTTGAAGTGACTTACCATTAAAATCTCATTCAAAACACTCAATATAATGATGTTAACTCAAAGAACTCAACATAATGATGTTCAAACTGTGATAACCCTTTATATTAATAGAACTTGTTAGCTGCATTAGAATTACAATTAAAAGAAACCCAATGATGAAATGAAGTCAAAGTCTATTAAAATCTAGAATTCATTTGCAGTTGATCTTTGAGATGATCAACCCAACCAGAGGCTTTTTTTAGAAATCAAGGAACATGGTTTTGCTACAATGGGCGGGATTGGAATCATTTCTCCCTCAAGTACTAATAGAACCCAGTGGTTATTGTTTAAAAATGAAATGAAAATTGTATCTGATTGATCAGTAACACCATTTTTCATTAAAGTATAAGTATCACGTGACTCTAATGAAATGAAACATATAGGTCTGTAATATGTTTCTGCTATGATTTGACCCATATCTAATTTAGCCAGCCATTTTGAGGAAGGAATCTTTTCATTGATGTCTTCAACATCAATTCTTTGTTTAATCTTTTCAACCTCCTTTGCACCACCAAGAATCTTAATGTAGCATGATTTATGTTTCTATAATGTTTCAATCATTTTCTTGCTAAATTTAAAACAACCATGTTCTTCATAACCAAGAGATTTAGCAATGACTCTAAATCCGCAATTCCCATCTCCAATTGGATCCCAAACCTCACTCAAGAACTTATGGAATTTCTTTGGTATTTGATTGAGGTATTTCACGTTTGTTTCCTATCATGAAAACTAACTTAGTAATCATTTCTTTAATCAGATCAATTAAATGAATACTCACCAAAGATGAGCTTCTGGTTGAGCTTTGCTGCACATTCTCTTCCTATGAAGAGGATTCTGATTCCAAATTAAGTGATCCCAATTCACTTTCAGTCTCTTCCTCTGAACTATGAAATTCAGATTCAGATCCTGCCGACTTTGACTAACAATTAATCATTAGTTAGTAACTAAGTTCATTAAAACAAAAAAATGAACATATCCCAAAAGAAAAGACTTACAATCTTTTGTCTTTTCTTTTTTGGAGCCCTTCTAGTCCTTTTTTCCGCCTTGAGTTTTTTTTCAACATGCTCAAACTAAGATGGTTCTTGCCGCATATCTTTCAATGTTTGCCTGCCCCTACTTGATTGTAAGACTTTAGGTTCAAGTATTGGCTTCAATCAATATTTTGTAATATTCTGAATGATATACTTCAATAGGCCGCTTTGCTCATGATCTGGAGATTTGAAGATCATTGAATTCATCTTTTCATGTAACTGAGGAATGCTTAGAATTTCATTGACATCACACTTGAAAAATTCAAAAGGATCAACCATTAGTGAATTGGGAATCATTAATCACAAAATAATTAATCACATAGTGATTTGAACAATCCCACTTAAGCCAACTTGCAGAAATAGAACTGCAAGGGTCATAGTCCAACCTCCACTGAGGATGAACATATTTGGGTACCACGGATCCTTTGAATGCTAGACAGTCACCTATTTGGTGGGAACATGGCAAACCTATGGTCTTGGAATATGACTTGATGCACACTTTGCCATCATGATCACGTTTGAATTTCTTGAATTGTTCCCTAATAAGATGAATTGCCTCTAAAGACAATTTGTTGCAAAATGGTAACAGTTCAGGTGGAAGAACTGTCCCTAACTTAATTTGAGAGTTATAAAGTGAAGCAGGAATCAATTTAATTTGATTTGAAACTTTTCCTTCAAGGCTTTTCCAAGCATCCAACAGGTTTCCTGAAGAGTTTCCAAGGAATTGTTTGAGAGTTGCATGGGCCCCTTCAACCCAAGATGTTGTTTTGTTTCCAAAATCTGGTTTTATACAAGGCCACGCTGTTACAAACATCTCCTTGATAGGGAAAATTTTTTTTCCATATACTCAAGTACATCCTCATAGTATTTCAAGAAAAACTATACAAGTCAAAAGGTCAGAACCCAAAACTAGGAAGAATAAGAAGCAGTGATTTGGGCCTACTCTGAGTTTTGCATCATTGACCTCTGCCTCCTCCTTGGTCTTTGAGGCCCCATAATTTTCCGGCAGAGTTATAAAGATTTTCCATCCTTCAACGTCATTAACAAAGCGCACTTTAAAGTTTGCTTGTATGTTTATAGACAAGTGCCAAGTGCAACATTGTCTTGATGACTCAGGGAAACCAGATTCAATAGCAAAAATCAGAGCTTTTTCACAGTCTGTCACAAAGACTTTTGGAAGTCTCTCAGGATCATAAGCCAACTACTTTAATGCATTTACAGACCAAATGTAGAACTCAAACTTTTCTTTTGTTATAAAAACAAGAGCTTTTGTGAAAGTTTTCCAATTGGCTGTCATACCTACAACATGAAATAGCGGGGTTGTGTACTTATTTGTGTTATAAATACAATCCAACATAGAAATATGATGGAATTGTTTTGAAAACTTTACTGCCTCAGGATGTGCAAAGTACAGGGCCTCCAAGTGACCCTCTCCACTGAACTTTGAATAGTGAATCCAACTTTTTTACCCAAGCTGTTCATAGAGTACCTCCATAACATTTTTCCCCTTTAGTCCTGCAAGTGTTACCTTCTGCTTAGTGCTATAGATTGTTTGGTCATCAAGATAATCCCGGCCATCAATCTTTCTCAATTTTCTCTTAAGATGTAATGTATTGAGCCCATATTTCATGCCTTCCTTAAGTAGATCCAAGGCTTTCCCAGAGATTCTCCTCAGTTGAGAATGCACAGAGGGATTTTCAGATGGTTGATGGTTATGTTGGGTTTCTTTATAGGAGATTTGCCACAAGGAGGTCTGCCTTTGTGCAACTTGCATGGATTAAAAACTTGCAACCAACCTTCATTGTGTGAGTTTGTCTAGATTGTTTGGTAAGAATTTTTCCTGAATAGGAACCATGTCTATCACAGGCTAAATCCACATATTGGTCACGCTTTGAGTTGAAAACTGTTAAAGCATAATCATGCTTCATTGCACATGTTAAAAAATAGTTTTGTGCCTCTTCCCTAGTAGCAAAAGCTCTCACAGGAGGTGGTTCAAGTGGATCTGTCATAGTTGCATAGTTAAATTGATTGCATCCACTCCATTAGTTTCAATAAAATTAAATCTGGCAAAGACCAATAAAATAAAATGTTACTCACAACCAGAGTTCAAATCCCACTGTGAAACATTTTGTTCCTCAATTGTCACCCTTGATGAGGATGCAATTGGGGCTTCAAATTTTTCATTAACCAAATCCTTTTTTTCTTTTTCCAAATCTTTGTTGATTGCACTATCAATGTAGAACTTCCACGCAGCAATTTTAGAAGAAGGAGGGCTTGCCACTGTTCCCATGCAAAAAAAAGCAATGGTATACTTCAGTATTCAATCCAACTTTCAATTGAACAAAAAAAGTTTGCTCACTTTTGAGTTGAGAAAGAATTGTTTGCAGAATTTTATATGACTTCAATTTTCACTTTAACTTCACTTTGGTTTCAATTTAAAGTCTCTTTGGGATCACTAGGTGTGGAACAACAGTCCCAAAAAGTATGTGTTGATCCCAAATTTGGGTTGACGGAACCCAAGTGTGGTCCAGGGGGTGCCCAAAATTCTGGCAAAACTTCCGCGGGGTTGTGCATCCCCAAACACGGCGGTTTTGAGCCATTTACCCCCATACACGGCTCAAATTAGCCGTGTTTGGGGGTTACACGGCTCCTACACAACCCCTCGGGGGTTGCGCATTTTTGAAACAGCCCTTTGTAGTCGTCTATGGGCCCCCACGGCTCATTTGAGCCATATAGGGCCCTAAACAACTACCACACAGTTGGAGCCGTGAATTTAACATCACCCTTCAGAGTCCCTTAATTGTAATGAATGATCCAGGAAGGTAGTGTAACATGGATTCATAGTATTGGTTGTAGTGCAACATTGGTACTGGTATGCTTTAAGTCCCGCAGGTATGGGTATGTTGTTTTCATTGTGTGTTTATTTTAAGCATGATATTTTACCATTAGATGTTCAATTAAGCTTTTTATTTATCACTTCCTGTGACATAATCCAGTCTGTGCCAGGTTTTGGTTTGTTTGTGAAAGGTGTTTGATATGGGTTAAGGGGGTTATCTGGTGATGGATTTGGGATTTGAGGTTGGTTTGAGTTTATATCATAGTGTATGAGGGGTTTGGAATAGAGTTGTGAGGTTAATTTGATAAAATTAATAATGATTAATAAAAAAAATGAGTCTGATGGCTATATTACAGGTTTGGTTTACCACATCACTCCTCTCATTAACCATTGCAATCTACTACCATCATTCCACTAAATTGGGGTGGTCCATTCATATGGCCTGTCCTGTAAACCTTACCATCCTCTAATTGATCCATAAAATACACCCAAAGTTTCTCCATCTCCTCCATCAATTTTCACAAAAACATCAATCACCATTGCTCCATCTCCTCCAACATTGCATCCTATAAAACAATGAACTCCAGCTATCAAAATTAAAAAATAAAAATAAAATCAACTTCAAAAAGCTATCAAAATTCCTTCTCATCTAGTATAGAACAGGCTGGTGTGTTGGAAACCTTCCCTCTTTTTTGTTCAATAAGATCTTTATATATATATTTATAAATATCTGTATAAAAAGATATATTTCTATATATATATATTTATCATCCACCCTCTCTCATCACTACAACCAGATTCATTATAATTCAACAATATCACCCACCATCATTATGGCTTGCTAATTTAATTCTATGGCATATGATTTCAAAATATAATACCTCATATATTTTATCATTTTTGATTTTAAATCATTCATATTCTTTCTGATTAAAATTTCTAACTGGTATAAAATTATTATTGTTCAAATAAAACCCCTATGAAAATTTGGAGCTTAAATATTAATTTCTATCCATATAAGTGTCATGAAGGATAAAATAAAAGTGATTTGGAGTTGATTTCTCAGTAATGCAACCAGATTTGAAAAACAGGTGGAATACTGGAAAAACAACAATGAAATTTGTAATGGGTAATGTTAAATTCACAACCCATTTGAGTTGTGTACACAACTCAAATGGGCCGTATGGCACACTACATATCAGTTTTTAGTTTTGTGGCACAACACACAACTACATTAGAGTTGTGTGGAGTTGTAAAGGACTCAAATTTAGTTGTGTAGAGTGCCACACAACTAGAAACTATTGTGGGCCAAAAAAATAAAAATAAGAAAAAAAAAGAATAAAAGAATAAAAAACTAAAATAAACCAATAAAAATCAGTGGGACCCAGGACTCACCTGGGTCCGCTCTAATCCTCACATGAAGGGGGGGGGTGTAACTGGTGGACATGCTGCCCCCCCTCTTTCTGTCAATTCCCTGGAGGTTGATTCC
The DNA here is from genome assembly GCA_025617555.3 of Puccinia polysora. NCBI lineage: Eukaryota > Fungi > Basidiomycota > Pucciniomycetes > Pucciniales > Pucciniaceae > Puccinia > Puccinia polysora. Next base: position 16,254,172 of record CM062617.1, on the reverse strand, counting down.
CCCGGGGCATTGCTAACAAAAGATGGGCTGGGGGGTGGTCAGATCCCCCTCAGCTTGTTGCTCCTCCCCCTTGGTAAAGGGGGGGGGGGGGGGGGGGGGGGGAGAGGGCCCCTTGTTGTTTGTGGGAGGGTGGTAAGGTCCCCCCCACGGCAAGTTGCCTCAATGCAACTGGTCTGGTTTTCTTTTCTGGCTGGTGACAACCAGGGTTGGGCAGAGGGGTTTATGGGACCCCATGGGTTGAATGGGCTTTTTAGGGCCCTAAAAAACTCCCAAACAACTGGGGGTCATGAATTTATAATTGTTAAATTTTATTTCAACTAAAAGCAAGATGATGCAGGAAAATTATACAACTGTAAAAGACCCTTCAGACTGGAACCAAAAAAACCTCCTTAACAAAAACCAATATTTCCTCCAAATTTGATTATTGGGGAACCGTAGGCCAGGCAGACTGAGCTTAAATGTTGATAACACTTCAGAGACTCCTGTGGGATTATATAGAAAAAGTAGCAAATAGGTTTCTGGCAGTCACTTGAGGGGGAATTCAGTACTACAAATATTGATATGATAGAGGCATAATAATTATGGTTTTGAATTTCCTGCTCCTCTAAGTACTATAGTAAGTCTCAAAAAAATAAAAGAAAAGAGATTTGTGGCTGATTATTCAGATAGAGTTGCTACTATAGTAGTCTATATCAGACCTAGGATAAATATGGTCAAGCTTGATTAAGAAGAAGTGGTGGAACAGGTGGGTGACTTGGAGGATAGAAGCTGAGAATGGGAATAATCCTTTATCCAGTCTTATCCATTGTATATTTTTTCTTTTTTTATTGGTTACTAATGGATAATACTTTTGATGTTACAGGTGGTTGTTTGATAAATATAAGGTTTGATAATTGTTGGTAATGGTTGATATACTTTATAAGGTTTCAATATTTTTCATAAAAGGTGGCCAACCCAGGCTGGGTGCCTTGGAGATGATGATGGTCCAGGTGGCCTGATGATACAACTTGGATAGGGCAGAGAGGCCCTCCTTAAATAGAAAATTCCTTCCCCCAGGGGTGCTCAAGGCTGCTCCTGAGGTTTATCCCTGTTCTGGTGAGGAACAGTGAGATACAGTTACATGAGACATTTATTCTGGTTGAAAAAAGCTTGTACAGTTACATGAGGCATTTCTGCTGGTGGGAAAAACCTTGTAAAGGGGTTTAATGCATGCACAGCCCTGCATAAAATGCTGTGAAATGCAGATAAAATATATTCCTGTGCAGTAATGGTGGTTGGTTTGGTGCTACTTTATTCTTCCTACATGTGTTGTTGTGCATTCACTGATGGTTTGTTTTGTGCTACTTACTTCTACCTCCATGTATTTCTGTGCATTACTGGTGGTTTTTTTGGTCCCGCATAGTCTTTAATGCCTGAATATATTGCTGGGTAGTCCTGTGGTACTTGTAATGGTGGGTTTTTTGGTCTCACATGCTTCTGACTACATAAATTGCTGTGTGGTGCTGAGTTTTTTTTGTACTGGTAGTTTGTTTGGCTCTGGTTGAGCCTGGTTCCACTTTATCCTGCCTATACTGCTCCTGTATACTTCTGAACAGCTTTCTGTATGTATATTTGCCTGTTTGTTTGGTTTTGGTTGAGACTGGTTTCAATTCCTCCTGCCTTTACTGTTCCTGTAAACTTCTGCACAGCCCTCTGTATGTATATTTACTTGCTTGTTTGGTTTTGTTTGAGACTTCTTTCACTTCCGCCTTCATGTACTGTTACTTTGTACTTCTGCACATCCCTCAGTATGTAAATTTGCTTGCATTCTGGGTGAGATGACAGTAGCTGAACTGGTTGCACTGTCTCCTGTATCTGTATTGCTGTATTCTGACTGAGGTGACAGGGTTGTTGTATGGTCCAGGTCTTGAGGTAAGCTGTTACTGTTATGTGCTTTAGGGTTTCCAAGGTATGTCTTTATGACCCCTCAGAGCTGTGACACCTGGTTGGGTATGATTTTGCCACAGTTGAAGGGTTCTTGGGCTGTATCTTCTAATCTATTAGGGATAGAGTGGTACTTTGGCTGAGTGACTATAGGTTATTTTGGATGTAGAATCAATTTCTGAGGTTTATTTGAGGTTTTGAGCTGTTTTTATAGTACAAAAGTGAGTCTTATGGCTATAGGACAGGTTTGGTCTATTACAAGGCAAAGGTGAGAGCCTTGTCTTTGACTGGGTAGCTAAGCTCCACAGACGGCTGATGAGGAACCAATTCAGGCTCTGAGTCAAGTGAACTGATAAACTTAAACATACTCCAATTATGAAGTATGCACACTGAAGGATGCACGTGGAGTTGCGGAAAGCTTGAGGTATCCATTCAGGCTTGGAGATTTAACACTCCCCCATAATTCTTGTCCTCCTGACCAGAATTACCCATCAAATCAAAAGCTTTTAGCAACCTGACCAAGATGGCTTTACTAATGGTTTTTGTTAGGAAATCAGCCATCATCTCTTCAGTTTTGACGTAGGCCAGTGAGATATGGTTCAGTTTGATTTCTTGTGGTATGAAGTGAAAATTTATTGCCATGTGGTTTGTTTGGAAATTTGAGTGATTTGCAGTGTTGAGAGCTAGCTTGATCACGCTTTGATTGTCTTTGTAAATCACAGTTGTTGACTTGAAGATGATGTTAAATGCTTTTTTCAGGATTATTTTCAACCACATGAATTCTTTAACCAGGTTGGATAACACTTGATATTCTGCTTGAGCTGATGAGCTTGCAATTGTAGTTTGTTTCTTGGATTTCCACAAAATCAGGCCAACGTTCCATTTGACTATAAAGCCTGAGATAGATTGTCTGGAATTTCTACTATTTCCCCAGTTGGCATCTGAATAACAAACCAATTCATTTGGTTAATTCCTCTTAAAAATCTTTATCAAATGATGAGTAGTTGCTTTTAAGTATTGGAGTACTTGAGTACAGGCCTTCCAATGTTTTATACTGGGTTAATTCAAGAACTGTGAGAGGCATTCAACTGCAAATGACAGGTCTGTTCTGGTGGTGCAGCATAAGTAATTCAGTGTGCCTACTACAGCTCAATAGTTGATGTGAAGCAGCTGGAATTCAGTTACTTCATCTTCTGATGCGTGTGTCAGTTTCAAGGGGGGTCTCATTGGGGTTTTCAAGGGAGGTAGATTATTTATTTCAGCTCTTTTTAGGATGAGTGTTGAGTAGTGTTTTTGAGAAAATTCAACCACATCAGACGACTGGTTCACTTCCATACCAAGGAGCAGCTTGGCAGGTCCTAAGTCTTTAATTTTGAATTTTTCCTGTATTTCTTTGATGAACACTTCCAGAGTTTTACTGAATACTGCTATATCATCCACATGGATGTAGAGAAAAGTAACCTTTTTCCACGTTAAGCAAGGTTTGGCTTTTCATTTTCAAAATCCAATGGAAAACAGGAATTGAGTGAGGGTTTCATGCAAGGCAAGCAGTGCTTGTTTCAAGCTGTACAGAGCTTTGTCAAGCTTGAGAGTTTCAAATGGGTATTCTGTTCCTTCCGGGGAACTTATAAAGACCTCTTCACTGATTTTAGCATTTATAAAATCTGATTTGATGTCTATTTGGTGAAACTTCATGTCATTCATTAAAGCAAAAGAAATCAGCATCCTAAGCAAGGAAAGTTTACCCATGGGAGCAAAGGTGCTGAAGTAGTCCAGTCCTTCCTTCTGTTTGAATCCTTGCACACACATTCTTACTTTTCATTCAATTAGGTTTCCAGCAGTATTGTGTTTAGTTCTAAGCACCCAGGTGCACTTCAACAGTTGGCCTTTGGTATTTTTCTTTCCACAAGACCAAAATTTGTATTTGATAATGTTTGAGAGTTCCTTCTTTATTGCAGTATTCCATTCTTCTTTTTGTGGACCATTCACAGCTTTTTTGTACGTTAGAGGATCTCTTTCTAATTCCTGAATTTCACTCAACAATGCAATTGGAAGTCCTTGTAAATTGTAATTAAGAATGTTGCTGGTAGAGATATCAGAGTTTATAGCTTTTGAACTAGGGTTTGACTTGGATTCTTCATTGAATGGTGGTTTTTGAGGTTTGTCCTTGGGAGCTTTGTTCAGAATTAAGTCTCTTTGAATTACCTCATTAAATGAAAATGAATAAATTTCGGAGTCATCCTTCAAGCCTGGGAAGCAGTCTTCAACAAAGGTGATGTTTTGAGTGTAAATTATTTTTTTGTTGCTAAGTTTGACTACCTTGTAGGTTGAAAAGTCATTGAGGAAACCAAGACAGACACATTTTTCACAAGTAGGATTTAAATTTTCTTCTCTTTGTTGATTTGGAATAAGACAATGGGCTTTGCATCCAAACGGTCTCAGGAAGTTCAGATTGGAAGTTCTATTGAACCAAAGAAAGTACCAATTTTGGAAGTTTTGAGTGCTTGAAGGAAGCATGTTGCTTAAATTGCATGCTGTTCTAATGGCTTCAGCCCAGTATGAATGTGCGAGCTTGGATTGGCTAAGCATACATCTAGCTTTTACCACAAGAATTTGATTTGATCTTTCCGCAAGGCGGTTGTTTTCTGGAGTGTATGCTGGAGAGAACATGTGTGAGATTCCTTCTTGTGCTTTCCAGGCTTGGAATTCAGAGTTCTTAAACTCACCCCCATTATCCAAGATGATTTTCTTAATCTTTATACCTGTCTGAGTTTCCGCCCAGAGCTGGTAGTTTTGGAGTTCTTTCAGGGTTTCTGATTTTGATTTCAAGAATCTAAATTCTTTAAATATGGAGTACTGATCAATAATATTAAGTGAATAATGGGACCCACTTATTGATTTTGCTGGAAAGGGACAAATTAAGTCAATAAGAATGGCTTCCAGCCTTTGCAAGACAGGTGAGAAGTGGCTTTGAAAGGGATTTTTCTTCATTTTTGCAGCTAAGAACGTCTCACATTTGGAAGTTTCAGCAAAAGGCAGTAGCCTTTTTAGGAATCTCTTGCTGGGATGGCCTAATCAGTCATGCCAGTTAGGTTGAACTGCAGTTGCCTACAAGGAGGCATTGGCTTTCATTGCTTGGATAGAGATATTATTGAGAACTAACATATGGTTTGTACTCAAGGAAGATATTTGGAAATGATGATCAATACAGATGAGAACTCTTTCTTCCTGTGATTTCATAGCCATATCATTCTGGAAAAGACACTCTCCAGAGATAGGAGTTTGGCTTAAATTTGGAACATAGAGTACATCTTGAAGCAAAAGAAAATCACCAGAGTCATTTACCAAGTACAAAGAGCCAATTAAAGTAGCCTTGAGCTTGCTTTCCTTATTCCCATTATCCACTGGTATGTTGACTTTCCAAGTGTTGAAAATAGCTCTTGGATTGCTGATCATGTGATGTGATGCCCCTGTGTCCAGAACTGTAAGTTTTCTTTTGTGATTGACAGAGCTGAGACAAGCTTTGGCTGTGATTTCACATACTTCAGAATCTTCTGCAATTTCTACTTGTTTGGCTTGTGCTCTATCCCCTTTCTTTGATTCAGCCAATTTGGGATGAAGTTTGTGGCATAAATCTTTGGCATGCCAAGCGTTGGGATTGTGGAAACCACTTTTGCATTTCCTAGAGGGCTCTTGATCAATTATCTTCTTTCAAGGTTTAGTTCCAGGTTTTATCTTCTTTTTTTGTCTTTGAAAAGAGCAGTGGCTTCCTCTTTCTCTGAATTTTTCAAATTGGAACTCTTCTTAGATTCTTTTTGTGATTTTTCCAAGTAGACCGTCTCCTGGAGCTTTTCCAGAGTTGCTTCTGGATGAGCAACCAGGTTTTCATTCATAATTATGTCTTTGACCACGTCCCAGAGATCTTTGGAGAGTTTAGCCAGGATTGAGTAGCACAGAAAATGGTCCAGAACCCCAAGTTTGACAATTACTATCTTGCTCAGCATTTTGGTTCATTCAGAGATATATTCCTTGAGGCTTCCATCAAATTTGTATTGTATGAATTGCAGCCAGACATGTCCTTTGTTATTCACGGATTGCAAAGCATAACTGGCCACAATCTTTGTCCAGATGAGATGGGGATTTTCCTTGTTTTTGGAAGTTATGATTGAGTCAAAGGTGTCATCCTCCATGTAGTTCATGGGGGTATTGATAGCCTTGTTTCTCTTCTTGTTTGCATTTGTGAGAGCTGCTCTGGTCAGACCTGAGGTATCTTGAGGGTGAAAAAAGCACACCTCAATTAATCCTTTTGCTTGTAGATGAGATTTCATTCTCATTGACCATTGAGGAAAATTTTTCTCATTGAGTTTGGGAATATTGCAACCTGAAAATTTTTCTTCAGTTTTTTCTGCCATCTTACTTTTGATCTGATAAGTTGCTTATAGGTGAATCTTCCTCCAAATTTTAATCTGTTGAATTTTATTTCAACTAAAAGCAAGATTATGCGGGAAAATTATGCAACTGTAAAAGACCCGTCAGACTGGAACCAAAAAAACCTCCTCAACAACAACCAGTATCTCCTCTGCAGTTGATTATTGGGGAACCGTAGTCCAGGCAGACTGAGCTTGAATGTTGATAATGCAAAGGTGAGAGCCTTGTCTTTGATTGGGTAGCTAAGCTCCACAGACCGCTGGTGAGGAACCAATTCAGGATCTGAGTCAAGTGAACTGATAAACTGAAACATACTCCAATTATGAAGTATGCGCACTGAAGGATGCACGTGGAGTTGGGGGAAGCTTGAGGTATCTGTTCAGGCTTGGAGATTTAACAATAATCACCCAACCCATTTGTAATATAGACTTGGTAGTTTTACATAAAATTGATATGAAATAAACTGTAAAATAATTTTTATTATGAATACTAAAATTAATCAGAATGAAGCTTTCATTGCATTGTGGAAAATATTGATCACTGAAATTGGAGCAGGGACATTAAAATAAAAAATATTTATTTGGAAATTTTTATTTCATAGGGACTTTCAAGTCAGTTCCAGTTGAATAAAGGTGAACATCCAAATGAATTCAGGTTTTTTCCTTGGGGCATTACAAGTGACATTCATTTTCCACCATGGTGAATACAATTTCAATCATATTTTATTTTTGATGTAAACCGAGGCAAAATCAAGAATACTCATTGGTGAAGAGAATTTTCCTGTAAAGGGATTCAATTGGCCAGAAAATGGGACTGGATGGTGACATGAAGTCACTGGCCACCCAGAGACCCCATTTTGGCCCTGGTGTATGTGGCTCAGAATGTTTTTGCGGAGTTTTTTTCTGTTTTTTTCTCACTGTAGGATGATATGGGGAATCAGAGGATTATTTTGGGGGAAGGACAGATACCATTTATTCCAGAATTATTTTCAGGAACAAAGGATGGGAAATTACAAGAAACTTATGTATATATATATGAATGTTTTTAAGAAGAGGGAATAAAAAAATAATCCATAAAAATTGAATTAACCTTGAATAAAAATTTCCTGGAAGAGCCTTCAACAGAGCTCTCTGCCAGCCTGGTGGTGCTCATAAAGGAGGTCTTGGTTCTCTGCTATCAGAATTTCAACTAAAATTTGAAAAATTTCCAGGATTCTTTTGTTTGAAGCCCAAAGATACCTATAAATATTTTCCTCAGCAATTCCATGGCTAACATCTTCATCCTCACTTAGGATTTACTGGAAATAAGGCAAATTTAGCGGGGATGTCAAACATGCAAAGAGCAGAAGCATAAGGAGCCAGGAGACCAAGTTGGTGGGCAAGGAGATGAGGTCCATAATGGTAAAGATTCACAAATATTGGGGAAGTTGGCAATGGGGCCCCCACAGGAGATACCCAATTTAGAGTTTTTCAGAGATGAGTAAAGTTTTCTCACAAAAAAACAAGAAAATAAAAACTTGAAGGGAACTGGCAGAAAATCAGAGCTAAAAAAATTGCTGACTGAGGAGACTCAACCTTTTCAGGCAGAGGAGCAACCAGAGCAGAAGGAGACAGAGTTGAAGGTTGGAAGATGGGGTTCCAATCATGGAAGGATTGGAGGGGTGGCTGTTGGTATTCAAGCTCATGCTCACATTATTTACTTAATTTTTTTTATTTTCATCTATCTTTCTTCTATTTCTTTTATTTATATTTCTATCTCTCTCTGCTGCAGTTGCTATGTCTGTGATCTTGCTTCTTTTCAGTGAACCCTGCCATCTTCCTCACACCCACGCGCGCGCTTCCTCAAAGTCTGCCGCTGCCAAAACTTCAATTCTGAAGTTACCTCCTGGCTAACTGGTCAAGTTCTTGCAAGATCTTGAAGCAATCATGGCCACCTCCTTCATCCACGCTAACATCAACATCAATCATTGATTGACGCTACCCACAATATCTACAACCAGCTAACTTCACCATCAAACTACCCACTACTGCCAATGCTCATGCTTTGAACCCAATCAACATCAAGATTCTCATATCAAATTATCTCTTTTCTTTTCTTTCTGTGTTTTCCACTGTTTCTGCTAGTCTCCACGCTGTCTGGTCCTTTTTAAGGTGTTAAATCAGATTTTTCTTTTATTCTCTATTCACTCCTTGCTGAAATACAAGTCCTTTTTAAGTCTGTTAAACCTTCAGATTTGCAGTCCCAAGAATCTCACTGGACCAGACAGGCTCAATGTCCAACTCAGAAGAACAACCCAATCCGTCTAAACTCAACATGCCTCTGTTGAATGACACAAACTTCCCTTATTGGAGTCTTAGAATCAAGAGCTATCTCCGCAGGAAAGGTCTTCTTGAAATCACAGTAGAACCTCCTCCATCACCGCTAACTGGTCCTCTGAATAAGAAAATCTTCAAAGCTGCGGAAATCATCATTCAACACCTTGGTGAATCAGCCTTTGAGTCAATTTTCAACAACAATAATGATGTAGATCCTCACTCCATATGGAAGGCCATCCTTGAACAATATGCTTCACAGTCCTCAAATAACCGTGGACGCATCTGGCTCAACTTCATCCGCTATCTCTTCAAAGGTGATCTGACGACCTACATCAAGGATTGCAGAAAACTCATGAACAAACTCACCGTTGTCCAACTTGAATTCCCGCCTGATATTTTAAGCTACACCATTCTTGCCGAAATTCCCAGCTCTTTCTATCACATTGTCAATTCCTTCATTCTGAACAATTCCCTTCTTAAGAACCCAACTGGCATCCTGAACAAGCTTTGCAAAGTTCTTCATCTTGAATCCTCTTCACTACCTGATACCAACGCTATCCTTTAAAATCCTCCCTCTGTTGCTCTCCACAAATCTTCTGTGAGGGAAAGACCTAAAAACCCCTGTTCCAAAGGACATCACAACCCACTATCCAAACATCCAGAAAGTAAATGTTGGTTTTTGCACCCTCATCTCAGACCCGACTGGAACAAAACCCCCTTATCTAATCTTCACTCCGCAAATGAAAGCTCCAACGTTGTTCTTGAAGGCAACACTAAGAATTCCAAACTTCTCTTCAACTCCCAAATCTACCTGTCTACTGATAGAAACCATTCTCTTCTTCCTGTTCTGGATTCCGGCGCCAGTCATCACATAGTAAGCAATCACCAGTTTCCATTTGACTGTAAACCCATCTATCTCAAAGTTGGAACAGGTTCTCCCAACAATTACCTCACTGATACCCACTCTGGTTTGGCCAAACTCATTAATCACCTTGGCGCTACTATCATCTTACCAGACGTTTTGCTCATCCCATCCATCCATCAATGTCTTATCTCTCTTACTCGACTGAACTCCTCCAAAGCAACTTTCTCTAAGGTTGGATATTTGGGGTTCAAAGTAAAGCTAGATAAGATCAGTTTGATCAGAACAATGAACAACAAATTAACCAAACTATGCGGAACCAGATTCTTGCCTTCCAACCAATCCACTCTTCTTCTTAAGGCCCCTTACAGTCTCTGGCATTTACCTCTCAGTCACGCAAGCTCTCAATCTCTCAAGACCCTCAACCTGTGCTCCGAAGAACCAACTACCGCTTGTCAGATCTGTAAGACTTGCAAGCAAGTCTCTACTCCTTTAAACCACAAATTTAAGAAAGTCTCCAAACCCCTTGAAGCAGTCCATCTTGATGTGGTTGGACCTTTCCCCATAATCTCCAACTCTGGTTTCTCCTACTTTCTCTCTTTAACTGATCAACTTTACGGTTATCAATCTGTTGCTCTCCTCAAGCAGAAGAGTGATGCCTTGTTGGCTATTAAAGACTTTGTTGCGCAAGCCAAACATCAAACTGGTCATACTGTGAAGCTCCTGATCTCCAACAATGGCGGCGAATTCATTTCCTCCAATGTTCAATCTTTCTGTCTTGAAAAAAGAATCACTAAGCACTTTTCTCCTCCTCACACTCCACAACAAAATGGTCTGGCCAAACAATCAAATTGGCTCATTTTGGGGAAGGCTCAATGTTTGCTGAATCAAAGAAATCTTCCACTAAAGTTCTGGGATGAGGAAATCAACAATGCCACTCACATTCTTAACGTCCTTCCTTTGAGATCTTGTGGCAACCTCATCCCTTACAAATCTTGGTACAAACGCTTGTTTAATCTAAACTGTTTATGACCTTTTGGCTGCGCCGCTTTTGTTGTCATTCCCAAGTCCAATCAAACTTTCAAGATTCTTCCCCCCAGCAAAAGAGCCATCCTGCTTGGGTAAGTCAATGACTTTTTGTCATTCAGACTAATTCATCTGGACTCCTCCAGAATCTTCATCTCTGCCAACTCGTATTTTGACAAAATCATGTTTCCATCTCCATCCGGGTCCAAGTCTTCTTCTTCCTTTATCAATTCTGATAATCTTGTTCTGACTCCTTCCTCCTCTCTCTCTTTTCCAACTGATATTCCATTAAACTCCTCTTCTGCTGTTTCCTCCTCTCCTACATCATTCTCTCTTCCTTCCACTTCCACTTCTACCACTTCTGAATCATCTCTTGCTTTTCATCATCCTGCTGTCAACATCCCTCCATCCATCCATAAACCTTCCCACGACAGGCTAACCCATGTGAACATCATTCCTCATCCTTGGCATCCAAATTCTAGAATTGGACTTCCTGCCATCTATCTTATCGTCAACAACAACTATTCCAATCCCACATCTTTCAAGGAAGCTCTTGCCTCCAAATATCGAGGGGAATGGATCAAAGCTATGAGAAATGAGGAGCTGAACCTGCTCAACTATCAAGTTTGGGAAGAAGCAACTCTACCTGATGGAAAGTTGGGGCTCAAGTGTGTCTGGGTCTTCCGAACAAAACAAGACAATCAAAATAGGATCATCAAATTCAAAGCCCAACTCTGCGTCCAGGGTTTCAATCAGCAATACGGTGTCAACTTCACCTCAACCTTTTCCCCAACCGGAGACAAAACCTTGCTTTGAATGCTTATTGCTCTTGCTGCTCATCTAAAGCTGAAGTTTCATCAAGTTGATTTAAAAGAAGCCTTCCTGAACGCTCCGCTATGTGAGGAAATTTACCTCACTCCGCCTCCATACATCAACGTGGCTCACGGAAAACATCTCAAGCTAAAAAAGGAGCTTTACGGTCCCAAGCAGGCCCCTGAGGCCTGGTATGAAAACCTTAGTAACTGGCTGATAAGCTGCGGCTTTCATAAAAGCAAAGCTGATCAATGTGTGTTCTGGAAGAATAAAACTTACCTTTATGTCCATGTCAATGACATAGCTGTCTTCAGTGACCAACCAGAAGTTTTCACTGGTCAGCTTAGCTCAAGATTCAAAATAAATGTCAGCCTCCTGGATGCCAAGACCCTTTCTATCCTTTAGCTACCAGAGGTGATAGAATAAATAATAAATATATTATTTAATAAATGCAGCAAAATCCGTAAAATATTTGGATTAAGCTTATTGCAAGGTTAAGTGGTTTGGTTATGGTTTATTGTTTTAAATCAATATGAATAAATTGATCATTAAATATTTTTATAGAGGGGCCACAATTATATTGAAGATCTTTAACACCTCTCTTCAGGGATTTCAGTATGAAAACAGGTAGTCCTGGTTACTTTGGGATCTTTAGTTTCAAGGATATTTTACCCAAAGATAATATGTATATAAAATACACGGTGGAGTGGCAGGGATTTGTAACCAAGCTGCCAAGACAGAGAAAGGATAATAAAACTTACTGGTATATTATTAAATCCTTTGAGTATCTTTTTGGGAAGTGCTCCAATGGGTTAAACCTGTATACTGGGGTTATAAGGTTGTTCAGCAGTTTTAATTGTTAAAAAAAGAGGTTGAGGAAGGATATTATTGATCAGACTTAGCCATAAATCACTTACTTATCTCTTATAAGTACTTGATTACCTTGGCACAATGTCTGGATATAAATATAACTGGGTCTCTGCCCATCAATATCCTCAAAAGAGCTCTTTATTTATAGCTTTGAGGGTCCCAATATTGTCCTTCTGAGGGGTACAGTGGCTCAGAGGGACGGACACTATAGCTAGCAGGGTAACCAGGGGTAGCCTGTCACGTGTTCTTGGTGCTATAGCACGGGTAGCATCTAATTTGTCAGGGTATGGGAATTATTCTACTTTAAAATAGATATTAGGACGTGTGAATAGCACTAATCTGTCCCATTTATGTATTATTTAATTAATTATCCTTAGTAAATTTTCCCATTAATTTGATAATTATATAGATAGACATTTCTACGGACATCCTGATGTCAGGTGAGTTCTCATTATGTATTAAATACATGGAGTAAAGTCATGATATTGATTTTACTCCTAATTTTCGAGTTCCAGTTGATTTACTTAAATAATTACTTGAAAATATAAGTCATGAGAATTCATGTAATATTGTTGCATCATTAGTTTTCTTAGTATGTCACGAAGATATCGATGTCTAGGAATTCTCATAAAATTATATTAAAGTATTTTAATATATTTTTAGAATTTTTCATTGTCTTATTTTCGACATTCTTGGTACTTTGAATTATATTTAATAAAAAATACGTATAAGGGTTATTTAAGTATTTTTATATAATATTATGTACTTTTAGACTATTTACTATCCATAGGAACATTTATTACATATGTAGAATGTTCCTGTGTGGGTTGTAGCATGTTAACAAGGTACCTAAGCATCTCAGCCCGCCTGTCACTCTGTCAAGCCGTAGTCCCACGGCTGCGTACTTGTCAGAGGCCCGGGGCTGCATACACAACCTTGAAAGAGTGACAGGGCTGTATCTCAGCCGCGCGCCGGTGCATTGGCTGCTACGGCTGGGTGCGGGAATTGTGACAAAACACATTTCCGTCCTTAACTCCTAAAATATACACAACACCTCAATTCTGACTGAGTTTTAGGGGTGAAAACTATACATGAAAATATGTGTGAAATATTTAATTGACCAAAAATCTCAATAGTGGAGCCGTAGTATTTTGGTCTTTCTTTCCTTGATTATTTAAAAATGTAAGGAGTTGGATTTCAAGGGTGGGGTCAGTGAGTGACCCTACCTAATTTTGGGTGGAGAATACATTTCTGTAATAATATTTATGGTTTTTCTACTTCTTCTTAGGTTAATTGTATTATTATTATTATTATGTTACTTTTGTTACTTTTGCAGCTTGCTTTGCAATAGTAGCAAGCTGAAAATAAAGGATCTGGGTCCTGCATCTTTATTACTTGGAATGAACTTTGCGCATCTTCCAAATGGCTTCAAGCTCTCTCACAGCTCATACATCAGTAAAGTCTGTGCGCAATACTCACTCCCACCTCATAAATTGTTCTTGACGCCCTTCAAGCCTCACGGCAAGTTGTACCCGTCAAGTGAAGAAGATCATGAGGAATTCATCTAATTGGGTGCCAACTATAGGAAAATTGTTGGGGAACTTAACCATATCAGCACTTGCACGAGGCCTGAAATTGCCTTTGCCGTCAACTACCTGGCACAGTTCCTGGTCAAACCAAATTTACATCACTTTCAAGCTGCCCTGCACGTCCTCCAATACCTTAAACACAACCCTAGCTATGGTGTGCTTTTCAAATCTTCCTCCTCTTCATCTCATCTTGAAGCATATGTCAACACCAACTGGGCAACTTGTCCGACTACCCAAAGGTTGATCTCAGGTTTGGTTGCTCAATGGTTTGGAAGTGTTATCACTTGGAAGTGCAGAAAGAAACCCACCTTATTGCTATCAACCACTGAGGCCGAGTACAAAGCGCTGGGCAATGCTATCAAGGAGCTGAGCTGGGTGAAATTGCTCATGAGCAAGTTTCTTCCAAGTTAAGTGGCTAAGCCAGCCACTATCCACAAGGATAGTAAGGGGTGCATTAAGATGGCCCTCAATCAAGCCAATCACACTACCTTCCACAAAAAAAATATGGAACTTTGTTTTCACTATGTTTGCAGCAAAATCTTCAAGAATTCCATCAAGCTTCAAAAGATATCCTCCAAGAAGAATCTAGCGGACTTTCTCACCAAGCCGGTGCCCCAAATAGCTCTCCGTAATGCTCTTCATGCTCTTAAAATTGCGGAATAATCTGAGCAAGGGAGGCTGTTGGTATTCAAGCTCATGCTCACATTATTTCCTTCATTTTTTTATTTTCATCTCTCTTTCTTCTATTTCTTTTATTTCTATTTCTATCTCTCTCTTCCGCAGTTGCTATGTCTGTGATCTTGCTTCTTTTTAGTGAACCCTGCCATCTTACTCACACCCACGCGCGTGCTTCCTCAAAGTCTGCGGCTTCCAAAACTTCAATTCTGAAGTTACCTCCTGGCTAACTGGTCAAGTTCTTGCAATATCTTGAAGGAATCATGGCCACCTCCTTCATCCATGCTACCATCAACATCAATCATCAATTGATGCTACCCACAATATCTACCACCAGCTAACTTCACCATCAAACTACCCGCTACTGCCAACGCTCATGCTTTGAAACCAATCAACATCAAGATTGTCATATCAAATTATCTCTTTTCTTTTCTTTCTGTGTTTTCCACTGTTTCTGCTAGTCTCCACGCTGTCTGGTCCTTTTTAAGGTGTTTAATCAGATTTTTATTTTATTCTCTATTCACTCCTTGCTGAAATACAAGTCCTTTTTAAGTCTGTTAAACCTTCAGTGGCGAAACAGAAAAAAATGGGGGCTGGGTCCAGACCACAAGGTACTTTCCCCAGGAAAATGTTGAGGTTTTGCTTGAAACCCCAGGCACAGGTAGTGTCTCCGCATTTGATTGGCATGGAAAAGTCAACCAGGTGCAGGGGGGAGAGATGGTTGGTTGCCTCCACAACCAGAGAAAGCAATGCAGCCTGTTCAGTTTCTAGAGTCTAATCCTCATTTTCAATGAGTTCCTTTTCACTGACAATAAATTTGGCCATTGGGAAATGGCTACAAGTGCATTTGAAGCGCTGAACAGAAGTTGAGAAGGGGCAAGGTGGAGGATGGGCCCAACAAAATATTGGAGTAGGGGCTAAAAAAATACCTGTGGTGCCCAAGGCAACAAGTGTCACAGGCCAAAAAACCAGCAGTGTGGGTGCACACCCTGCACATCTTTGTACAGTAATTGAAAGAGGACATTATTGGTTTCTAGAAGGAGCGGGCCTCTAAGAAATTTTATTATGGAAGGGGTTTTGGAGCAAAAGTGGTGATGAAGGCAGATCTTGTTCAAATCCTGGGGAAAGATTTTGATTTGTGGGGGGATGTGGTGGCTATTTATAGACAAAAATGGAATATTCTCAGCATTTTTCCAGCGGAATGTAGACAAAAATGGAATATTCTCAGCATTTTTCCAGCGGAATGTAGACAAAAATGGAATATTCTCAGCATTTTTCCAGCTGAATGGTAGGTTCAGCAGTGGGAAGATGTGGGATCCACAGCACAAAAGGGAACAAATCTGAGCCAGATCTTTTACCTACTCCAGTGGAAGCAGAAAAAGGCTCAGCAGTTGAAAGATGTGGGATCTTCAGCACAAAAGAAATTCTGAACCTGACTCTTAACTTTTGTGCCAAAAAATGGGTCATGATGTGGGAGCCAGCCACTTTCTGCAATTATGGATTTAGGGAAGTGTCTCTGGAGATTGTATGTATATAGTTGCAGAGGAACTTGGGGCCAAGGCGGGTGGTCAATGACTATCAAGTATGTGTTTGGCGGTTTTATATGGGGTATGCAGGCAAGTTTCAGATAGAGTATGTGATTATTGGGACATTAGGACACAAAACTCAAGTTTTCAGTATGAGTAGATCAAAGGGAATCTGCCAAGGAAGATAAACAGGGGTATTTTGAGGTAGGCATGTTGGGGAAGATTGACTAGTAAGAACATTTGAGATCACAAGAAAAGCTGTAAATAATGTATGCCAACAGATCAACTAGGCATATTGTAGCTGGGATCAGTCAAAGACAAATGTGGAGGTTAATAAGGGGAAACGGTATCAGAGAGGAATAAATTTGTTGTTCTGTCTTCTTGTTCTTGGAAGTCTGATTTGGTTTCTATATATAAAGGAGATTTATTTCTAGTTTTTTGGGATGTTATCAAATTATAATATATGGAGGGGAGGAGATAAAAGGGAGGTATCTTAGCTCATCATAGCATTATCATTGTAAGGATCCAGAAGTCCAGCAAATCTTCTAGCATGCAGAGTCATAGAAAAAACAACAAATAGTGGGAATTCAGGGATTTTCTTCTGGTTGTTGAGGGTTGTGTATTATAACTTTGGAGAAATTCAAGTCTAAATTATTTCACACAATAAAAGTAAAATAAGTTGATGATGGCTAGTGAATTCAAATAAAATATAATTTAAGAGATGGATTAATGAATTTGATGAAGGTGAAAAAGAAATCTGTGTCCTGGAAATGAGGGGGAGTTTGATTAATTTCAGGAATTAGTTGGTTGGTTGATTATTGAAGGTGTGGACTATTGTTTGACAGTGGCCAAGATGGATTGAAGTGGTAATTGTTTTTGTGCAAGATACTTAGCTACTAGAGATGGAAGTGCAAGAGTTTGATCCAAATTGAAATATGAATTGGAACTATTTGTAGATGGTACTACAAAGTGAAAGAGAAATTGCAAGTGCTGACTGAGTAAACAGAGATAGAAGGTGCCTTGAAAGGAAACATTAAAAGAAGATTGAATTTGATTTTAAAATGCTTTTGGTGTCAAACTTGTGGAATGATTTAGATGATAATGAGGATGAGTTGGATGATAATGAGGAGAGGGGTATATGATGATTTGATGTTAAAAATTAAAAAAAGAACTTGAAGGATGACAGTTTCCCAGGTATAAAAAGTGAAAGCTCCTTCAAGCTTTCAGTAAGATTTTCTCATCAACCAAATGTTTAAATCCCTTAATCAACTAATTCTGTGGTACTATATATACCCTTATCTAATTAAAAAGACCCATCAATAAATTTCTCAAATTTGGTTTTTGTGAAATAAGTGGATTAAACGGTACAACCAATGTATACACAGCTCTGTGGTCCATGGTTACTCTGTTAAGTGAAATAAATTAATAATTTGAAAAGTTCCCTGCCATTTAAACCTATTGGAGGAAATTACAAGAGATCTGGACAATCCAGAGGCATCAACTAGTAATGGTTTCATTTGTTGCAATGTTAATTGGTTTGAAAATCAGTCAATTACTGCTCCCAAGCTTGAGTTCCTAGGGGAGAATACTGGCAGTAATTGATAGTAGTAGATATAAGTAAAATGAAAGAAGAAACTGATACATGGTTCCTCTATTTTTTCCAAGATTCCAAAGGTATTTGAAGGCTATGCCTCCACCAGTACCTCCATAAATTGTTCAAATTAGCAAAACAGTGATGAGCATGATTGCAGAAGAGGTTCCAAGTGATTTCATTGAATTTTGAAGGGTGGATTCCAATCACATGGCCAAGGTTGAAGGCACTAAACAAGGAGGAAATTTAAGGGAAACAAACAGAGAAGAAGGGGATCAAAAGGGTAGAAGAGAGGGTGGAAAAGAAATGGAAGAGACAGGATCGGAAGGCACAGGATTGGAGGTTTGCAAGAAAGAAAGTGGCAATTGCAGAGTTTTTTGCACCAGTGGAGACCAATTCAAGGATTTTTACCAGAAATTTGGCAAATTTTCTTTAAAAAAGGTTTGAAGGAAGAAGAAATACAAAGTTGGGAGTGAAAGTGGTGGATGGGAGGTGAATTCAAATAAATCTTGGAAAGAAAATTCCAAGGCACTCTTCAAGGATGGGTTTATTGAACAATAAAAAATCATGAAAATATTTTCAAGACCAATAGATGAAAAATAAATTGAAGATTTTCAAAAATTGTAAAAGAATTGAATGGAGTTTTTGACAAGTTTGAAGGGAAAATAAAGGAAATGTAGATTTTGTTATAAAATTTTATTATTATGTATATATATTTAATTTTTTAATTGGAATTATTTCAAAAAAAAAATAAACTTATAAAATTAAATCAATGTGGAACAGAAGGAAAAAAGTATTTTGGATACAAGGATATCATGGAAAATGGGATTGGATGGAGTTTGTATGGAATATAACAATGTTTTCAAGGTTTTTTGAATTGAATTCTTTAATAAATTCAGGGTAGTTTCAAAGATGGTTTTATGGTTCCCATGAGGTTCAATCATTTTTGTACTTTTAACCAGTCCACTTGAAAATTCATTGTAACTTTCCTTTGCATAAACTTGACTCAAGGAAATGGCTTACTTCCCACTCTAAGATATCTTGAATATTTACCAGATCTGGAGGGGGATGACTCTTTCCTGGGTATATGAATTTAGCTTGATCTAGGATAGAAAAATTAAATACTTGGTGAATAGATTTTCATTTTGAAGTTAAAGAGACTTTAAAAATTTTGAGAGAGATAACTGATTTGATCTTGAAAGGAAAAAGTTTCTTTTTGGAGATTTTGTGATTAGGTTGAGTTTTGAAACTGTTGCAACCTTTGAGCCATACTAAATCTCCTACTTCAGAGGCTAGGGCCAAATTTCTGGGTTTTTTGGCTTTCTACTTGTAGCTCTACTTTGCATCTTTGATGTTGATTTGGAGTTGCAATTGAAGATATTGACTTATTCTAAGATAATTGGTAGTGGGTTGAGAATTTTCTATGTGAATGGAATAAAAATTTGGGTTTCTATCATAAAGATTTTGGAAGGAAAAATGGTTAGTGGATGAAATAGTGGAGTTATTCAGGAAAATTTGGCTAGTGGAAGCTAGTTTGACCAATTTTTCTCCTGGTAAAAGACATGAATTTGAAGATATTGTTGGAGAATTTGATTGAATCACTGGGTTTGACCATCCAATTTGGGTTGGTAAGCCTTTGAGAAGCTATGAGGTATCTTCAAATCTTGGCATAGAAAGTTCCAGAAGATGGATAAAAAAAAACTTGCACAATCACTGAAAATTCTATCAGGAAGACCATGTTTCAAAAAGACATGGTCTATGAAGAGGTTTTCCAGGTCTTCCAAAGAGACAGTTTCTGTACTTTTAAGGAACAGAGCCATCTTTGAGAATAAATCTACCATGACTAGGATGGAATAATATCAATTAGAAAGATTTTATTGGGAGATGAAATCTATGGAAAGAGAGTTCCAAGTAATAGGAAGGATTGGAAGTGAATGGAGAAGCCCATAATTCCAGTTATTTGAGGAATTTTTAAAATTGCAATCAAATAACACACCAACATATTATTTTACTTCATTGGTCATACCAGGCCAATAGAATTATTTTGAGATAAAATGTTAGGTTTTATCCTGACCATAATTACAAGCAAGCAGAAATGAATTCCACAATTCAAAGATATCTAATTTAATACAAGGATTGTTGGGTACTGCTATAAATTATTTATAAAATTAACAACCATTTTCACCAATTGAGTAGTCCAAATCCAAATTCAATTTCTTGAAAATTTTGATACAGAAAGGTTTGGTTTATTGGGGCATGAAAAATTTGGAGGCTTTGTCTCAAAGATTGGTGATTAGCAAACTGAGTTTGGCAGACTGAGTTGAGAAAGGTTTTTGAATTTTTTCAGGGTTGCTATTGGCAAAGTTTCTCCCCCCTGGGATAAATTTTATCTCAAAATTGTAAATTTTTGGGATTTTTCCAAGGTTTTTACGTGTTGAAAAGTTAAACTTAGAGAGGCAGGAACCCAGCATGCGTGTCTATGGGTAAAAAAGTTTTCTCTCATGAAATACTTGAGAGAATAATGTTCATTTAAGAACTTGAAAGGTTGCTTGAGACTTAGAAGGTTTTAAATACATTTCTTCAATCAGTTTATAATTGCAAGAAGCTCCTTATAATAAATTTCCTAATTAATTATGGCAGCCTGAAAATTACTAGATTCAAAAGCTAAAGGGTGGAAAAAATTGGAAAAAATGGAAAATTGGTTGATGAAAATTGCAATAGTGTAGTTGATTGCATCTTTTTCAACAATAGTGCAAGCTAACTTATTAAAATGAGAAATTAAAGATGCTGTAGTCAAGGACTTCTTCAGAGCTTCAAAATTTGAAGTAGCTTTCTTGGTAAAAATGAATTTAATATCTTTTTGAAGTAAATTATTTAAATTAAAAACAGTCTTGGAATATTTTTGGATCAAATTTGAATAAAAATTACTAAAAAAAAGGAATATTTCTACATTTTGAAGCCAAGATGGTTCAGGATATTCCAAAATTTGTTGGAATTTGGCTGGGGCCCATAGAGATACCTTCTTTCAAAATTAATACACCAAGGAATTGGAGAGTGCTTGTATGAAACTTGCACTTAGAAATTTTAGCAAAAGAATTCTTTTTGCCAAAGTTGTTCCAAAAATTTGCAAACATGTTCAATGTGATCTTTGAGTTTCTTTGAGTAGACCAGTATATCATTGTGATAAACCATGAGGTACCTCTCTAAAATATTGGAGAAACATTTATTTTCA
The DNA here is from genome assembly GCA_025617555.3 of Puccinia polysora. Classification (NCBI taxonomy): domain Eukaryota; kingdom Fungi; phylum Basidiomycota; class Pucciniomycetes; order Pucciniales; family Pucciniaceae; genus Puccinia; species Puccinia polysora. The sequence continues at coordinate 16,233,322 of CM062617.1, read as the reverse complement.
AAATGTTGAAAATTAGAATTTGTATTACACATTTCAAAGGGAATAACAGTGTATTCATAGCTGCTAAAATTGGTTTTCAAAGCAGTAAATGGTGGGGTTAAAAACTTAAACCCTTCCTTTCTTTTATAAAAAACACATATCACTCAAATTTCCCAGATGTTTTGGTATACCTGTAGGTAGCTCAGGATTGTGGAAGTACTATTTTTCCTCATTCTTGCACATCCATTGTCTCCTTATTCTTTCATTATCCTATTGTTTCATTATTATATCTATATCCTAAGGATTTATGTGCTCCTTCATACAATATCATCCTTCTGAATCCATTTTCCACTTCCACAGCTCCTTCCCCAGTCAACCTCATCAGGTTATGAGCCCAGGGCTCTGAATCTTTCTCAAAGGATCTATATTCTTTGCAAAAAAAAATGTGCTAGATCCACACAAAATGATCAAGCTTGGTTCCAATTTGCTTTTATTTGGCCCTCAAAATATTTCAAGAACCAAAATACCTGTACTCAAATCTCCAGGTCCGGAATCAAAATACCTGCACTGGGAACTAGTAGTCACTTTTTAGTTTGAGGCTTCTGTTTTTGATTATGTTATTGAAAAAAATAAATACAACAATCCCTCAAATTCCTGGATTAAAAACAATGAGATAGTCTGTGCTCTCATCACAGAAGCCATTGATTCAAACAATGTCTGATATATAAAAGACCATTGCAGACATGCTCATGGCATGTGGACCACCCTTATTCAAGCTCATCAGAATAAAAGCACTGGTGGAGGGGTATACTGGCTCTGAAAAATTCTCTTGAACAAGATGGAAGGAGAAAATATTCTCTTGCACATTGAAAAAATGGAAAAATATAACAAAAAATTCAACTCACTCATCTCCCTTGAAAACCCTCTCACTGCAGACAATCTTCACAAGGCCGCCTTAGTCAGCTCAATCCCTCAAGAATGACACAAGTGTGTGTCTTCTTTCATGAATAAAGACAGCATAAAATCCAAAACTATTGTGAATCCTCTGAAAAATGAGCACACCAATTTTCAATCTCAAACCAAAGTTGAGGCCTCAGCCTTTTCAGAAAAATATAGACAACCACCTGCCAGAAAAAGAAACAAAAAGAAATACTAACTCTGAAACATCAACAGGAATGATTTTAACAGCTATTAAAAAAAATTCCAAATTCTTGAAAAGTTTAAAGCTTCTCAAAAATCTCAAAAAAATAAACAAATTCAGAAGAAGCCAACTACCAAAAAACCAAAAAAAACTTCTCAAACCAGTTTTACTACAGCTACACCAGTTCTACCCTCATCCAACCAGATTCCTGCAGATGAAGAATCCAAGTATTTAAACTGTGAAGTGGAAGTAACTGTAGGAATAGCTGTTTTTAATCATTCAAAAATGGTGATAACCCCATCACCAGATGTAAATTTAGGTTTGGGCTGTTCAATCTCAATGAAACCTCACCTTTCATCAGTCAAAAACCTTATCCCTGATTGCATGGAAGTGCACTTGGTGGATAATTCACTAGTAGAGTCTACACATTGTGGCTATCTACTGCTCCCACTCAATAACAACCAGAATTTACAAGCTCTAGTTGTACCCTCCCTCCAAAATCCTCTATAATTGGTGGAAGTGATATGAAATGTTGGTTTCTATTCACCTCAAAAGGCTGAAAAATTTTCCCTCAAAAGCAACTGAATTCTGGAGGTACTCCAATGGGAGAAGGATATTAAAAATGGAACCTATTCAACCTCCATTTAGGGCCTGTGAGCCCACTATCTGCTGAAGCCCGGGTGACTACACATACTAAAACTTCTCTGCTCCAATAACATGTGTTTTTCTTTCATTTAATACTGAAAAATCTGAAAAATCTTATTTGGAGATACAAAATCACTGTCAGCTTGCTACTATTGCAAAGCAAGCTGCAAAAGTAACAAAAATTACATAAAAATAATAATAATATAATTAACCTAGGAAGGAGTAGGAAAACCATAAATATTATTACATAAATGAACTTTTGACCCAAAATTAGGTAGGGTCACTCACTGACCCCACCCTTGAAATCCAACTCCTTATATTTTTAAATAATTAAGGAAAGAAAGACCAAAATACCACAGCTCCACTATTGAGCTTTTGGTAAATTAAATATTTCACATGTATTGTCACGTATAGGTTTCACACCTAAAATTTGGTCAGAATTGAGGTGTTGTGTATATTTTAGGAGTTATGGATGGAAATGTGTTTTGTCACAATTCTGGCACGCAGCCACAAATGTACCCGGGCGCGGCTGAGATACAGCCCTTTCACTTGGTCAAGGTTGTGTACGCAGCCCCAGGCCTCTGACAAGTACGCAGCCACAGGACTATGGCTTTACAGAGTGACAGGCGGCCTGATAGGCTTAGGTACCGCGTAAACATGCTACAACCCACACGGGAAAATTCTACATATGTAATAAATGTTCCCGTGGATAGTAGATAGTCTAAAAGTACATAATATCATATAAAAATACTTAAATAACCCTTATACGTATTTTTTATTAAATATAATTCAAAGTACCACAAATGTCGAAAATAAGACAATGACAAATTCTAAGAATATAGTAAAATACTTTAATATACTTTTATGAGGATTTATAGACATCAATATCTTTGTGACATACTAAGAAAACTAATGATGTAAAAATATTACATGAATTCCCATGACTTATATTTTTAAGTAATTATTTTAGTAAATCAACTGGAACTCAAAAATAAGGAGTAAAATCAATATCATGACTTTACTCCAGTTATTTAATACATAATGAGAACTCACCTGAAATTAGGATTTCCGTAGAAATGTCTATTTAAATAATTATTAAATTACTGGGAAAATTTACTAAGGATAATTAATTAAATAATTCACAAATAGGACAGATTAGTGTTATTCACACGTCCTAATATCTATTACAAAGTAGAATAATTCCCATACCCTGAGAAATTAGATGCTAACTGTGCTATAGCACCAAGAACACGTGACAGGCTACCACTGGTTACCCTGCTAGCCTTAGTTTCTGTCCCTTTGAGCCCCCGTACCCCTCAGAAGGATAGTATTGGGACTCCAAAAAGCTATAAATAAATAGCTCCTTTGAGGATATTGATGGGCAGAGACCCAGTTATATTTATATCCAGGCACCGTGCCAAGGTAATAAAGTACTTATAAGAGATAAGTAAGTGATTTATGGCTAAGTCTGATCAATAATATCCGTCCTCAACCTCTTTTTTCACAATTAAAACTTCTGAACAACCTTATAACCCCAGTATACAGGTTTAACCCATTGGTGCACTTCCCAAACAGATACTCAAAGGATTTAATAATATACCAGTAAGTTTTATTATCCTTTCTCTGTCGTGGCAGATTGGTTAAAAGGCCCTGCCACTCCACCGTGTATTTTATATACATATTATCTTTGGGAAAAATATCCTTTAAACTAAAGAGCCCAAAGTAACCAGGACTACGTGTTTTCATACTGAAATCCCTGAAGAGAGGTGTTAAAGATCCCCAATATAATTGTGGCCCCTCTGTAAAAATATTTAATAATCAATTTATTAATATTGATTTATAACAATAAACTATAATCAAATCAATTAACCTTGCAATAAGCTTAATCCAAATATTTTACGCATTTTGGCTGCATTTATTAAATAATATATTTATTATTTATTCTATCACCTCTGGTAGCTAAAGGATAGCAAGGGTCTTGGCATCCAGGAGGCTGACAATCACTCTGTCTGCAATGAATGAATTTGATGAACAGCGCTGCCCAATCTGTTTCCAAATCTAAATTAGTTGTCCCCCAATCAAAAAAAGGAAACCATATTGATCAACCTTTCCCAGAAAATTTATTCACTCCAATTTCGGCTTGTTGGAGGTACCTTGGAGGTTGGGCTATGAGGTATTTTTACCTTCATTGATTTCTACTCCGATTAAATAGCTGTCTTCCCAATTAAATTAAATAACAATTTTTTCCACTGCTTCAAAAGTTTTTGTGCCAATTTTCAGAATGGGGAAAACAAAAGAGTCAATTATCTATGTATATATAATTGTGGCAAATACATCTCACATAAGTTTCATTCATACCTCAATAACTTAAGAATTCCCCATGAACCCGCCCCCCCTCACTTACCAGAATTGAATGGTGTTTCCAAGTGCGCAAATTGCACTATTGGAAATATAGTGCACTGTTGAATACTGCAGGAATCATTTCCCAAATACTTCTGGGCTGATGCTCTTTTTCATGCCTTCTTCCACCACACCTCCTTTCAAAGTCATTTTCCAGCAGGTTTAATATCACCTCTCTCTGTACTTCATTGATCTACAATTCATCTTTCCAAAATTGACCCCTTCGGATGCCACACCTGTTACAAGGCTCTGGAAGCAAATTAAAAGAAGCTTGATTGAAAGTAACATGGTTCAATTCTGTTTTCATATCTGGCAGATGGAAATGGATACAGATTTATTGTTTTAGAGAGTCAAACCGTAGTCAAGAATTGTGATTTGATTTTTGGTGAATCCTCCTTCCTTTCCTCCTCCAAAATCAAAAAATCTCTTTTGGCAATCAGTGTTGAATTTCTGTGGCCAACAACATAAAATCATCCGCAACCAAGCCACCCTTCTAAAATTGAGAATCATCCAGCCAATGTGGCAGAGCCCCCAAACCATTTGGATTCTCCTCCATTTAAAATTCCCCTTGGGGGTGTGGGGGGGTTGATAGACACCTGTCAGCTTCAATAAATTTGCCTCAAAATCAATATTCCTCAACCCCCATTCACAGCAACACTTCTGGTTTTCCTCCAACATCACAGATGATCTCCTCTAGCTCACAAAACTCTGATAGTGCTCCTCCTTGCGCACCCACAGAACTGATGGACAAAGGCATAACCCAAATAAAACTTCCCACACCTTCTTGATTGCATGAGGATGTCTCCCCTTCTCCCATTCAGAAACTCCACCATTTTGCTTGAACCAGAAAAGAAACTGACAGACTTGGTCACTGGTCTAATTCTTCACTTGAATTTCAAGAAATCAACACTCTAAAAAGGTGGAATCAACTACTCAAGTCCCCAAACAATCATCAATGGCTCAGAGCAGCAAAAAATAATTTTGCATCCCTTCTTGGGATGAAAACATGGAAACCCTTCACAGGACCCAAGAAGATAAAGATAACAAAATAAAATTTGGTTTGTACATGAAGTGCCAAATTGATCACTCAATTCAAAAACTCAAAGCTTGTCTTGTTTTCATGGGGTGTTCTCAAACTAGTTGTATTTATTTCCAAGAGGTCTTCTCTCCCACCTTTCATCTTGAAACTCTAAAAATTATCCTCTGACTTTTGGCCTTGAACAAATTGAAAGTTTGTCTAGTGGAATTCAAAACAGATTTTCTGAATGGTTTCCTAGAGCATGAAATTTTCATGGAGCAACCACCAGATTTTCAAGATCCTCAGCACCCCAACTTGGTCTGGCACCTTGAAGGTTCACTATATGTGCTCAAACAATCTCCTTTTAAGTGGAACATTGAGCTTCAAAAATTTCTTGTTGATATTGGAATTGTCAACTCCAAATATGAACCCACCATATATTTAAAAGTAACCAATGGCAAATTCACTGAAGCTCTGACTGCGCACATGGATGACCTAGCAATATTTTGTGAGGCTGCTTCTTTTGATGAACGTATTATCTTTCTAGGAAAAACCTTCAAAATATGCACAAAAAAGGATCTGAATCATTTGATGTCCTTACAAATAGTCCACAATTTCACACAAGAACTACTATATTTTAATCAATCAGATTACATTTAAAAAATTCAGTTTTTCTTCCTTAAAAAAATTCTATGCAAATATTCACACCAACCAACTCCAAATTCAAAAAAATTTTTAAATGATCTCCAGAAGATCAAGTATTTTCAGGCCCCTACAATCAAATTTTTGGGTCTCTGCTGTGGGTCTTGAAATTTAACAGAACTGATGTTTCCTTTGCTGTAAACAAACTCTCTCAACATCTCCAGGACCCTTCCAAAGCATATTGGCAAGCAGCTGTTCAAGTTCTAAACTATCCCATCTGGACCAAAAATATGTTCCTAAAGCTTGGGAAGGAGCTGGTGCTTGTAGAGTTCTTGGATTCTGATTGGGCAGAGGATTGCAAAAAAAGGAAGTCAACTTCATACTACATGTTTGGACTTTGAAAGGGAGCTACCACCTGGAAGTCTTAAAAGAAAGCAAATTTATCCCTTTCCAGAACCAAATCTGAATACAAGGCCCTCTCAAACTCCCTCAAGGAAGGCCTATGGCTCCATCATCTTCTTGCAAAAATCAAAATTTTTACTGGCAATGCCATTCCCATTTACTTTGAAAATGAAGGAGCAGAAGCACTGGAAAAGAAGCCTAAAAACCATGCTTGAAACAAGCACATACATTCTAGTTACCACTTCATAAGCAACTGTGTACAAAAAAATTCATTTGATCTCATTCATATTTCAACCAAGGACATTCTTTCCAACATTCTCACAAAACCTTTAGGCAAATTTATCCTTGAAAAAAATTGTTGCATCTTTGGTTTTTCGGCTTGATTTTTCATTTCCTTTCTTTCCTTCTTGTCAGTCTTTCTCCTTTTTTTTCTCTTTCTTCCTTTTTCCTCTCTGCTGTTCTAATTACCCACTAATGGTATACAGAAAGGGGGGTGTTGGGGTTAAGAACTTCAGCCCTTCCTGTCTTTTATACCACACACATGTCACTCAAATTTAAATGATGTTGTAGTATACCTGGAGGCTGCCCAGGATTGTGGAATTACTCTTTTTCCTCATCCTTCCACATCCATTCTCTCCTTCCACATCCATTCTCTCCTTACACAAGTATTCTATCTTCTTCCATTATAATATTTTTTCATTCTTCTCTCTCTCTCCTTATGATTGATGTGTTACTTCATGAAATCATCCTTCCATGTATATTTTCTCCTGCCCCAGCTACTACCCCAGTCAAATAATCATGATATTTGAATATGAAAATAAAATTATAAGTGAATCAAAGTTACAAATTTGAGAAATGAGTATCCCCATGGCAGAGAGTGCGGACATGCAAAATAAGCTGTACTGGATAAAGATTCTTCCATTTTAACTGATTAATCATCCTATAATGAACACAGAGACAAATTCTTCAATCTTTATTTGGAAAATAAATTAATGGAAAGCTTATTTTGTATTTTGTTGTTCAAATAAAGGCCTGGGCTCTAATTATTCTAAAAAATTACAGAAATCACACCTATGAAACCAAAAGGCTTCATTATAGTAAAAGGATTTTCTAAAATGAGGCCAGAAGGTGTCAGTGGTATCATAATAGCAATTTGTTTCATATATTGAGTTTTTGGAACAAGAAAGTGTATGTCACATAAAATTCATCACAATCCTGCTCTGTTCCAGGATTTATTCAGAATTCCCAACTGTATGCCAAATCTCCGCACAATTTTTCAAGGAAATTAATCTGAAAATTTATAAGAAACAAACCTCAAAAACTGGAAGTAAATCCCTGAATTCCCAATCTTTTTTTGTTTGTTCTATCACTCTTCCCACTTGAAGGTTTTCTGGACTGCTTGATCCTTATGATAAGATTACTATGATAAGCTAAGATACCTTCCTTTTATCTCCTCCCCTCCATATATTATAATTTGATAAGATCCCAAAAAACTAGAAATAACACTCCTTTATATATACAAACCAAACCAGGATTCCACAAACAAGAAGACAGAAAAGAAAAATCCTGCATAACTGCTACCCTTTCCCCTTATGGACCTCTGAATTTTTCATTGACTGATCCCAGCTGCAATAAGACTAGTTGATCTGTCTGCATACATTAGTTACAGAATTTCTTGTGATCTCCAATGTCCTTACTATTTAATCTGCCCCAACATGACTCCTCAAAATACCCCTGTTTATCTTCCTTGGTAGATCCCTTTTGATCTATGCATACTGCATCCTTGAGGTTTGTGTTCTATTGTCCAAATAATAACATACCCTATCTACAACTTGTCTCCATACCCCATAGAAAACCTCCAAACCCATAATTGATAGTAATTAATTTGAGTCTTGTTTTAGAATTGGACATTCTCATTTGTGCCACATCCACCCAATTCCTTGAAACTTCATATAACATGTGGTGGGTGGGTGACAGATAAATCAGAGAGAATCCATGTGAATGCATTAAAATATCATAGAAATATTTAACATTCTCCCAAAAGGCAGCTAAAAACCACATCTAAAAATCTTCCTTAGTGGATCAGCAATCTATCCTCATCCCCCTTGAGTCAAATAAATCAATTTGCTTTCTATTTAAATCAGAACACCTATCCAAAATTGAACAATCTGTAACCCTCATGAACCTTTCCATTCAACATTTTCTCCAAATTCTTATCAATTTTCATATTCCCATGGACCCCTCTTTTGATTCCTGGGATTCTCAGCCTGATCCAACCCCCCCTAACTAAATCCAAAAAATTTCAACTAGTTCTCAAAAAAAAAGCAAAACTCATACACCTGTCCTTTCTTCCAATTATTATAAAATAAATTTTCCAAATAAACTGAGGAACTTGATGCACTTAGGTACCAAAATTAAAACTCATAAAAATCTTTCAAACCCCTGTATTTCAGAATCCTGGATGCCAAGGTCCTTGCTAAATATTAGCTAACAGTGGTGATAGAAGAAGAATAAATATATTATTCAAAAATATGCAGCAATGATCCTTAAAAGTATGGATTAAGCAAATTCAAGGTGATTTGGTTTGGTTATTGTTTTTATTAATAATAAATAAATTAATATATAATTAAGAAGAGGGTCCACAGTCTATATAATGGGGATCTTTGAAACCTCTGCTTTAGGTAATTAACTCTCTAATCTGTGCACCTTGTGAATTCAGAACCTTTGATAGTGATATTAAAAGGATTTATTACCTAAAGATAATATATTTATATAATATATAATTCAATGGCTCGGCCTTGTAGCAGGGCTTCCACAGCAGATATGAGATAAATTAAGTACTGGTTGAGCATTATCTTCCTTAGGTCCCTTAAATTATTTATACTGGTCCGGTTTAAGCCTTTTTCTGGGGCTAGAGGTCTTTTAGCAGCATAAATGTAGTTTTAAGGGTCTTGGGATGGTGAAAAATTACCAGACTAAAACCATAAATCACTTAATAATCTCTTATAAGTACTTGATCTCTTTGTTACAGTGTCTGGATTTATATTTAACTGGGTCTGGGGCCAAAAAATCATCCAGAGGTTTCCTTATTTATACCTTTTGGGTATCAGCCTGTCCTTCTGAGGGCTATAGAGGCCAAAGGGGACAAGTGATAAGACTAGAAGGGTAACCCGTGGTGGTTCAGCAAGTATTATTGATGATTCAGAACGGGTGGAAGGTAGTTCAGAATGGTATGCGAACTATTTCAAATAATAATTTGATATTTTGAGTGGAAAAAGTTCTCAATTATTCTCATGAGGTCATTTTAGTCAAAAATGGAATGAGATAGTCATATAGTTGATGGAATATTTTTATTGGTGGAGGTTCTACGGAAATTTGGATGTCATAGAATTCTGGGTCATTTAAATTTTGGTGGGAGTTAATTACCTGTGAGGTTTTTATTTTTTCATTTTCAAAGTTTATGTTATTTATTGAAATAATTCATGGAAAATTCCTCTCTTGGAAAATCAAGTAAAATTTGCACATAACCAGCTTCCTCCGAATGTCACAGAAATTTTGGGGTCCTGATGTCTTGATATGTGTCATTTTGAGTGGGGTAAGAAGGTTTTCAAAGTTATTGATAGTTATTTTTGAAGTTTTAAGTATTCATTTATATAATTCATTAAAATATGTAAAATTATCTTTTTATGTGTTTTTAATAGCTTTATTTGCTTATTTATTCATGCTCTACCCCCAGAGATATTTATTAAATATACTGTATGTCTCCATCAGGGTAGTAGCATGTTTTTAGGGGTACCTTGACACTTCTGTAGCTTATTTCATGTGATGTAGTCCTGTGGCTGGATGCTAGTCACCTTCCTGGGGCTGAATGTCTTCCTGTCAAGTTATGTAGGCAGCCTGGCTGCATGTCAGCAGTCGCGCGTGGCTGCATGCAAGAATTTTGAAAGAACACATTTCTGCATGTAACTCTTGAAATATACACAATTTGTCAATTTTGACTGAATATAGGTGTGAAACCTACAGATTAAAACTCACTTGAAGTATTAAAATGGCCACAAAAATGGAATTCTGTTGTTTTTTTCAAGTATTTATTTTTATATATTTATTTAAAAAGACAAGGAGTAGGAAATCAAATTAGGGGTCAGAGGGTGACCATACCTTAATTTTGAGGGGGAATCCAAATCTGAAATAATAACTTGGTTTTTCCAACTTACTATTAGATTTTTTATTTATTTAGTGTTCCTGTTATCTATGATAATTTTGAAAGGTTTCTCTGTAAACAGTAGCAAGCTGAAACTTGAATACTCCTTAGAAATCCATAAAATAAAACAATCATCCCAAATTGGCTAGTAATTTTGTCTCAACCAAGATCAAATCAGTTCCCCAAAGTAATTCTGCATCTCAAAACACACCCACAAATCCCAAGAAGTGTTTTCAGTACCACATGAACTTGAAAATTCCAAAGGCTGCAACAAAAATTGAAGCAAACCCTTTCAAGTGAACTGTGATCAAGAAGCCCTCCCCTAGAACTGCCCCTAACTAATGCAAACTGTGGAATTTCCTCATAAATTCACTTCAACCAAGGTTCTCTCATATCTAAAGATCCTGCAAAAGATTTAGAGTAAAAGCCTTACAAAAAATCTATGAGACGTTCTGAAAGACTAGTCAATTTTCAGGCTTCATGGTGTCACATATTACTGTGTGATAGTAGCCCCAGGCGTACAGGCACTACTTCCCAAATTGGGTATGGCTGGTGGCACAAAAACATGCTACCTCCATGCATGGGGCCATATTTAGAAACACTCCTTCACACCATAGAGAGCAACCAGGAATCCTGAGTCTTGCTTTTGAAAGGCAGAAAAAATCACTATTGTCACAGAAAAAGCCCCTTTTCAAAATTGTCCTGATTTCAAATTGAACCTGCAACAGGGTCAGCCAGTATACTCTCACAACTCAAGATCCTGCAAAAAATATATAGGCAAGGCCTAAAAAAAAGGCTATGAGACTGGCTGAAAGACCAGTTCATTTTCAGATTTAATGGTGTCACATAGCACCAAGTGACAGGTAGCAGGAGTTTTATTAACTCTTAATTTAATTTTATTTTTTTGATATCATGATTCATTTAACTTTTAAATTTTCAGGACCAATTTTTTCTTGAATAAAGATCTTATGGGGCCTATTAGAGAAGGATATGGTTCCAAGTCCCAGGAGCTGAGAAACCTGAAGAGTTTTATTTTATCTTTTCAAAAAAGAAAAATTTGATGCCTAATCAAGCTGAAAAAAAATCAAAAAAATATCCTGAGATTTGGTGATTGGGATGCACAGATTCCAATGCTTCAAGGATTCCTAGGCAGGTTTTAGTAGAAAGGGAAAATATATTGTAAATCTGGGTCAATTTTTTTTATCAAGGTTCTAAAAAGCCAATTAGGAGTGTATTTGTGGTTTCCAAAGCTCAAAGAAGGAAGATGCTTCATGACTGTAAAATTCAGCTTACTGCATAAATTCCCTAACCACTTCTCAGGGGATTTCTGCCACTCATGTATTTGCTTATTTAAAACAGAAATGGACTTGGAAATAATTATCCAGAGTTGAAATCATTTTTTAAACTATCTCATGCTTGAAAATTATAAAAGGTAGCTTCAGGAGTCTATTAAACAATTGAAATAGGCATATCTTAGAAATTTTTCAATATAGTATTTTTTATCTGTAAATTTGTGATTATCTTGGCCAAAGTTTTATTTTTTGAATTGTGGGCCAAAAAAAAAAACACAGAAACCTTTACACTATTAAAAAAATTACCAACCTACAAAGAGATCCTTTCTCATATACTTTCCCAAAGTGAAAATGAAGAGGTTGAGTTCAAGGGGTGTCATATCATCAAGACTTTGGTGTATTCCTTGAAAAAAACAAATTATTTTTTTTGAAACTTTTTCATAAAGATGAAAATTGTGGCAGAACAAGATCCTCCAAGCAAGGAAGTAAAAATAAGGGTTTGAAAATTAACAAAGACACCAAATAAAACAAACTTCAAAATTGCATCAAAAGGCTTACTTATCTATCTTTACCTCTCTCAATGGTATCATAAAATTCCACTTGCTCAAAATAATCTGATTCCCAATAGGAAGGCCCTTTCATCCACCTCAAATGCTAGAAAATTCATTTTACCTCACAATCAAAAACACATCAATAGGGTTTATCATAGTTAGGACGCCAGCCATATTTTTAATGGCGGGTTCCATCAAAATACCCCAATTCCTAACATGCCATTGAAAATCAAAACAACCCACTTATTTCAAATCAGGTGTGTCAGAGTTACCTGAAAAACAATTGTTTTTTTAGATAAAGTATTTGAACATTTTTGCAACCTCAACCACACACTGGTCCATGTATTGGTCCATGTCATACACCCCTGGTTTCCAATCTCCTTCTAACTCCAACCTCATCCAAAAAGCATGATTCATTTCTCTCATCACTTCCTAACTCTCATCCCTTATTTCTCTTATCACTTTTCAATCTAATCACTTACTCACTCTCATAACTTACTCACTCTCATCACTTAATTGCTCTCATTACTTCATCACTCTCATAACTTCCTCAATCTCATCATATGATCTCTCCAATAAATTCATTGCTCTTAATCTTTTCAAATGGCCCCTGCGCAAATCTCCAAGTGCACTTACACACAAAAATCCAATGCACCAAAGAAAACATCCCCCAGGAACTTGACAACAAAAAATCCTCCAGATCAGCTTCCAAGTGCTCAAGTCACCTCAAGAGAGATTATAAAATCATCCTGGTGAACTGGCTCAAATCTCCCCCCAACTATGATGCTTTCTTATGATCCAACAATAAAACACAAGTTGGCCAACCTCCATCCTCTAACGTTAATTGTTATCTCCTGATGGGAAATGAAACAAAGAATAAAAAAAAAAATTAGGCTGGATCTTTCATCCAAACAGATGAGGGAGCCATTGAAGAACTATCAAGCCAATTAAAAAAGGCCCACTCAATGTCAATCTCCACTTGCTTTGGTATCACAAATTCCAATAAAGACAAGGGAATCAACTCAGTGGTTGATAAGTTGGAATTGATTTGTCCTTTTTCACTTCCAATTCTTTGGGCTTTGAAGATATCATGGAGAAGTTTCCAGACCATGAAAAACTTTTTTCAATCCCTTCCTCCACCACTTCCAAAGAAATTTCAGAATCTCTCTTTGGAGCCCTATTCTTGCCATGTCTCTTCATTTTTTTCGAATCCTCTCCTCCCATCTTGTTCCCTCCCATTTACATACTTTGATTGGGGTGTGGATAAAGAGGTGTTCAATTCATTTTATAAAATTTTGAGGGTTATGGGAGAAGAATTGGTGTTTCAGAAAAAGGATTGGTTTGGAAATAAAAATCAAAAAATCAAAATGAACCCTTCCTCTGATACTTCCAAAGAGATTTCAGAATCTCTGTTTTGAGCCCTCTTTTGCTGAAAAGACCTATTCTTACCAGATCTCTGTGTTTTTTTCAAATCATCTCCTCCCAACTTGTTCCCTCACATCCACATAATTTGATTGGGGTGAAAATCAAGACAGTATTCAATTAATTGTATATCATTTTGAGGGTTGTGGGAGAATAATCATCTGTGCCAAAATTTCAGTTGCTACTATTCACAAAGCAACCTCTAAAACTAACAAAAATAAAACAAATAAATAAAGACATTAATATAACCTAAGAAGGAGCAGAAAATTCATAAATATTATTGCAGAAATGGATTCCACACCCAAAATTAGGTGGGGTCCTTCACTGACCCCACCCTTGCATTATAACCCCTTTGTATTTTGAATAAATTAAATAAAAATTGACCAAAATTTGCAGCACCACTATGGCACTTTTTTGCAAATTTAATATTTCACACGTGTTGTCATGTATAGGTTTCACACCTAAAATCCAGTTAAAACTGAGGTGTTTTGTATATTCTAGGAGTTAAACACAGAAATGTGTTATTTCACAATTCCTGCGCGCAGTCCCATGTCCCTACACAACCCCTGCGTACCTTTAGCGTCATATTCCCGCATACAGAAGTCCCAAGTGCAGCCAATCTTGAGACGCATGCAGCAGATCCTACCCTGCGCACATCTGAATGGACTGATCCCCACATCAGGATCTGTTGTGACAAAATCTGACAACAGGTACCGCTCAAAAGAGCTACAACCTAGTAGGATTCACCTGGTATATGTAATACAATTACATAAGCATTAAAAATGCTATAAAACCCTTGAAAACTAAATTAAATGAGATAATAACTAATTTTAAATTATTTTAAATTGAAAATCAAATATTAAGGATTACCACCACAAAGGCAGATCCTAATTTTTGAAGACCACAAAACTCAACAAGGAGTGGCCTTAAAAATTCTTAAAAATTACCAAACTGATAAAAAGATAATGGAAAATTAATAAATATTCACATCTGATGAATTTAGTTCAATATCAACAGTACAAATCAAGGATAAGTGCAGAATGATCAAAATAACGTAATTAACATAATAAAAGATCCTGTAGCTAAAATAGTACAGAAATCCAACAGATCTGAGATCAGCTGATTGAAAGCACCAAGTGGACGTGCAAAACTTTCCCTTGCTGGCTTTCTAGCTTCAGCCCATCAGCAGAACCCACTCTACGTGCCCTGAGAAGCTCTTTATCACCCCAAAAGGTGTGTATATAGACTTGTTTGGACCTATTGTTCATCATCAGTTTACCAGGAATTCATTATTATCAATCAGAAATTGTGTCATTGTTGATCAAGTGCTTATAAAGAGATAAGAAAGTGAGTTATGACTTAGTCTGCAGTATTATTATTATTTCCCAAAACCAATCAACCTGATTCATTAAAGTATAGTCAAGAAATCAACCCCATCTGCTCTGAAACCCTTTACCTGAATATTTGCGGGCTTTCTCTGGATTATTGCTCAAAGTAATTTTTTCCCCTTTCTTCCTTGGCTTGTGTGCTGTTTTGCCCGGCCATACCAGTGGATAATTCCTTATAAGGCACCCATTATTCATTCCAAGTTTCTTTAACTCCCTAAGGAGGCCACTTGAAGAGAGGTTTTCTGTCTGTAAAGATCCCCGGTAGTATAATACTGTGGCCCCTGTTTGTATAAAATATTGAAAACACTTCTAACCAAAACAATTAAAAATTGCACCATCTCTTAACATATTTATTATTTGAGATCTTTGAGTGTTTATCTTTGAAATATTATTATTCCAGTATTTTTATCACTCTATGTAGCTAAAGGACTTCAACTTTCCTGGTATCAGAGAGCTTACAAGAAAAAGGGCAGGTGTCAACAATAATTGTTCAAAATTTTTTTTATTGCATAGAATAAAAAAAAAGAGTGAAAATAATTTATAGAAAACCTATAATCAAACCAAAAAAACAAAAAAAAAGGTAAAAAAAACTGTCATTAGTCATCTTATAATCAAGGTGGATAATCAAAAAACATTGAAAAAAAAATCAAACCGGTTGATGATCCCAAGAAAAACAAAATAAAACATATTTTCAGTCATGTGATGATCATTGTTGATGCATGATGGAATTAAAAGAGGGGAAAAAACATACCTTGTGTTTATCCTAACAACAAAAATGAGAACCAGAACCAAAAAAAAAATGACATGGGTCTCCCACACATTGATAAACACCAACCAATCAAAAAAAACTTACTTGAAAATCACATGAGTACTGGAGTTTTAAAAATAAAGACAAAAAATAAACAAACAAACTGAAAAAACAAGACCAGTGGCCTACATTCATTAAAAATTGATTTATCAATGAATTGCAAATAAATTGGTTGATTGACCACCAATCGTTTGCCAATAAATTGGTTAATTGAGAAATTAATTGCCAATAAATTGCAAATCCATCAAGCAATTGGTTTAACAATTGGAATCAATGGCTTGGTCAATTGAAAATGAATTGGGCAATTGATTGCAAATAAACCGACTGATTGATTTGCAATTGATCAACCAATTCATTGATAAATTTTTGCATGCAACTCTTTATTTAAATCCTAATCAACAACTCCTGTAGTAGTATATACTCTTTCCTTGAGCGTGGAAATGAATGAGAGGCAAACACAGGTTGAGTCTGAGGTTGAAGGAAAAAAGGAAGTTTAGACTATATTAAGGAGTCTGCTGTGTTAACTAAATCTTGTTCACTGCTAGTTGTCCTGATGGGTGAGTCACAGTCAGGAGCTTTTGGAAATAATAGCTATTCAGGCTTGAAACAGGAAAAATAGTAAGAAAAGCAAGTAGGCAGATAAGAATGAAATTAGTGAGTCTTGAGTGTCTTGTCAACACGGTTGCTTTTTGGCATGAAAAGTAGCAATGAGATAAAATCATACCTCCACTGAAGCTAGTAACAGCTCCTCCTGGGTTCTGTGACCTTTTTCAGGGGTTGATTGCATGCAATTTGGATCTTCTTGGATTGAGATCTGGGATTTTTTTAGGATGGACTTAGATGAGGAACAAGGCTGGAATGAGATGAGGAAAAAGTCTGGACTTAGATGAGGAAAAAGGCTGGACTGTGTGGGGAACAGTGAATTGGGAAAAAAGGGATGGGAGGAGATAGAGGGGGAGATAGATGGAAGGTAAGAAAGGGATTTTTGTAGATGGGATGGAAATGGTGATTATGCTGTGGCTTGGTTGTGACTATAAAAGCTGGGGAGTGCGGCTGCATGAGGGCGCCCTGAAATTTGCGGGATCTCTACTTGAAATTCATTTGGAATTGATTAAGCAAGGAGGAGGAGGGGGGGCTTACCTGAGGCGCCAGAGAGGGGAGGTGGAGGCTGGTGGTTGAGGGGGGGGGGGGGGGGGGGTAGGATGGATCAGTGGGTGAGGATGGATCAGTGGGTGAGGATTGGTTAGTGGGTGATGATGATTTTTTGGGTTAGTGGGGTTGGTTAGTTGGAGGTGCATGGTGAGTTGGAGGTTCAGAGCAAGTGAATGTGGTTTATACGTTGGAGGAAGTGGTGATGAGTGAGGTGTGGGAAGGAGTGGGCAGTGAATTCTGTTTTTTTGTCTAAGTCCACCAAAAAAGTAAAAAAACCCTGATTCAGTCTAGGATTATACATACGTTTGTGGAGAGTCTTTCTTCTTTGAAAAATTTCTTGATTTTCCAATAGATAATTCAAGGCTAACCAATTTGATTCCAAATTGGAGTCTGAATCAGAGTCAAATAATAAAAAAGGTTCAGTCAGCTTTCTTGCGTTTTTTACTTTCTGCTGGGAACTTTCATTGGAGTTTTTTAGAAAGACAGTGGTGTGATGTGGGGTTATTAGATGATAATGGTATGTGTTTAAAGCAATGGAGATGTGATTTAATATCTATGAGACGTGTGTGAAGCAATGGAGATGGGATTGGTATGGATTTGCTTATGTGGAGGTGTGCATGGGTGTTTTGCATGCAATGGATGATGGATGGATGATGATGCATAAATGGCTGATTTCATTTTTGAAATTGGCCATTTCAATGAAAAACTATTATGAAATGGAGTAGTTAGAGAGTATGTGTATTTCAGAAACCTTCCATTAAAATGGTGGGTTTGGTCCAAAAGAAATGAAAGGTTTGCTAAATCTGATATGCCCTAATGAGAATATGGCTTCTTCCACCTTCAACAGAAATTATTGGGAAGTTCTGGTAAATGCACCCTCCTTCAAAGAAAGGTGTGATTTTAGGTTTTTTTGTTTTTGGATAAATTAAAGCATGTTTCAAAGATAGCTGTGATTATAGGATGTTTCTTTTACTAAAATCATACCTTCTGGCATGTTCTCCAACCCCAGGAAGATCCATAAACCTGGAAAAGTTGTGCCAATACAAAAACGGTGTGATTTTCAAAATTTAAGGCTTGTTAAACATTTTTAAGTTTTAAATTAATCCCCAGGGTGGGAAAAAACATATTTTTAGGATGTCTTGGGACCTCCAGGGACTTTGAAAATTAATTGAGGCCTTGGAGGGCTAAAATAAGGCAATCAGGCCCCCTGTGGGGTCTTTCTGGGGTATAATATTTGAGATAATTCACCAATGGACTTCATTTGAGTTAATTTGACATGTCAAGACACAATAAATCCCAATTTTTTGCAAGTAATTAAAGTACAAACTCTTTCATACCTCAGGATCCTGAAACCAATTTAGATGCAAGGCCAAATCAAAAGGCTTTAAGACTGGCTAAAATACCAGTCAATTTAGATTTTTTATGGTTTCATATACCACCATGTGACGGTAAACCCAGGTTTAAGGGTATTTCTTCCTGAAGTTTGTATTACTGGTGGAAAACCTGTGCTCACTCCAGACATTGAGCCCTATTCAGAAACACACCTGAATACCATAAAGAGCCATAAAGACTCCAAAATCTTGCTTTTGGAAGGGGTAAAACTGAAAAGATCTCACAGAAAAAACCACTTCAAAAACATTTCCCAATCACAAATTGAACCATAAAAAGACTCAGTGTCACATGGTTGTATGTTAAACTATAACAACTGCAAATGGGCTAGTCTTTCAGCCAGTGTCATAGTCTTTTGGTAAGGCCTTGCCTCTCAATTGGTTTGAAGTTGTGCAAGGTATGAAAGTAGACTGGCTAACCCTGTTGCAGTTTCAATTTGTAATCAGGAAAATTTATGCAAGGGGCTTGTTCCTGTGACAACTGTTGGGTTTTCTGCCTGTCAAAAGCAATGCTCCCAAGTATTGGTGGCTGTTTATTGTGTTCAGGAGTATGTCTGAATATTTCTCCATGTTAGTTGGTGCATGGGTTGGTACCACCAGCCATACACACTTTGGGACAAAGCACCCTTAAACCCAGGGGAACTGTCACACAGTGGTATAGGACACCATAACAACTGCTAATAGAATTTTCTTCCAGTAAGTATCATAGCCTTTTGGTAAGGTCTTTCCTCTCAATTGGTTTGCGGTTGTGAAAGGTATTTCAGTCAGCCAGTCTCCTGTCATACCTCATAAACCTGCAAAACAATCAAGAGGCAAGGCCTAACCAAGAGGCTATGAGGATAGATGAAAGACCAGTCCATTTTCAGGTTTTATGGTTTTGAATACCACTGTGCAAAAACCTTGGATTTCAAAAAAAGAAATAAGCAGTAGGAAAAAAGTAAGAAAATAATGAGAATTAATTTTTTTCACAGAAAATGGGATGTTTCCAATGGAATATCAATAACTTTATAACAAAAATAAAAAAGAATTGAATGTGCAAGATATAACTATTTTATGAATTAAATTCAAATATTTTGAAATATCTTAAAAACAATATCATCCAGGAGATAGATCATTGTAAAAAATATGAAAAATATTTCTTTTAAGAAAAAGAGATATTTCTTATGGAATCTAAATAACTTTTTAGCAAAAATAATGATCATACAAAAATTCCAAAAGTATAACTTCTGTAACAGGGATTCAAATATTTTTCAAAATTTGAAAAAAAATTTTCATAAATTATAAAATATATATATATATATAATAAAAAAAAAGAAAACTTGATTTCTTGGAATAAGGATTGAAATTTCGAGTTGAATTTGATTACCTTATACCAAAAACATAAATACAAGCAAAGATTCCCAATAAAAATTTTATAAAAGGAGAATAAAAATTATTTTCAAAATTGAAACAAAAAATTCATTGAATGAAATCATAATAATGAAAAAATCAAAAAATGACTGCTTGGAATAAAAACTGATAATTCTGATTAGATGTTTATATCTTTTTACCATAAATAAGAAAACATGCAAAAATGGCACATGCACCTATGCAGTTATATGAACTCAAATATTGTTGAAAATCAAAAAAAACTCCTTCAAGTACTAAAATAGTGAAAGAAGTAAAAAAAATGATTTTTTACATATAAAAAAAACAAAATTTCTTATTCTTCTTGTAATTTTAAAATTTCTTCTTTAATTTTGTGTAAAAATTTTGATAAATCTCTGAAATTGGGAAGTTGTAGTGAGTTTGAATCATTTTTTGAATTAGGCAAAAATTGATCTAAATTCTATCAGAAACCTTCAATTTTATTAAAAGATTTGAATTTTTGGTCTTTTCTCTGTTATTCTTGCACTTCATGGATTTTTTGTTGAAATATTTGGAAAGATTCTAATTCTTCCCATTGAAAAAGTGTATTGCAATTTTCCCTATGTTCTTTCATTTTTTTCAAAATAATATTTAAACTCCCTTCGGAATGTCAATTTCTATTTAATTAAATCAATTTTTTTTTTATTTTATTATAATTGCACTTGATGCAGTTGCCTTTTTTATTTTTAACTATATTTTAATTCCTCTTTTTCAATAGTTTTACCAGTCATTTTTTCATGTTTTTTATTTTTTTATTTTTGATAAAAATATATTGAAATCAATTGAGAAATAACAGTGTTAATTCAAGGATATAATTGGTATAATTTTACTCAATGAATTCTTTGTTGGAATATTTCAAAAAGTTGGATTTATCATCATGCAATATTGATATGAGGCATGTTTATATATTGTTCTATGTTTGGTATAATGTATTTACATCCCACTGAAAATTGTAATTCTTATCCAAAGAAATCAATTTCTTGCATTTATTTTTGTGGTTTTTGCAATTTATGAAGAATTTTCTCAAATATATACACATATTGCAATTCCCTTCATGAAATAGATATATTTAGCGTTTTTATGTTTTTTATTTTTTTGTAAAAATTTATTTAAATTCCAACAGAAATATTGAGTTTTCTTCAAATAAATGTTTTTCATATTTTTGAAAATAATTCATTTACTGTATGATATATATATATTTATATTATTTAGTACATATTTATTTATATTCCATTGTAAATATTCCATTTTTTGTAAAGAAAATGAATTCTTATAATTTATCTTATTTTTCTCATACTGTTTTTTTTTTTTTCAAATCTTGCCACATATTTTAATTCCTTGAAAAACATGAATTTTTATTGTAATTTTATATTTCAAATCAACTCAAGTCGCGTTAATAATTGAATTTTCCCAAATTTTAACCCAAGACAGACACCACAGGGGGTCCAGGTTCATTATTTTAGCCCCTCAAGGCCTCAATCCATTTTTACAGGCCTTGGGGCTCCTAAAGCATCCTCGAAAGGAATTTTCTCCCTCCCCAGGCACTCCTGTAAATTTTAGAAATTCATTCCAACCATCAACTTCTAAAATCACACCTGGTTTGTATCGGAAGAAAATTCTCCTGTGGTGGAAAAACATGCCAGAAGGAATTATATTAGCAAGAAAGTACTATCATCACCCCTGTTCTTCCAAAATGCCCATATTTAGCAAAAAGAATTCTAAAATCACACCTTTTTTTGAAGAAGGGTGTGGATTTTGTAGTTTTGAAGGCAAAATTTTAGCCTGGGACTCAAAAATTTCCAAAAATTCCCTTGCTAGATGCTTTTGAGCCAGTTTTCAATCACCAAAATTAAAGCATGTTGGCTGGGATCCCAATAACTTGTTTTGCACTATTGCAAAATTTTTCCTTTGAGTATATTGTTTTGAGAATTTATTTTTTTGAGAATTCCTTTGGTTCTGTGTTTCCAGCATTTTTTTGTTTTATTGAAATTCTAAAGCTTCAAACAGGGGATCTTCTCTGCTTGGGAATGAAAAAAATACAGAAGCTGAATGGAGGAACAACAAAGGGCCTTTGTTGCAGCCAGGATTTCACAATGAAAAAAAATAGGATTTTGACTTTGAAATTTCACCTGTGCAAATATTGGTTGTTTGGAATGAAAATTGCATTCCAAAGCTGAACAAGTTTTTTGGAAAGTTGGCTCAATATATGGTTAAAAAATTTTCATCTGAAGGATTTTGCCCTAGAGCAATTTAAAAAAAGCCCATTTGGTAATTCCTATTTCAACAGGATGGTGGTAGATTCAGAAAGTATATTTCAAGAATAATTTTTAGGGTGAACTTCAAAGAAATATTGTTTTCATAAAGAAAAAAAAATCCAAAAACTTTGTAAGGATTCCTGCAATGAACCAGTTTTGTTCAATGTTTCTTCTTGAAAATTATCTCCATTCTGGAAATCAGAAATGGAAAAATTATTATATTATTCATTTTTTATGGTATCAAATTATTTATTGATTTATAATTATCTGGTTTCAAGAGAAGCCATTTTGAAAAAATTAAAGATTGGTTGCAACACATACAAGGATCTGGAAATACAAATAATTTCAGCCTAAAAGATTCCAGGACCCTTGAAATCCTTTACCTGCTAGATTTGATAGAGTTAGAATAACTATATTATTCAAGTTGATGCTGCAATAGTTCATAAATATATGGATAAATGAATTTGAAGGAGGAATTCTGGTGTAGTAAAGGGTGGATTAAAATAATTATTACACAACTTAAAAGAGGGGCCACATTCAAAACTGGGGTTCTCCAAAACCTCTCTTCAGGGGCTTGAAATAATAATACATGCACCTTGGACCTTAAAAAATTTGGGAAAAGGAATTTTTACCCAGAAAATACATGGTATGGCTATTCCTGGGTAGAAAAACAGCCCAAGAAGAGAGCAATAACTTGCTTGGTGAGTGGGTAATACCAGCCTACCTGTCAGCCAGCTACTACTGCACAGCCAGCTGACATGATTATCACAAAAATATCAAAATAATAAAATAAATAAAAGAAATGGGAGATGAAATACCAAATTACTATCAAAAAAATGGATTCCCCACCTAAAAATAAGGCTCACTAACTGGACCTGACCCGTAATGGCTTAGATTGAGAGGTAGGGTCACTGGCAGGACCTGCCCTCAAAACCTAATTCTTAACCTCTTAGGTAGAGAAGCCATAACTACCACAATTCTATGCAGAACCTTCTTGCACAGTTTAAAATCTTCTGAAAATCATCAAATTTATTTTACCTGACTAAAATAAAGTCAGAAATGCAGTTTTGCGTATAATTTAGGAGTTATGGACCAATATGTGTTTTGTCCAAATTACTGGATGCAGCCATGCACAAAAATTCAGCCCTGAGACATGCACACAACCCCTTTCTTTCAAATTCCTTTTCACAGCTGATTCAAGGCAAGGATAAAATCCAAAATCTGAAAATCAAGCTTTCAGAGCCATAATTTCCACAAAACGCTATTAAATAAGAACCGCAACTGACATAGGAAAAGGCTGCCGATGTAATGTGCATGCCAATCCATAAGAGTCACCAAAAATCAGGTATAAGTTAAAATTAAAACAAAGACATTTTATAAAATCTAAAATTAACATTTGAAATATTGGACCAAATCAAAAAAATTCCCAAAAATCCACTTTAACAGACTTCTCAATCCATCTGAACAAGTGACACCCGCAAAGGATACTTAACATAGAAGTTTTCATAAGATTATATTTTATCAATTCAAATTTTCCAAAAAAATAAAAAAATACAAATAAATCCATCAACAGAATGTATACACAGGATTTGGGAACATTTGAGGTTCCATTATCACACAAAAAATGCCATGAATATCATATTTCTTGAAATGTGACAAGGCCATCCAGCCTATAACACCAAAATCAGCCTGTGGGATATGCATGGATGCACCTCTGGCCCCTGTAAACAGTTTCTTCACCTCAATTTACCCTGATAAATCTCAAGGAGACCTCTGCTAAACCTCAAGGGGACCCCTGCAAAGCTGAAAAGCAATAAATAAAGGCCTCCTTAAGGCTTTATATCCCCCAGAAACTCATTATAATACATCTGGACACCACACCATGCAGAAATCAATTACTTCTTAGGATAACTAAGTGATCAATGGCTTTATTCTGACCATTTTATTGAACATTCCACCCTTATTACTCAACTTTTTTGCTGTGGTAAGCCCCAAAAGAATCATGATAGGCTTGAAAAACACCCCTTTATTTAATTGATTTTAGGTGCCCTGCTATTAAAAACTAACCAAGTAATTTGTTCCTCTCAGCCCTGGCTTTTTTGATAACCAAGGCCAGTCATACTGCATCTTTCCTGGATAAAATTTTCCTTATCTCAGTTTCCCAAATTCCCAGGTGCATGGATTATCAATTTAATACCACAAAGATAGGTGTTAAAGATACCCATTATCCACTGTGGCAGCTATTTTTTTTGATTAATAATTAATAATTAATAATTAATAGTTGATAATTGATAATGAATAAATAATAATTAATAATTAATAATTAATAATTAATAATTAATAATTAATAATTAATAATTAATAATTAATAATTAATAATTAATAATTAATAATTAATAATTAATAATTAATAATTAATAATTAATAATTAATAATTAATAATTAATAATTAATAATGAATAATTAATAATTAATAATTAATTGTTTAGTATTTATTATTTATTATTTATTATTTATTATTTATTATTTATTATTTATTATTTATTATTTATTATTTATTATTTATTATTTATTATTTATTATTTATTATTTATTATTTATTATTTATTATTTATTATTTATTATTTATTATTTATTATTTATTATTTATTATTTATTATTTATTATTTATTATTTATTATTTATTATTTATTATTTATTATTTATTATTTATTATTTATTATTTATTATTTATTATTTATTATTTATTATTTATTATTTATTATTTATTATTTATTATTTATTATTTATTATTTATTATTTATTATTTATTATTTATTATTTATTATTTATTATTTATTATTTATTATTTATTATTTATTATTTATTATTTATTATTTATTATTTATTATTTATTATTTATTATTTATTATTTATTATTTATTATTTATTATTTATTATTTATTATTTATTATTTATTATTTATTATTTATTATTTATTATTTATTATTTATTATTTATTATTTATTATTTATTATTTATTATTTATTATTTATTATTTATTATTTATTATTTATTATTTATTATTTATTATTTATTATTTATTATTTATTATTTATTATTTATTATTTATTATTTATTATTTATTATTTATTATTTATTATTTATTATTTATTATTTATTATTTATTATTTATTATTTGTTATTTGTTATTTCTTATTTATTATTTATTATTTATTATTTATTATCTATTATTTATTATCTATTATTTATTATTTATTATTTATTATTTATTATTTATTAATTATTAATTATTATTCATTTTTTATTTTTTATTTTTTATTTTTTATTATTTATTATTTATTATTTATTAATTATTAATTATTATTTATTAATTATTATTTATTATTTATTATTTATTATATATTATTTATTATTTATTATTTATTATTTATTATTTATTATTTATTATTTATTATTTATTATTTATTATTTATTAATTATTATTTATTATTTATTATTTATTATTTATTAGTTATTATTTATTATTTATTATTTATTATTTATTATTTATTATTTATTATTTATTATTTATTATTTATTATTTATTATTTATTATTTATTATTTATTATTTATTATTTATTATTTATTATTTATTATTTATTATTTATTATTTATTATTTATTATTTATTATTTATTATTTATTATTTATTATTTATTATTTATTATTTATTATTTATTATTTATTATTTATTATTTATTATTTATTATTTATTATTTATTATTTATTATTTATTATTTATTATTTATTATTTATTATTTATTATTTATTATTTATTATTTATTATTTATTATTTATTATTTATTATTTATTATTTATTATTTATTATTTATTATTTATTATTTATTATTTATTATTTATTATTTATTATTTATTATTTATTATTTATTATTTATTATTTATTATTTATTATTTATTATTTATTATTTATTATTTATTATTTATTATTTATTATTTATTATTTATTATTTATTATTTATTATTTATTATTTATTATTTATTATTTATTATTTATTATTTATTATTTATTATTTATTATTTATTATTTATTATTTATTATTTATTATTTATTATTTATTATTTATTATTTATTATTTATTATTTATTATTTATTATTTATTATTTATTATTTATTATTTATTATTTATTATTTATTATTTATTATTTATTATTTATTATTTATTATTTATTATTTATTATTTATTATTTATTATTTATTATTTATTATTTATTATTTATTATTTATTATTTATTATTTATTATTTATTATTTATTATTTATTATTTATTATTTATTATTTATTATTTATTATTTATTATTTATTATTTATTATTTATTATTTATTATTTATTATTTATTATTTATTATTTATTATTTATTATTTATTATTTATTATTTATTATTTATTATTTATTATTTATTATTTATTATTTATTATTTATTATTTATTATTTATTATTTATTATTTATTATTTATTATTTATTATTTATTATTTATTATTTATTATTTATTATTTATTATTTATTATTTATTATTTATTATTTATTATTTATTATTTATTATTTATTATTTATTATTTATTATTTATTATTTATTATTTATTATTTATTATTTATTATTTATTATTTATTATTTATTATTTATTATTTATTATTTATTATTTATTATTTATTATTTATTATTTATTATTTATTATTTATTATTTATTATTTATTATTTATTATTTATTATTTATTATTTATTATTTATTATTTATTATTTATTATTTATTATTTATTATTTATTATTTATTATTTATTATTTATTATTTATTATTTATTATTTATTATTTATTATTTATTATTTATTATTTATTATTTATTATTTATTATTTATTATTTATTATTTATTATTTATTATTTATTATTTATTATTTATTATTTATTATTTATTATTTATTATTTATTATTTATTATTTATTATTTATTATTTATTATTTATTATTTATTATTTATTATTTATTATTTATTATTTATTATTTATTATTTATTATTTATTATTTATTATTTATTATTTATTATTTATTATTTATTATTTTATTATTATTTATTATTTATTATTTATTATTTATTATTTATTATTTATTATTTTTTATTTATTATTTATTATTTATTATTTATTATTTATTATTTATTATTTATTATTTATTATTTGTTATTTATTATTTATTATTTATTATTTATTATTTATTATTTATTATTTATCATTTATTATTCATTATTGATGATTTAGTGGAGGCTACACAACTTGATTTTAGTTTTTTAGCGTGCCGCACAACTCAAATAGGACATGTAGCATGCCACACAGCCCATTTGAGTTGTGTAGCATGCCACACGGCCCATTTGAGTTGTGTAGGGTGCCACACAGCCTGTTGAGCCGTGTCCAGAGTTTTGTACATGGCTCAATGAGCCATGAATTAAACATTACCCTTTTTTTTTGATGATGTAACTAATTTTTTTTGGGGGGCATAATACGCCTGGCCCACTTAGTTCATGCCCACACCCAGTAATTTTTATTTATTTTTTGGTTTTTTTTTGTGATCACGTGACTGATATTTTTTTTTGATAATCCTTTTTTGACTGATTTTCCTTTGATTCCATTGCTTCTCCCACCACACTCAAAATGTTATACTCCAAATTTAATCCCTTTTTGATCCTCACCCCAAGCGGAGCATTCGCCTGGGAGGGAGCAAGATGGAAGGCAATGAGGCAAAAAACATAAAGAGAGGTGGCCAGCAGAGGGCTTTGAAGCAAAAGAGAGATCAAATGAGGGCAGCCAAAATCTCTTGGGAACTTGCGGAGGGGGGCATCAATGAAAAGGTTGCATGGTGTGAACGGAAACTACAACCTTTGGATATTTATCCTGAGATTAATGCTGGAAACAAAAATGAAAATCAAAAACCCTTGGCGGCTGACTTTGAACTTGCCAAGCAGAAAATCTAGCAATTCCATTTCTTCCACCGTGGAAAATTAACTTTTCTCAATAATTATGATCACAACAGTCCTTTCAATAATTTAATTTGTCCCATTAGATAAACTTTCTGATCAAGACAAGAACATGAACTTTGTGACAACTTTCCTTCATCAGAAAAAATAATTTTTCAAAACGGTTGGTCCCTCAAGATCTTGGGGTGGAAAAATGTGGGAAATTGTATGGCTACAATCAATGGACCCCCTTTGAGTTATTTGGACTCCATGTGAAGAAATCATCTATTCAATATTCCCCTCAAGATTATGCTTTTCTAAATCTTAAGGAAGACAAAGTCTCTCAAATTTTAGGACAAATGTTTTGCAATTTGGTCAGACTTCCCTTTGAATCAAAACATGAAATAATGAAGGAAACTTGCATCCCTTCCTTCTCATCACTTGAATTGGGCTGTTGGCCTACTCCCTTTTACTCCTCTTGGCATGTAACCTTTACATCCAACTCTTTTTACGACTAACATCACATTGAAAAAGGTGACATCTCTGAGTATTCCTTTTTAATTGCAGCTCCAACCTGGAAATCAAATGGACAACTTATTGAAAACACAGACAAATATCAAGTATCTGATGGCCAATTTGTTTTTCCTGATCTGGGCTTTGGAATTGACTTCAAGCAAAAAGGTGTGGTCAAAATGTTTTGGGTAGCCAATAAGTACAAGCACTGTACTTTTCGTGCTGTGGAGACTGCCACTCATACAAGAATGGCAATTTCAATTCAAATTAAAAAAACAACTAGAAACACTTGCAGAGACTTGGGGAGTGGGAAAATATACTGCAGGAAAAAAATATAAATAAAAAGAAAAAATATTTTTTTATTGGTGGGGTTAAAAATAGTCTTAAGCATTGTTGTAACCAAAAATGATTTTTTTTTCTTTTTAAGTTTTTCATCAAAGAAAATATATTTACAAGCCCAGCATTTGAGTAATCTGCTTTAATTCATCTACTGTTCTACTGCTACCAATGTATGCTTCAGCCATTGACCACTTATGATTTTTTTCTGTTGCCAGTTGTTTCCTCTCCATTTTCAGTTGCGCTTTCTGTCAATCCTTCTCCTTTTCCTCTTTTTGAAATTCTAGTTCAGCCTGTTTCAACTTCCACTCAGCATTTCATTTTTTCTGATGAGCCAAACTCTTGGCTTTCTGCTTTTAAAACTCAATAGCCAGTTGAAAATCCCACTTCTTGCTTTAAAGCTGAATTGTTTTGGATTCAATTTGAAATTTCACTGTTTTTCAGAGGGGAATAGGAATGAGCTTGATTTTGAAAGCAAGGATAATCCAATTGGCTTACTTGAATCTTGCTTCTCCATGATCTCCTCAAAGCCCAAAAAATTTGGAGTGTTTCTCCTCTTTTGAATGCTATTGGGGTTGATTTTGATGGAATTTGAGGCCTTTTTCTTTCCCTTGGCAGAGGAGGTTTGTGTGGGAACATCATTGCTCTCATTTGAAGGGGATGTTGGAGGCCCAATTGGCTTGAATTTTTGGTCATTCAGGAATGAATGAGCCTTTTTCTTTCAAATCTAACTCAGTAAGGATTAACTGGAAAGAAGAGAAAAGAAATTGGTTCCTTACTTTGGAAGATGTTGATGGCAAGAGAAATGAATCAATTTTTTTTCAATAAGGTTGGAGTTAGAAGGAGGTGGGAAGCCAGGGGTGGATGAAGTGGACAGGTGGTGGAAGCATTGAAATACTTTATTTGAAAAAAACCCATTTATTTCCAGGTAACTCTGACACGTCTGATGTGAAATAAGGGGGTTTTTTTATTTTTAATGGAGGATTTTGTTTGAAACCCGCCATTTTTCATGGCGGGTTTGCTTAACTCTAATAATTCCTAATGCTTCTTTGGACCATTTAGAGCTCCATGAACATCAAAAGAATGAAGATTTTGATCAACTAAACTATTAAAATTACCATGGTTCCCCAAGATCCACATCACTTTTGATTGAAGAGTACCTTGAAGACAAACCACAAGAGAATTTTATTCAAAGTGATCTTATGGAGCTCACAAAATTGGGAAACAATCCAATTTTGTTTGAAACTAAAGAGAAAATTAAAAAAGCAAAAATTACCACCCTGTTGCCTGGTAGTAGATGGAACCTACTCTTTTTTAACCATACACTCCAAATCCCACCAGTTTATTCCAAAATTGCCAAGCAATACTTTTCCAAAATGAGACAAAATCTCTTTTCTGTATAAATGGGAAGTTATTAGTAAGCAAGAAAAGACTGCCACAGGAGTTGTCCTGTATGTTCAAGATTGCTACTAGGTATCATGATTCCCATGAAAATCAAAGGCTTTCCAATTTCTGGCTTATAAAATCAAATTTTTCCTTAAAATAAATTGGTTTTAACCAAAATACTCACAATTCCCTCAATCACCAGAAAAGGGGAATTGACACCTTCAGGGTGAAAAGTACTTTTTGTCATAAGATGTTTAATTTTAATCCCACTGGTGGAAACCATTCATAACTCCTTCAATTGTATATATCTGACAGGGAAAATTAATTGCAAAATTGAAACAGATAGGGCTCACATGTGGTAAAGAATTTTTTTCTCAGATTTTTAGGCATTCCAAACCAAGATAATGGTTTAATAGATATTTTTCAATGATTTTATCCTGAGTTGGTTCCAAATTAATCCATCAGGCTTGCAGATCAATCTTCACAAAATATGGATGAAATATTTTTCAAACCACCAACAGGAGACCAAATAGCTGAAATATTTCTAGATATTATGGTATTTCCTTTTTTTTCTGATCATGGAATGAAAACCTTTCTAAAATAGTTTAATTTCAAACAGTTAAGGTTCCTTCTCAATTGAATCATAGATATTGTTTTATCAGACACTCAGATGGCTCCTTGAGGATGATCAGTGAACTGAGAAAATTTTATAACCCTCAGCACCATGTTCTTCTTCATCCTCATGGTGAATTTGGTTGGTTTCCACAATTGAAAGAAGAAAAATTAAATAATAGGTTCACCACCTTGAATTATCATTCAAGGTTTCTGGAATTTTCTCATTCTAATTATTCACTTTTTAACTGTGGTGATTGACTGTTTTACCAATATATTTTATTTATGAATTCATATCAATTGAGATATAAAAATTATGCTATGTTTTTCATCATCAAAATAATCTAAGGATTGAAAATTTCTATAGTGCTGTGGATGCAATAAATTGTGGTGTTGAGATGGGTCAGAGAACAGTTAATTTGGGTTCCATTTCTTTTTTTTCATGTTATATTTATACCCATCTTCTACCAAAAATTATGCATCAATGGAAATTTACTTGTTCTTAGTTTTTTGTGTTATCCTTGCCCAATCATTTATAGGTGGCCCAAGAGATATTAAGGCTTGATGTTAATATTCTATGGCCATCTTTCAGCATATGGGAACTCCTGATCATTCTATAATAGTCACATGTAACCCAGCATGGCCCAAAATTCTAAGCAATCTTTTGACAGGTCAAAAAGCACAGGATAGGCCAGATATTGTAGCATTTATTTTTCACTCAAAGTTGAAAGATATATGTGATGAAATATTCTAGAAATATTTGGAACCAGAATGGGTTGCAAAAATTTCATAGAATTGCAGAAGAGAGTCCTTCCACATTCTCAAATCTTGGGGATACTGAACCATGACCACAAGCGCAGAAAATCTGATCACATTCAAATGGTTGCTGGTGCCAATATTCCTCATTCAAATACCCATCCTCTTATTTTTGAATAATGCAAGGGGCAAATGATACATGGAAAATGTGGTATTTTCAACCTTGAATAACCTTGCATGGATAATTTTACATGCAGAAAGAGATACCTCAAAGCCTTTTTCCCTGAAACCATCATGGATAAAAATTCTTATCTTATCTAAAAAGGAATTCAAGATTGAGTTATAATATAAGACTCTTAGTACCAAACAAGACGTCTCATTGATAATTCCTGGGTTTTCCCTTAAAATACCTATATCTTCAAAAATTAACAATTTCACATCCATGTAGAAGCATGTGCAGGTACCTCAGCTGCCAAATAGCTCTAAAACTATTTTTAAAAAGGCCATGACCATTTTCCAGTGAATTTTGGTGTAAAATTGGATGAAATAAAAATTTTTAGGGATTCAAGATGAGTTGACACACCTGAGGCATTCTGGAAAATTTTTTCCTTTAAATTTTCTGCCATCTCACCTGCTTTGATACAACTAGAAATTCACCTGCCTGAAGAATAACAATTCATGTTTGAATCTGATGAAGCCATTGATGAAGTGGTTCAACTATAAAAACATTCAAACAATATACTGAAAGAATATTTCAAAATGAATTCAATTGGCCCTCTTGCAAGGCCCATAAAGTTTCCTGAATTTCCACAACATTTCACATTGCATCCCCAGAGAAGAAAATGGAGGCAAAGACAGAGAGGTTGTTCAATTGGAAGGACTTATACTGTTTATCCTTCCAATGCTGGGAGGTTTTTTATCAGACTTATTTTGAATAATTCTGTTGGTGTAAATTCTTTTAACAGCCTAAAGCAGGTAAATGGAATTTCTTCTACAAATTTCGGAGAGGCTGCCTTGGAAAAGGGTATACTTGAGGATCATAATAATTTGGAAACAACAATGGAAGAAGCTGAGCAATATATCTTAACTTATGAGCTAAGGAGTTTGTTTGGAATTATTTCAGCACTTTTTCATCCCACAAAACCAAAAGGCATATATAATTTTTCATTCAATTTTATTGTTGATGATTTAATTTGTTCTGGAGTCACTGATCAAATTTTTTTAAAAAAGGAAATATTAAGATCCATAACCCCTATCATATTTCAAAATTTTGGAAAAATTGTTGAAGAATCTTTTCCTGATAATCCCAGACTAAATAAATAAGTGGAGAAAAAAAAGATCAACACAACTGGATCCTTGAGGAAGGAAAAAAATGCTTTTATAAATCAATCAGATGTACAAAACATCTCCCTCATCAATCACAGACAAGCTTAATTATTTTATCAGATATTTAATTCATGCAATTCTTCTCAAACCTCCTCCTTTTTTTTATGGAAGGAAATTGTGATTCTGGGAAAACCTTCCCATACAAATTCTTCTGGATTCTCTCATATCATCTGTAAGAATAGCCATGGCATGTTCTGTTATTGTAATAGATTCCATGGATCCACCAAACGGAAGAAAAGCTCATCTCACCTTTGAAATTTCCTTGAGTTTTAATCACTCCTCTGTATCAAGAGTATCAAAGAATCTTCAAAAGGGTGAATCTATCAAAAATTCTTCCTTTATAATCTTGAATGAAGCACCTGTGAGTCATAGGTATTCTCTTGAGTTGGTTTAAAAGCTACTTCAAGACCCCATGCATTCCAACCTCCCTTTTAGAGGAAAGGTTATGGTCCTTGGTGTTGGAGATGATAGGAGGTAAATCCAATGAGTCACAGACTTGGGTTCTGTATTTTCTTAGATTATATAGGTGTGTTTATGCATATGGAACCTAATTTGGTTATAAAACTTTGTGAAGACTTTAGGAAAATTTATGTGTTTTTCAGAGATGTACACTTCCCCAAATTTTTGATGTAAGTTTGGTTAGTTCAACTTTCTGGAGGCATTTCCAAGTTCTTCACCATAGTTTAAATATGTGTACTGCAGGGGACCCTGATTACCAGAATTGCTTGCTAGATTTTTGAGATGGTATGAATAATATTCAGGTTTCAAACAAAATTCTGCTTCCTGAAAACATGCACCATCAAAAAAAAGGCTGCACCTGACAGCAGGTGTAGCACCTGGAACTCATTTTGGTTTGGTTTTGACTCTGATAAAAAACTTTTTCTAACTTGATTAGGTACCTGAGAGCAGTTTTTTGAGCATTTCTTGAGTATTCCAATTTATTCTAGTGCATGCATGGAATACAGAAAATTTAGAATTATGCAAAATGTAAATTTTATGTAATAAAGAAATTCAAGGATATTATCAAGAAAATAATTTTGATTTTGGTTATTGATTTGATTTAATAAAATGTTTGGGGTTTCTGTGAAATTTTCATGATAATAACCATTTTAATTAATTAAATGATCAAAAGGGAAAATGAATTATTTTGAAAATATCAACTTTTTTTCAGGTTTTTGAATACATTTTGATTGAAAAAATTTCAATGCTTTTTTGAATTTTTGATTAAATCATTTGTTGCTTATTTTCAATTTGTTTTAGTCAATTTATAACCTGTTAAATTTCATTTTTGAAGTTTTCAATTATTATTTTACTAATCAAGTCAACACAGATTGATTTTCATTTGAATTGAACTATTTTTTTTTTATTTTTTTATTTGTAATAATCTTAATTTTTCAAATTTTAATTTCACAATTTTTTTTGATTTATTTTTTTCTTTATTCTTTTTGTTTTTTTTTTCTGTTTTTCTTTTTATTTTTTCTTTTTTTGTTTTTTTGATTTTGATTTTCTTTTTGCCCCATCAGTTTGATGGACAACTTACAATAAGTTGTCCACCTCTCCAAGAGTTGATCCCTGCGCAACCCCTTCAATTTTGCAGTAGGGACCGTTCAGGGTTCAACTGGGTAGCGAGCAACTGTCAGGGTGGTGGTAGCCTTATTCCTAGTTGACCATCATTCTGAAAGGAAGTCAAAATTTAACAAATATATAAAAATATAAAATCAGAAAAAAAATTGAAAATTTGAAAAAATGAAAAAATATACAAAATCTACAAAAATGACCAAAATTTTTGTTAAATACAAAATAATGAAAAATTATATCGAAAAATACAACAATATGGAAAAAATATTCAAAAATATACCAAGATATGAAAAAAAGCACAAAAAAAGTGGCTATGTGAGGGGGAGGCCCCTGGACCACATTTGAGTTCTGCCAGCCCAAATTCCTGGTGCTGCCCTACTATATAGGAGGTCACATCACTGAAATGGGTTGGAAAAAATTGAATTTTTGATGATGCCTCACAAGCATGGTTTTTAGTGAGCATGAGCTAGCGTGTGTAGAGTAAAATCAACATTCTAGAAGATTTTTGAATCATCAACAAAATAAATATTTAGGATTATCTTAAACGTATTCTTTGTGACCCTTTAAAAAATGAATTCATATGTAAAGTATATATATAAAAATAGATATATAACAATATAAAAAAATATCAAAATATCAAAAAAAAATGAAAAAATGTACAGAAATATAAAAAAATATAAAAAATATGAAGAACTATATAAAAAACATACAAGAATATAAAACAATATAAAACAATATAAAACAATACAAAACAATACAAAAAAATACAAAAAAAAGAAAAAAAAATGTAAAAATATATGAAAATATAAAGATAAAAAAAAGCATGAAAAAATCAAGAAGAATGTAAATCAAAAATATTTTCACCAAAAAAAGTTGGTTTTGATTTGTGCCATAAGACCCATGTTGAGTCATGAATGCACCTTGAAGGGTTGTGAATTGAGTGCCATCCTCTTGTAATTCTTGATTATTTTTTTTTTTTTGATTTTTTTTTTTTTTTTTTTTTTTTTGCTTTGTTTTAATTTTGATTTGTTTTGATTTTTTTTTTACCCCTTCAGGCTGATTGAAAACTTACAATAGGTTTTCCACCTCCCCAAGAGTTGATCCCCGCGGGGCCCCTTCAATTCTTCAGGGAGGACTGTTTGGGGGTCAACCATACCATACAGCAAGCAACTGTCAGGGTGTGTGTTGCCTTATGTTAAGTCAACTATCATGCTGACAGGAAGCCAAAAAAAAACAATCACCAAAAAAAATAAATAAAATAAAATAAAATAAAATATAAAATAATAGAAAACAGAAAAAATAAATAAAATAAATAAATAAATATTAAAAAATAAAAAATAAATGGCAGTTGTCAATTCACAACCCCGGGTCATTAATGGGTCATGAATGGAAATTTAAAAACCTGGAGTTTGGAACACGGTTGTTCATGACTATAGCAATTTTCAATTTTGTTAATTTAAAAAATTTAAAATAAAAATAGAATAAAATAAAATACAAACTCATTTAAAGAAATATGGAAATATGTAAAACAATATAAAACAAAAACAAAATAGAATAAAAAGATATAAAAAGAAATAAAAAGATCCATCTTCATTGCTTCACATAGTCATTGGTTCACATCTCTATCACTTCACATCTCTATCACTTCACAAAAATTGTGTCATCATCTCATCTCCCCACATCCCATCACCATCTTTATCATCTCAACATTTCCAATCAAACTTCCCCGCAGCAAGTTGAAAATGCAAAAAAGCTGACTGAACTTTTGTTACTGTTTGACTCCCATTCAGCCTCTGATTCAGAATCTGATTTGGAATCAACTCAGTTGGCTTTGAATGCTCTATTAGAAAAGCAATACATGGTTCCAAGAAGACAAACTCTCCACAATCCTATGTATGAAAGGCAAAATCTTCATCTCCTCCCCAAGTTAAGCTTCCAGCAACTGTTCCAAAATTTATTGCCTTCTTTCATGAAACTTTTGGAGATTATTGAATACCACCAAATCTTGCAGAAAAATTCTTGGAATCCTCAATGCAATCCAGCTATCCTACTGGCTGTTTCTCTATGTAGATTAAGATGAAATGGAAACGGAGCTGCAATTCATCAATTAGAAAATCTATTCTCAGTTGGTTATGGAACCATTGACTCATACACCAAAAGAGTCATGGTTGCTATCCTATCTTTCCATTTCTCATTACTTTCTTGGCCAACCAAAGAAGAAATCAAGGAGATATCTCAATTAATGGAGACCAAAGGATTTCCTGGTTGCAGTGGTTTTATTGATGGAATCACCATCCCCTTGAGTAAAAAACCCAAGCTAGATCTCAACCACTATTTTGATTGGAAAAAAAGGAAATTGATTCATTCTTTTCCAATGACTTTGATAAAAATTTGGATCACACACTGAAAAGATACATTGCATCTCTTTGTTTAGATACTCTGTGGCCCTACAACCTGTTTGAAATAACAACAACAAGTTCATATCCCTCCACACTGGCCTTCCCGGTTCTTGTCATGATTCATATTTTTTCAATTGGATGCGGATTGCCCAAAAACCAGGGAACTACTTTGATCAAGATCAATACCTTCTGGCTTATTTGGCTTATGCTGGTGGGAAATATGTGTTTCCAGCATACTGGAATTTTTTGTCCACTGATCAAGTAAAAACTGATTTCAACTATCATCTTGCCCAATCACAAGTTTGGATTGAGCATGCCATAGAAGTCCTGCAAGTAAGATGGGCTAGCTTTAGAGAAATGCAAAACCAGCTTCAAAACCCCAAAGACATGAATTTCCTCATCAACTGGATTATCACTTGTGTAATCCTTCACAACCTTTTGGCCGACATCAAAGATGAATGGGAAGTAAAATATTTGAAGATGATATTCCGGATCCCCCTCAAGTCATTCCTGTCTCATGTTGTCCCTCATCTTCTTATATTATAGAAAGTATTTTATCTCTCACCCTTGCTTTCTTTGATGATTAATGTTTGATTTTGAGATAGGTAAAAAATCCCTTCACTATATTTTCTTGGTTTTGGTTGTTCAATCAAGAATCCTAGGCTGACTCACTCAGGGGTTTTTTTTTCTCTTTTGGTGGACTTAGACAAAACAGACCCAAAACCTTTCCCACCAAACCACAGGTACACTCTCCTCCTCACCCACCACCTCCACCTCACCCATCATGTTGTGGTGCTCCAAAACCTAGCCTATAGCCATCAGGCTCACTTTTCTAGTATAAGGACAGCTCCAATCATCAAACAGACCTCAAACATGGAATCCAATCATCAAACAGACCTCAAACATGGAACCTACACCAAAAATAACCCCTAGTCCCTCAGCCAAAGTACCCCCCTATCTCTCATGGTTTAGAAGATACAGCTCAAACCAACTTTGGCCTACCCATACCCCTACCAGGTGCCACATACCAGTGAAAGTTCATGGACATACCCTGGAAGCCTTCAAGTACATACACCATACAGTACATCCATACATCACCAAAAAAAACCTGCAGCCTATACAGAATTAATATATGCAAGACACTGCATGCAGCACCAAACAAACCACCTCATCTGTATACACAGCAATATATGCAAGAAACTGCATGCAGAGGCTGTACAGCATCTTACAGGACACCATACAGAAGCAATATATGCAGGGTAATGCCTGTACAAACAACCACCACTATACAGAAGATAATTTATGCAGGGGGCACCTGTATCAATGCAGCACAGCAATGCATGCAAGGGTGTACATGCATGTAGATCCTGCAGCCTACTCCTCTGACCAGCCAAAATGCCTCATCAACTGTATTCACTGTACTCAGGAGACCCTCAGGGGCAGCCCTGAGGGAAGGATTTTCTATAAATAGAGGGCCTCTCTCCCCCCATCCAGGTCCCACCAGTTCCCCCAATCCTCCCCTTGAGGGGATCACCATGCCTCCTAGGCACCCTTAACCCATACTTTTACTACTCTCAACCATTATCCCATAACCCATACTATCATCATCACCAATCTCATATCCCATACCATCACCATCACCATCATCATCATCATCATCAACAACCACCACCATTAACCTGGATCCTCCACCATCATCAGCAAATAGTTTTGACCATTACCCAACCCAGTAACCCATACTTTTGACCATCCACCACCACCATTATTTACTCCATACCCCATACCTTTGAAAATCCCCACCACATTCCCATAACCTGAACATCATCACCTACCATCATCTTCATCAGTCATCATCATCATCACCTACCATCATCATCATCATCCATCCTCATCATCGCTTACCATCATTGTCATCAGTCATCATCATTCATTGGTGATCATCATCATCCATCATCATCATCACCTTCCTTGACCATCATCAATCATCATCATCAGTTGCCATCATCATCATCACCTACCTTGACCATCATCAGTCATCAGCATCACCTACCTCATCCATCATTTTCCATCATCATCACCACCTACCTTGAACATCATCAGTCTTCAGAATCACCTACCTCATCCATCATCATCACCTACTTCATCAATCATCATCCTCATCAAACATCACCATCAATCAGCAACTATAGGCCCAACCATTTCAACCTTTATTCAAATCATCACCTGTATCACCAAAGGAGTATCAATCAGTAACCAATAAAATAAATATAAAAAAAATATGTAAAGGATAAGACTAGAGAAAGGATTATTCCCTCACTCAGCTTCTTTCCACTAGGTTACCTATCTGTTCCACCATTTCTTCCTTATCAAGCTTGAATACATTGATCCTAGGTCTGATAGAGACTACTATAGTATCAACTTTATTTGAAAACCAGCCACCATTTCTCTTTTCTTTTATTGTTGTGAGACTACTATAGTACTCAGAGTGGCAGGCAATTCAAAACCACCCTTAGTATTCCACTATCTTATTTTAAGTTGTAATACTAAATTCCCCCTCAAGTGACTTCCAGCAAGCTATTTGCTAAACTTTACCCAATCCCAAAGGAGTCTCCACAACATCCACCTCACCCATCAGGTCTACCTAACCCATCACCTCCACCTCACCATCACCTCCAACTCACCAACCACCTCCACCTCACCCACCATCACCACATCACCTCACCTCACTCACTGCCTCAACTCCTCCTTTGGTAAGCAACCCTGGTAAGCCCCCTGCCCCCTCTTCCTCTTCCTGCCCCTCACTGGTTTCTGATCCTTTCATCAATCAACCTTTACGTCCCCCCTGACCGCCTTTCTCAATCCCTCAGGTGAGCCCCTTCCCTCCTCCCTTCCCCTCACCCCCTCTCCCTTGCCCCCAACTAATGCCGCTCCCCCCCCTCTTGCCTGCCCTTGGCTAGCCAATGCCAATGGCCACCAAATTGCTTGCCAACACCAATTGCCACAAAAACTGCCCCTCTTGCCCCCCCCTTGGCTTGCCAAAGCCAATGGCCATGCAAACTGCCCCTCTTCCCCCCCCCCTTGCCTTGCCAATGCCAATGGCCACTGACTTGCTTGCCAATGCCAATGGCCAAGTGAACCACCCCTCTTTCCCCCCCTGTGGCTTGCCAAAGCCAATGGCCACCAACTTGCTTGCCCATGCCAACGGCCATGCAAACCTCCCCCCACCACTTGGCTTGCCAACACCAACAGCCCCCCCATTGCTTGCCAACACCAACGGCTTTCCCCTTTCTTGCAGAAGCCAACCACCCCTGCCTTGCTTGCTGCCGGCCCCTGCCCAGCTGCCTGAGCCACCCCCCCCCTCCTCCTCCTTCCCAGCCAATGGAGCCCCACCTTCTCCCCAGCCAATCAAGCCCAGCCTGCCCCATCCTCCCCGGCCTGTTTTTTTCACACCCTGGTATTTTTTTTAACTTATTTTTGTCATCACGTGACTGACATGGTTTTTTTTTGTAACCCTTCTTTGAACCCTTTTGCTTTCATTCTCTTGCTTCTCCCACTGCACTCACAATTTTATACTCCAAATTGAATAACTTCTTGATCCTCACCCCAAGCGGAGAATTTTCCTGGGAGGGAACAACATGGAAGGAGATGAGGTGACAAACATGAAGAGAGGTGGAAAGCAGAGGGCTTTGAATCAAAAGAGGGATCAAATGAGGGCTTCAGAAATCTCTTTGGAACTTGCAGAGGGGGGCATTGATGAAAAGTTTGTATGGTCTGGAAAGAAACTACAACCTTTGGATCTGTATCCCGCCATCACTGCCAAAAAGAAAAAGAACAATCAAAAAACCTCACTCACTGAGTTTGAACATGCCAAGCAGACAATCAATCAATTCCATTTCTTCACCCATGGAAAAGTAATTGTTCTCAATAATTGTGATCACAAGGTTCTTGTTGCAATAATTGAATTTTTCCTGTTGGATAAACTTTTCAACCAAGACAAGAAGGACATCAACTTTGTGACAACTTTCCTTCACCAGAAAAAAATATTTGTCAACACTGTTGGTCCCTCAAGATCTTGGGGTGGAAAAATGTGGGCAATTGGATGGCAAAAATCAATGGAACCCTTTGAGTTATTTGGACACTATGTGAAGAAATCATCCATTCAATCTTCCCCTCAATATTACACTTGTCTCAACCTTAAGGCCAACAAAGTCTCTTGAGTTTTAGGACAAATGTATTGCAATTTTGCCAGATTTCCCTTTGAATCAAAACATGAAATAATGAAGGACAACTGCATCCCCTCCTTCTCATCTCTGTAATTTGGTTCCCAGCCTACACCCTTTGACTGCTCTTCAAATTTAACTTTCACATACAACTCTTCTTATAACTCACCTCACATTGACAAAGGTGACATCTTGGGGTATTCCTTTTGACTTTCAGTTCCAACCAAGTAATCAAATGGAAAAATTATTGAAACCACAGGTGAATTTCAACTTTCAGACAGCCAACTTTTATTTCCAGAACTGGGGTTTGCAATTGATTTCAAGCAAAAAGGTATAGTGAAAATGGTTTGGGAAGCAAATCAGTACAAGCACTTTACATTTCCTGCTGTGGAAACAGCCACCCATACCAGAATGGCCATTTCCATTCAAATTAACAAAACAACTCAAAAAATATGCAGGGACTTGGCGAGTGGGAAAATATACTCTAGTAAAACAAATATAATTGAAAACAACAGGTATTTGTTCATTGGTGGGGTTAAAAATAGTATGGATCCTTGTAACTGTTGAATTGTTGAGAAAGATTTAAGAATTCAAGAACATAGAGGGCTGAGATAAGAGACATTGGTTAAAGAGACGTCAGACAAATAAGGAAAAGAGATTCGAAAGAAAAGAAAAAGAGAATATAACAAAAAGAAGAAAACCAACATCCGCTATAGAATGACTTGAGACATTCAACAAGATTGAATGACTTTAGGTTGAGTTTTGAGGAGATGGTGGTGATGAACTTTGGAAAGTAGTTTTTGATAAAGGTCAGATTTCTGAGAGGAGAAAAGAGATAGAGATTAGTTCAGGTCTTACAATTCAGGTCTTGTTGAAGGATGAGCTTGAGAGGTTATGTTTGGGTTGATTTTAGTTGGTTGTTGTGAGAAGAAATGAGAAACGGAAAGACGGAGAAAGAGAAAATGAAAGAAGAAAGAAAGGATGAGTCGAGTGGAGTTGAGTCGCTGGTAGTGGTTTTGAGTGTAGTTGAGTTTCTGGTAGTGGTTTTGAGTGTGCGGAAGATTTCTGGTTGTGAGAAGAGAAGTAAGACGGTATGGGTGAACATTTGTGTGAAAGAGGAAGAGATTTGTGACATTGATTGAGGTTGCGCGGATGTGACTGATGT
This sequence comes from Puccinia polysora, assembly GCA_025617555.3. Taxonomy (NCBI): domain Eukaryota; kingdom Fungi; phylum Basidiomycota; class Pucciniomycetes; order Pucciniales; family Pucciniaceae; genus Puccinia; species Puccinia polysora. The sequence goes on along the minus strand of CM062617.1, from coordinate 16,190,874 downwards.
AATTGAGAGAAAAAGAAAGGTGACAGGAAGAAAACAAGACAGGTAGAAAAGAAAAGAAAAGGAAGAGAAAGAAAAGGAAAAAGAAAGAGATGGGAGACAGTAATTTATTCAACACCCCCGGTGACTTGTAAGACTGAAGTCGGTGTAGAGAGCAATGGGTTTATAAGTTGAAGGAGCGAGAAGAGTGAACAAAGAGGAAGGGCCTTGGTGAGTCCATCGGCCTTCATATCATTAGCAGGAATTAGCTCAACCGTCAGATTGCCTAGCTTGAGTTCCTCTCGGAGCACTTTTGTTTTTATATCAATGTGGCGAGTTTTAGAATTGCAACCAAAATTTTTCAGCTTGTTGTCAAGTCCTTTGTTATCGATGAAGTGACAACTAGGAGAAATTTTGGTCTTCCAGAGTTCAGAGACTAAGCCCCTCATCCAGATAGCTTTGAGAAAAGAGTTGACCAAGGGATTCAGTTCTGCTTTGGTCGTGGAGTGAGTGACATTGCGCTGGCGATAGCTGCTCCAAGAAATAAGAGAATTGAAAAGTAAAGATAGGTGACCAGATTGCAAGCGCCTTGTATCTAAATCATTGCTCCAAGTTGCGTCACTGAAACATTTTATTTGAGTGTTGGTATGATTTATTTGCTGAAAGATTGGAGGTTCTTATTGCAACAAAGGACCAATAGAAGAAGATGCACAGGTGTGCTTAAAATTAGTTACAAGAAAATAAAGAAGAAATGAAATGAGAGTTAAGAAGTGATAATTCAACGAAAGTAGATGAGTTAAATTGAAGAAGGATCTCACTGCTAGACAGATCTTGAGATGAGTGATGACTTGAATGATAGATGGGTCGATGGTGGTTTTGTGGAGATGAGTCAATGGTGGAGTTGATGGAATGTGGACAAGTGGGAATGAGGACAAAAAGGATAGAATGATTGAGGATTGAGTTGAAGATGATGGGCGGTGATGAGTAGGTCAAATCGAGGTTGAGAGTATGTTGAGTTGAGGATAATAGGAGGAGTATTTGAGGATTGGGCGAAGAAGGAATTGAAGGATCTGAACGAGAGGATAGGTGGATGGATGATGAGTGGAAGAGAGGAAGTCGGATGGGGAACGAAACGAGGAAGAGATGATTGTAAGAGGATAAATGAAGGAAGCGTTGTCAAAGAGGACAGAGATGATTTGGAAGAGGGTCATGTCTAGATTAGGAGTGTCCTCATTCGAGGTCAGAACTGAGGGAGCAGGGATGTCATTTGTAGGAGTCAGTCATCTCTTAACACGCCGCCGTGTCTAGGAGTGAGAGGATGTAAGATCATGGACGTGAGTAAGGTAACTGAGGGCTTGATTGCTGGCTTGGTGAGACAGTTGGCTATCATGCGGCCGGACGGAATGAGATTGGTGATGAGATGTCCGTTATCTTTTTGTTCGCGCAGCCATTGTATCTGAGTGTTGACGTGTTTCAACGCGCCATGGTGAGAGTTGAGATTGACGATGTCATGCACAGCCTTGTTGTCTATGTTCGCGCAGTGAGAGAGCTTGAGATTGGGATTTAGGTCAAGAAGAAGTTTTGTAAGCCAGATCTTCTCTTGATTGGCGAGAACCAGGGCTTTAAGTTCACCTTCCGTGGATGACAGTGACACAGTCAATTGTAGTTTGCTATGCCAGGCTACAGGACATCCGTAAAGGAGGATTAGGAATCCCGTGTGATTTCTGCGAGTGGAAGGGTTGTCGGCACCATTGGAGTCGCTGAAACACTCAAGATTGTACTTGAAGGAGGTGGATTTGAGGCGGAGAGCCATAGACCGCATGGACTTTAGATATCGCCAGGCATGTTTCATTTCATTCCAGTGAATGGTACCAGGTTTGGAGTTGAAGCAAGAAAGGTTGGATACGGCGTAGGAGAGATCAGGGCGTGTGCAACTTGCGATGAAGTTCAGATAGCCAGTCGCCGATCGATAGTTGATCCCCAGGTTGATGAAACTTTTGTGCTTGAGATTGGAAGCCCCCCTGAGCTTTACGTTGGGGGTCATTGGATTTGATATTGGCTTGGCGTTAGACAGTCCAAGCTCGGAGAGAGCAGTTTTGATGTGATCAGGTTGGTGAAGGAGTTGAAGAGAGGTGTTGTGAATGAGATGGTTGCCTAGGATCTTCCTTATAGGCCCCTCGTGAGAAATGTTGAAATTATCCTTTAATTTGAGGCGAAAGTCATTTGATTTGCCGACGATGACAAGATCATCAACGTAGAAGAAGACGTAAGTGGACAAGGATCTATTAACAAAGAGGCACGGATCGGATACCGATGTGACGAAGCCTTGCTTGAGGATCCAGGATTGAAAGGTATCGGACCAACTTTTAGGGGCTTGCTTCAGTCCTTAAAGGGCCTTTTTCAGTCAAAGATAGGGAAATTTGGAGGGGTATCCCTTGGGACACTTAATGTAGGTTTCTTCGTCTAGAGGAGCGTGGAGGAAGGCGGCTTTTATGTCCATCTGAGTTGTAGGAAGGTCATGGTGAAAGGCGTATACAAGGAGGGTTCTAAGAGTGGTGATGAGGCCAGTTGGAGTGAAGGTTTCACCGTAGTCAATAAATTCCTTCTGCTTGAACCCCTGGACGCAAAGGCGGGATTTGAAAATTACCCCTTCGCCAGAAGGATCGTCCTTGAGCCGGAAGACCCAGGTGGTAGAGAGGGCTTTCTTTCCTAAGGGAATGGAGTAACACCCCTCCCACACATCTAGGCGTTTGATGCCGTTGGTTTCAACCTTCATGGATTTCAGCCAGTGAGGACAGTCTGGAGAATTGAGGACCTCCGAGTAGTTTTGAGGAACAGTCCTGGCAAGAAATCCGTAGCGTATAGGGGGCTTGAGAGTAGATCGATCTCTGAGAGTTCGAGTTGAAGGGTTGGTGAGTTCGTGGGAGATGAGATCGTTCTCGGAGTCAGATGAGGAGGAGGTTTCAGAGTTATTAGACGCTTTGATGGCAGTTGGAATGAGGGTCGGTGAACCAAAATTGGAGGAGTTCTCAGCTTGTTCAAGAAGGGAGTCAGACGAGACAGGAGTAGACTGTGGATTGGAAGGGGAAGTGGAGGAGGATGAGGTAATGGGATTGGAGGAGTTGAGAATATCAGTTAGTGTTTGGTTAAGGGAAAGTAAGGTATCAAAAGGGGATTTGCAAGAACTGGAGGAAGGGAGAAGAGTGTGATTTTCAAAGATTTTCACGTGTTTGGAGCGGATTACATTGTTGATGGAGGGACAGAAGACGCGATAGGATTGCAGTTGTAAGTCAAATCCTACCAGTATTCCCTCAATTCCTTTCTCCTCAAACTTGGATGATGGTGGATGACGCTGGTTGAGGACTATTGTCTTTGATCCAAGGATGCGAACGATGCCAATATTAGGGGATGATTGATTCCACAATTTGAATGGAGATGTCTTGGTCAATGGCGAGGGAATGAGGTTTTGTAGGGTACAACAACCAGAGATGACTTTGTCCCAGAGATCCAGAGGTATGTTCATGTCAAGCATAGTTGTACGAGTGGCTTCGATGAGTGTCCGATTTGCTCGTTTGGCTATTGGGTTGTGTTGAGGCGTATATGGTTCGGATGTGGAGTGCAGAATCCCCTCCTCGTTGAAGAAGGAACTGAGTCTGGAATTGACGAATTCGCCGCCATTGTCGGAGTGGAATTGTTTTAGTTTTTTGGAGAAGAGGTTGGAGTGAATACGAATGAACTTGATGATCTCGTCGGTCGCTTTGGATTTAAGTTTGAGAGGGATGCACGTCTTGAAGCGGGAGTGACTGTCGGTGAGAATCATGAAATATTGATTTCCTGTTTTGGACGTTGGCTGTATGGGTCCACAGAGATTGGCGTGTAGCTCATCGAATCGTTTGTCTCTTTGAGGAAACTTCCCCTTGAATGGGGAGCAATGAATTTTACCTTTGGCGCACAAGACACAGCAAGTGTCGTCCCAGCGGACCTTGGGAAAGTTGCGTGAGAGGAGTTTGGTGGATACTGGATGAGGATGCGCAAAGCGCTTGTGGAGTGTTGAGAGAGTTAGAAAGGAAAAAGCATTGGGCGTTGTAGGATGAGTCAATTCCTCTACGATCAATAGGTTGTCTTGGATTTGACCTTCCAACACAGTCAGATTGTCAAGAGTGACCTTGAACGAGCTCGGATCGGTTCTTATTAATGAGCACCCTCCCATGATCAGTTGACCTAGGGAGATCAGGTTAACGGCGATTTCAGGAACGTAGAGCGAGTCGGTGAGGGTGATAGAGGAGTTAGAGGTGATGATCAAGGCCGAGCCTATCCCATTTGAACTTATTGACGAACCCAGTTTTCCTGTTTGGATTTTGGTCTGGTTATTTTCCAGGAAGTCGAAAAAGCAGGAGGAATTGAACATGCTCTGTGATGCGCCTGAGTCTAGAATTAATTGGTCTCTTGATAGGTTGAGAGAGTGGGTCATGGCGAAGCTGAATGCCAGATTTGCCGTGGCCTTATTGGGAGTATTGGATTTTTGACTGGCGTTGGTGTTTGGCGAGGAGGTGTAATTGGGTTGAAGATGGGGGTAAAGCCAGAAGCAGCAATCTTTGGGATGGTTGGATTTGGGGTTATGCCAGTTGGATTTGCATCAGAGGGTTTGTTGGTGCGTAAGTAGGGCTGACGCCTGAGTTCCAGTGGCGACCTTGTGTTTGACTTGGTTAAGATGTTGCAGTACAAGGTTGCCATCGATCTTATTTTCTCCTAGCGAGTGCGTGATGGTGGTCTTAAGGTGATCCAGTTGAGGCGGAAATTTATAAAGAATGAGGTATGCCACAATATCATCGTCCATCTTTATCCCAATTTCGGCGATTTGAAGCAAGCAAGCTCTGAATTCTGTGATGAATTTCTTGATATTCTTGGGGTCGAACTGAAGTTTCAGGAAGTGGAAGAAGACCCAGGATCAATTGGCGGTTTGTGAAGAGGCAAAAAATTCATTGATTGATTTCCAGAGAGCAATCCCGTCGGCTAGGTGGTTTTCCTTAACGCAATTCACGTAGGTTTGGTTGTCCAATTTAGCAAGGATATAACCCACAATTTCAAGATTAACTTCAGCGGGGCATTTGCTAGGTTTGGGAGAGGTCAGCCAGTGGGAAATCCCTTTGAGTGAGAAGATGGTGAGGATTTTTGATTGCCAGAGGGAGAAGTTCGAGTCATTGAGGTTGGGAATTGAGTCTGTCAGAGTCTTTAAAAGCGAGGAGGATGAGTCTATTGGTCCTGGGGTCGTCATTCTGCTATTTGGCTTTTAACCGTGAAAGATTGGAGGTTCTTATTGCAACAAAGGACCGATAGAAGAAGATGCACAGGTGTGCTGAAAAGTAGTTACAAGAAAATAAAGAAGAAATGAAATGAGAGTTAAGAAGTGATAATTTGACGAAAGTAGATGAGTTAAATTGAAGAAGGATCTCACTGCTAGACAGATCTCGAGATGAGTGATGACTCGAATGATAGATGGGTCAATGATGGTTTTGTGGAGATGAGTCAATGGTGGAGTTGATGGAATGTGGACAAGTGGGAATGAGGACGAAAAGGTTAGAATGATTGAGGATTGAGTTGAAGATGATGGGTGGTGATGAGTAGGTCAAATCGAGGTTGAGAGTATGTTGAGTCAAGGATAATAGGAGGAGTATTTGAGGATTGGGCAAAGAAGGAATTGAAGGATCTGAACGAGAGGATAGGTGGATGGATGATGAGTGGAAGAGAGGAAGTCGGATGGGGAATGAAACAAGGAAGAGATGATTGTAAGAGGATAAATGAAGGAAGCGTTGTCAAAGAGGACAGAGATGATTTGGAAGAGGGTCATGTCTAGATTTGGAGTGTCCTCATTCGAGGTCAGAACTGGGGGAGCGGGGATGTCATTTGTAGGAGTCAGTCATCTCTTAACATTTGCAAGGTGAGTTTGAGATCTTTAGTTGCTTTCAGGTACTTCCAACATTGCTTAACCTCCCTCCAATGGCAAATTCCCAGCTTTTCGCAGAATCTTGCGAGACTAGACACCGCAAAGCTTGGATCGGGGCGTGTCAGACAAGCTATATAGTTTATGAGGAAGACTGCAGAACGATAATTAATGTTTAAGGATTTGAATTCTTCATGTTTGTCGTCAGTGGCCAAAGAAAGATTGAAGTTAGCAGTAAGAGGTATTGATGATGGTTTGCACTCCGTCATTTTTAATTCTTCTAATCCGTGTTTGATGTGTTTGGGTTGAGATAAGAGGATCTTATTTCCGATGCGTTCATATTTCATGCCTAGAATAGTATTGGGTTTGTGATGGCTTGAGTTTGGAAAACGTTTAAGGAATTTTTGTTGAAACTCATCTCTGAGACCAACTAGGATGAGATTGTCAACATGGAAGAACAGCACGGAATTGGAAGCAGTATGAATGTACAAACAAGGGTCAGAAATGGATTCGTGAAAGCCCTGCTCTTGGATCCACAAGGTAAGGGTTTGGAACCAGTTCGCGGGGGCTTGCTTGAGACCGTAGAGTGATTTTTGCAGAATAAGATACTTGGATTTTCAATTAGAGCCTTTAGGTCTTTTAATGATAACCTTGTCTGAGAGAGGGGCGTGCAGAAACGCACTCTTCACATCAAATTGTGAGATTGGAAGTGAGTGATACAGTCCAAAAAGAAGAGCGATTCGAAGAGAGGCCGCTTTTCCCATTGGGTAGAAAGTGTCTTGATAGTCCAAGCCATAGATTTGATAGAAACCTTGCACGCAGAGTCGACTTTTGTAAATGAGAGGGTTGCTGTGGCAGTTGTCCTTGAGTCGATACACCCACTTAGTATTGAGAGGATTTTCAGGCTCAGGACCTTCATAATCCTCCCATACATCAAGAGCTTCAATTCCATTTAATTTGGCATCCATGGAGGAGCCCCACTTTAGGTAATCAAAACATCATTTGGCTTGTTCGTAAGATTGAGGTACGAAGTAGTGGTGGTATCCGTATCGTCAAGGAGGATTTAAGCTTGATCAATCGCCAAGAGAGTAACGAGGGATAAGTTGATCTTCAAGTTCAGTAGAAGGATTGGACTCTGAGTTGGATTCCAAATTGTTAGGTGAGTTGTTTGGAGAACGAGAGATTGAAGCTTGTTTGCTAGTTGAAGAATTGGAGGATTCGGAATTAGCCGGTTGATTTTGAGAAGAAAGATCAAGAGAAGAGTGTAAGAGATTGTCATTGAGATCAATTCAAAGCTGGTCCAAGTGAGGACTAGAAGCCACGGGATTGTGAAATGAATCAGAATTTTTGAGAAACTTTACTTGTTTAGAGGAAATAATCGAATTGTCAGGTTTCAAAATTCAAAAGGACAAAAAGTTAGGGTTATAGCCCACAAGGGTACCAGGAAGCCCTTGGTCTTTGAATTTTTCACCGCGATTAATCTTGTTGTCAAGGTAGGCAACCTTGGATCCAATTGGGTGGAAGAAGGAAATGGGGAGAGATTTGCCGGTAAACAGTTGATAGGGAGAAGGGAGATTTGGAGACTTAGGAATTTGGTTTAAAGAGAGGGAGGCGGCCTTGGCTACTTCAGCCCAAAGATTGAGAGGTAGATTGGAGCTTTGAAGAATTGCCCTGATTGCTTCGGTGAGAGTTTGATTGGCTCTTTCAACCTTGCCATTATGTTCATGATGGTAGGGTTCTGAAATTAAATTCTGGATGGAATTGATTTTAAATAAATCTTTAATTTCCGATGAAGAAAATTCTCCACCACCATCTGTACAGATGGTAGCAGGGAATCAATTTTGTTTTTGCTTTTCGTGATTAAGAATGAGTTTGAGTTGAAGGCAGGCGGCGGATTTGTGCATGAGAGGAATCGCTGATATGTAACCTGAAAAATTGTCTATGACGGTCATTATTTAGTTCATGTCATTGCGAGATGAAGGATTAATAGGTCCAATTAAATCTATGTGCAGTTGTTTGAACGGCCTGGTTGTTGGACTTGATGTAGCTTTGAATGGAGATTTGGAAATTTTAGAGAAGACACAGTCTTCGCATTGAAAGTCAGATAGAGCTTTGGAGGAAAGAGAAGGTAGTAAATTTTTGAGACGGTACGGACTGGCATGTCCAAAGGATTGATGTAGGAATAAGATGGAATTGGAATTCGAATCATTAAGTGATAAGTGACACAACTTATAGTTGTTCCCGATTCAAGAAGGTGGATTGAGGACAAAAAGATTCTCCTTGATGAATCCAGTAAAGGCCAGTTTAGAGTTGGCGAATAGAGAGAATTGATTATTGAAAGAAGAGAGATTACACTTCTTGGTGGAGATAAGTTCGCCTTACCTTCCTTGGGTATCTGATTAAGCATGAAACAACAACTTCTTGTGACCACGTTCCATTAATTCTTTGGCAGTCGCGAAGATGAGAACGTGGCCCGAGCTGATTCTATTATTGTTTGATTTTCCCTCTTGGCGCGACCGTTGTGTTGAGGGTGATATGGTTCAGATGTGAGAAGTTTGATGTGTTTGGATTGAGCAAAACGTTTGAGAGTTGAGTTGACGAATTCTGTCCCTTTGTCCGAGTAGATTTCAGAAGGGTAGTAGTTCAACATTTTGAATTTGACTTTGAGGATGTTGATGATTGTCTCTGGAGTTTCATCCTTGGACGTCAAAGGAAAAGCCGTGAGGTATCTGGTGAAGTTGTCCACCAGGGTAAGTATGTATTGGTGTCCCGACTTTGATTGTGGGGTGATTGGACCAATCAGATCAAGATGGATGCGTTTGAGAGGTTTATTGGATTGAGTTGATGTGGCAGAGAAGGGAGATTGAGTGATCTTGCTCTTGATGCATCCATCACACTGGAAGCCGTTAAGTTCTTCTTTAGAAAAAGAATTCTTGAGGATTGGCTTGAGGGTTGACATGGAGGCGTTTCCATAAATTCGGTGAAGATCAATTAGAGACGGTTTTCCTTCTGTCTTGAGATTTGAACCGTGATTGAGATGGAAGACCTTATTCTCTTGACCAATCAATTGGGGCTTCTTGATCACAAACAGGTTGTCTCGGATGAGTCCTTTCAGGACAATGAGACCATCTTTGGTGACCGAGAATCGGTTTTGATGTTGGGTAAGGCTACATCCCTTTTTAGCGAGTTGGCCGGGACTGATTAGGTTGATCACAATTTCTGGGCAGTACGCACAATCTTCAAGGGTGACTACTGAGTTGTTCCATTCGAGTCGTATGGTGCCCGTCCCATGAATTTTGAGGTTAGCTTCAAGTTTGCCTGTCTTAATTTCCTCTTTCTCTTCTTGCATCTTGATTTTGGAGAAATATTTGATGTTGTTAAAGATGTGAATGTTAGCGCCTGAGTCAAGGAGAAGATTTGGGTTATTATCCGCGTTGATCCATAGGGTTAGGAGAGCGTGGTAGTTAATTTTAGGTTGTTTCTTAATCTTTCTCTTCCATTCATTTTGTTGCTCAATCCACCAGCTAGGGGCAACTTTGGGATGGAGGTGAAAGCAGGATGATTTGGCGTGGGGGGCATTTGGGTCATGGTAGCCCTCTTGGCAACACATTTTCACTCGTCTGTTGTCTTTCTCAGTTTTATTCTTGGTGGCCACCAGGGAAACGTCGGTAGAGGGTTTGGTCAATCTTTGTTGGGCCTTGCGCTCGTTATTGAATTGGATGAGGTGGTTGAATACAACCTCAATGGTTAGATTCTTCTCCACGTGCATGATCTGTTGCTTGAGATTCTCAAGACTGGAAGGAAACTTAAAAAGTACCAAATATGCAAGGATGACACTGGGGAGTTCTATTCTGACGTCTGCCATTTGAGTAAGTGCTTGCCTTGTGTCTGTGACAAAACCTTCTATGTAGTGTTTGTTGAAGATAGAGTGGAGAAATTGGTTGAACACCCTGGCTCTGTTCGCGGTTTTGGAGGATGCAAATCGGCGAGTTATTTCAGCCCAGAGGAGTTTTGAGGAAGTTATGTTTGAGGAGTTGACTACATTGGCGTGAGTCGTGCTGTCCAACTTGGACAGTATAATTGCCCTGATTTCCCGGTCCTGTTTCACGGATAGTTGTCCGGAGTTTCTTGTAATGGCGTCTTTAATATCTTTGAGATCAAATAGCATGAGAACTTTGTCGCGCCACATGGAGTAATTTTATTTGTTTAATAGAGGAATGGCGTCAATGGCAGCCTTCAATGCAACTTGATGGAAATAGTCGGTGGCTTCTGTTGGTTTGTTCATTGCGTCGGGTTTGGCGGGGAGCTTCCTTCGGCTTTTAACCGTAATGATATTACGCAGAAGAGGCTGAGAACTAGAACCAACAAGCTAGATTTGAGGGTCAGACAAGGAGTAACTAGGAGAGAAGGAAGAAAGAAATGAGGAAAAGAACACCAACAGCTTAGACAAAGAGTCAACAGTATTTGGGAATAGATAGGCAATTAGACAAGAAGACAAGATTAGAGAGATGAGACTGAGGGTTGTTTGGAGATGCTAATTGGGAGTCAAACATATATTGTTAGGTCAATTTGAGTCTTGAGATGAGAGTCAAGTCATCTTACCAGGAAGAGATGATCAGAGGAGCTTTGAATACTAGGCCAGTTGAGCGGAGACAACGGTCAAGATTTGAGACAGTTGAGCGGAGACAATGGTTGAGATTAGAGATGGAGAAAAGAAGAGAAGAAGGAAGAAAGGACTGAAGATGGAAGAAAGGGAAGATAGAAAGTCAAGAGAAGGAGAAGGAAAGAGATTGAGGTCATAGAGGAAGACAAGAAGACGGAGCGGGAGACCCAGAAGATAGAAGGTCCAGAGAAGGAAAGAAGAATTGTGATAGGGAGGTCACTGGGACCTAGAAGCAGTTTGGGGGCTTGAGCCGGGGAGAGAATTTGGATCCCCGGGCGGGAATGAGGAGTAGGAGCCTGATAGCCAGGAGGGCACATTTAGGAATTGAGGGTAGATCTCAACAGAAGATAAAGCTTGGGATAGATTAATCAAGAATTTTTTTCCAAACTTGCACCATTGCTACCTTTAAAATGGGTATCTAATGGATAGCATTGTTTTATGTTGCAAAAATACAGCAGTGTACAATGTAAATACATGGCTACTGAATTCTCTTCCTGTAAATGAAGAGAACCAGACTATGAATACTTATTACAGCCATGACTCTGTTAACAATTATACTTAAAATCTTTACCAACAAGAGTTCCTCAATACATCATTTCTTCCCAACTTTTGTCCTCATAGCTTGACTCTGAAATTTGGCGCCCCTATAATCATTTTGAGGAAAATTGGCCATACAATTGGGCTTTTCAATGGAGCTTGCTTGATTTTTGTCAGATTTGGAAGCAATTTCATAGTTTCCAAGATTTAAACTGGTGATTCAATGGGAAGGCTGATTGCCATTCCCCACACCCCCTTGGTTGCTGACCCTGATGAAAGTAGCCTTCCATTCAAGTTTATTTGCAAACAGTTTCCAGTAACTTTATCTTTCTCATTGAAAATCAACAAGTCTCACATTAAGAAAATTTCAAATTTTGGTCTTTATCTGCAAGACCCAGTTCTCAGCCATGGTCAGTTATATGTAGCATTTTCAAGAAGCAGATCCAGCCATTCAACAAGATTAGTGGTCACAAACAGGACTGAAAACCACATTTCATTTGAAACTGATAAAATTGTTTACACTTTGGTTTTAAATTCTATGAATCACAGAGACTGATCCATTTGAAATGTACATTGTTTTTGAGTTACTCCTATATCACTAATTTTACATGTATTTTTTAGCTTAACCATGACATAATTGAAAGTTAACCATTGTTTTTATTTTTCACATTTTCCCAACCAACTCATATTTCATTCCCCATCCAAAGCTTTAAATTTCAATCAGTCCCCAGTTACTCCCACATCAATCATTTGAAATGTACTTTTTACCCTAACCATGACATAATTAAAAATTAAAAATTGCTTTTTTTTCACATTTTTCCAATCAACCCACATTTCATTCCCTATCTAAATTATTAAATTCTAATCAGTCCCCAAATTTGAGGGCACTACTCCAGTTTTGTGTACATATTGATTTCTGATTGAAGAAACAAAACACATATGAATCCAAAAAAAATGAACAACTGATAACCTATTTTTGTGACATCTTGAGATTGATTTTTTTCTTCATTTTTTTTTCAAAAAAGAAAAGGAATGGCCAAGTGGTCCTAGTTAGAGACCGGCTATGTGGCACCGGATTGTGCAATTCAGGTTGCTAGCTAGCTTCCACAGCCTTAAGGACCGGAAGATTGTGGCACGAGCGCAACAAATTGCTTGCTTGCAATTTCTTTTAGCCAGCGAGCCGCTACCTAACCAGGCAAGCTCTCCAACAATTAGAGATTTTCTTATCACCACAATGCAAATGAAAGTTTTTGCTGGGTTTATGAACTTTTTCAACCATATCCTGTCCCCTAAAATCCAATAGCCTGCAGTATATTGTGAAACCCCCTCCTACTGGGTTTCACATAACAGACCTTTCAGATGATTACATAACCCTCCTCTGTTCTACATTATTTAAACCCTTTTTCCCACATTCCTCACCTAGCTCCTCACAGACTCTGACTTCCATCCTCTATGAGCTAGGTGAGCTTATCCCCTTTTCATTTCCTCATTCTCCTCACTCATCTTGTATTTATAGCTCCTCAGAGACTCTGACTTCCATCCTCTTTGAGCTATTTCTGCAATTTATATACGCCCTGGTTCTAGAAACTGTCTCTCAAGCTCAGCTTGGTTCTAGAATCCCCTAATGCTCTGTTTGTTCAGTGAAGGGCTAGACGTAGCCCTTACACTTTTTTTTTCTTGAACCTCCCAACCTCACATGCCTACATGAGCAAATCCTGGCAAGATTCTCCCCCTTTCCGATCTAGAAACTATTGCCAGCGCAAACCGTCAACAGTATAGACTTAGAGCCACGTTAAAAGCAGAAAACTCAAACCTTGTTAATCTGCCTGCGGATTCAAACCTTACTGCAGATTTACATCCAACCATGACCATCAATCCCAAGCCTTCTTCCTCTCCCTTGGAGCCCGCACCAAAGACCACCGTGAGGTCCCTCAATTACTACTTGCAAGGCCTAATCAAGCTGCAACATCGCAGCATAGATCAGTCCATTGCCAAACATGCGGGGGCCGCGGCTGCCTGCCAAGCCAAGGAGGCCAGATGCCTGGCTGATGACTCCAGGATCAAACGCTTGGAGGAAGCACTTTTACAACTCTCCGTGAAACCTGACCCAACTGAAACTCTGGGCATAACCAAGGAGGGCCGTACCAACCTCCTCAAATTTAGAACAACTGATGGCCCCCTCTTCAATGGGCTGTTTCAAGAAGTGGAGCCACTCCTCAAATGGCTCCAAGCCGTTCAGCTTTTCTTTGCGGTGAAATGCATTACCCATGACACCAATAAGATTAGACTTGTTGGTAGCCTTGTCTGGGAAAAAAACCTGGTATCCTTTTATGCAGCAAATGTCAATGATTGGGCAACTGGAAGCTGGTCGGACTTCAAATCCAAATTGTTGACTCTTGCGCTTCCCCCTCTATGGCGCACGGGACTTTGAGAAAAGCTTCAAAACTTGAAGATGTTGCCTTCCAAATCCTATTGTGACTATAGTACTCGCTTGCGGACATTACAGTCCATGTTAAACTTCAACCACTCTTTGGTTGACAATTTTGCCTTAGCCAAGTTGATGACCCTTGGAATGCCTGGCGAGTTGCAGGCTGAGGTGAACAATCACCAGCTACTTTTAGCAGACCCCTTCAACTTCTCTACGTTCAATGGTTGAGCCAGCCTCTTCTGGGAGGGCATCAACAAATGGTCTCCCACAAGGGGAAAATTGACCAATCCCACAAGCGGCGCATCAAAAAACTCGCGTCAAAACCCCAGCCCCTCTAAGGAGGAAACCATCTGGAGAATTTGCTCCTACCTAGATTCGGTGGGGCGCTTCCACTACTGCAACAAAACTTGTGGAAGTGCCCCAGGAGCCTGCCCAGGGCCATTTGACAGGTTTTTTGTGGCAATTCCGGACTCTTTCAAAACCCCCCCTAAGCGGGAAAACTATCAACGCCCTACTGCAAAGGGACCAAGTAATCAATTGGCCGGTATAGGAGGACCCACACTGCCTCTGGCAGGCTGTCCTTTGAACAGGGCTTCCACTGTAGCGGCGATCTTTGAAGACCAGATGTTCCCAGAGCTTGATCAAGCGTCGCTGGCAGCCATTTCTGAGATGGAAGAAGAACTTTGACTAGCCAAGGAAGAAGGGTGCGTCCCCCCTCCCAATCAATGCCGTATTGTTCTACGCCTGGCTGTTGGAGACTCCCATCGCCTGGCCATGATAAAAACAGGCTCTGATGTCAATTTAATCTTGACAGATGCAATCTGCAAGACGGGCTTACTTCTTAAACCCTTAGTGAACCCAACGGTAGTAAATTTAGCGCTGAAAGACAAAAAGCAAGACCCCATAGTTCTCCGACATTACTGCACGGCCAGCTTAGGCAACAACAACTCCGGCTTGCAGTTTGATGATGTTATGTTGAAATTGGGACAAGTGCATGGGAACCACAATGTGATCCTTGGGACCCCCTTCCTTTCCCATTTCATGCTCCTTGTGTCAATAGCTGACACCTCTGTTCTTTGTACCAACTTGGGAAAAAAAATGTTTGATTATTGCATTGAATCTTGCAATACTATTTTGGTTTTGCCCTCTTCTCCTGATCTGCAGGGATTACCCCCACCTCCTATCACTTTGGCCCAAGCAGCCAAGAATAAATTATTGATCAAATTTTCCAACCTGTTTCCGATGGATATCCCAGCTCTATCTTTCATTTTGGACAATAATTCCACCCTGGTGGATGGCTCCTTCCCTGAAAAGATGCAACCCAAGAGTTCTGTCATCCGCCATAAGATTATGTTGACTAACATCAACGCTGTGATCAACAAAAAGCAGTGCCCTTACCCACAGAAAAACCTTTTAGCCTGGCAAACGCTTCTGGACCAGCATCTTGCAGCAGGGAGGATACAGCGCTCTAGCAGCCAATATGCCTCCCCCCGCATGATAATCCCCAAGAAGGACCCGGCAGCATTACCGCGCTGGGTCTGAAATTATTGCAAGCTAAACAGCGTGAAATTCAGGGACCGCTCACCGTTACCAAATGTGGATGAACTAGTCCACTTAGTGGCTTCTGGCAAGGTTTTCTCCATCCTTGACCAGACTAATTCTTTTTTCCAGACTTGCATGCGCAAGGCCAATATACCTTTTACTGCTGTAAAGACTCCTTGTGGGCTCATGGAGTGGGTCTTATGCCCATGGGGCTCACCAATGCCCCGGCGATGCATCAAGCGCAACTGGAGGGAGCCCTTGGGGAAGTCATTAATCAGTTCTGCATTGTGTACCTTGACAACATTGTTGTTTTTTCCAATTCCCTTAAACAAAATGAAGAACATGCAAGTGCGGTGCTATTGGGCCTTTGCGCAGCCAATCATTACTTCAGCCCAAAGAAGACTTGCCTTTTCTGCAACTCCATCAAATTTTTGGGCCACAACATTTCTACAGAGGGTATCACGGTTGACGACTCCAAAGTTGCCAATGTTCTAGGCTGGACATCACTGCAATCTCCTAAAGGATTCAAGAAGTTCTTGGGCACCATCCAATGGATGAAGAAATTTATTTGGGGCTTACAGAGGTACGTTGGGACTTTTACTCCTCTCACTAGCAGCAAACTTGATCCAAAAAAGTTTAGATGGGGGGATGCTGAGGAACGGGCTTTTTGCAACATAAAAAAAATCATGACCTCACTTCCTTGCCTTGAAACTATTGATTACAAGTTGAACAACCCTCTTTGGCTCTTCACCAATGCAAGTGGATTGGGCCTAGGGGCGGCCCCATTTCAGGGCAAAGGATGAAAAGGGGCCTCCCCCATTGCTTACAACTCCCATTTGATGTTGCTGGCTGAGGGCAACTATCCTGTGAACAAGCAGGAGCTGTTAGCTGTTGTGCACGTGCTTCAGAAGTGGCGCATGTTGCTACTGGGAATGAAGGTCAATGTTATTTCCAACCATCATTACCTCACCTATCTCCTTAGGCAGCAAAACCTTAGTCAAGGACAAGCGCGATGGACAAGGCTTTTGGCAGATTTCAACCTCCAATTCAATTACATTAAGGGGGAAGACAATTCTTTTGCTGATGCCCTTTCCCGCCGGGATGTTAATGAAGACAACCCGGACATTCAACCTGCGGATGTAGCTGCAGTAGCAGCGCTGTTGGAAATCTCGACTGAACTGGATGCAGTCCTTGTTGCCCAACTTTGTGCGCTGTACCCATTGGACCCATTCTGTGTTGGTGTCAAGAAAGCCCTTCCTCTGAGGGAAGATTGTATCAAGCGTGACGGGCTGTTGTTTGTTGAAAACCACCTGGTCATTCCAAATAACCAGTTCCTCTGCTGTTTGCTCATGCAGGAAGCCCATGACAGACTTGGTCACCTGGGCTATCTTAAGACAGTTACTGAGGTGCGCCATGATTTCTTCTGGCCTGGCTTAGCCAAAGACGTAAACTCCTTTGTTCAGCAATGCAGCAACTGCCAGCACACTAAAGCACCAACTACCACCCCACTTGGACATATGCTCACTCCGGAAATGCCAAGGTTGCCCCTCAGGGACCTGGCCATTGACTTTGTTGGCCCGCTTCCAAATTCCAATCATTATGACATGATTCTGACCTGCACCTGCAAATTATTGGGCTTTACCCAAGTCATACCGGTTTTCCAGACTTACACGGCGGAAAAAATTGCGTTGCGCCTTTTCACTCACTGGATAGCAATTTTTGGGACTCCTTGATCAATTCTGAGTGACTGGGATAAGTCATGGAACTCCAAGTTCTGGAAGAACTTCATGGACCGGCTCAAGATCTCTTTTCATCCTCAGGCGGACGGTCGGAGTAAAAGGAAAAACAAGATGGTAACTCAAATTCTTTGGACATTCACAACTAAAACGCAGGGTAAATGGATAGATGCCATTCCCGCTGCCAAGGTTGCCATCAACTCTGCTATCAACGTCATGACGGGTGTTGCACTGCTCAAATTATTATTCGGCCACACCAAACCCATTTTCATGGATGATTTGACCACCAATCCTTCCCCAAGAAGCGTTCAAGACTGGCTGAAGCTTTGAGAATCAGCCTGGGATAACGCTTGGGACGCTCTCTGGACCAGCAGAGTCTTCCAGGCAATACAACACAACAAACGTTCTTGCTCCCCTCCACCTCTTAACCCCCGCGCATGAGTTCTACTTGATTCCGGTGACTGGCAAGGATGCCACCGGGGCGGCGTCAATAAGCTTAAAGAAAGGTTTGAAGTACCTTATCAAATCCGCCGCGTCTTCAATTTGGGCCAAAACGTTGAGCTTGAACTTCCACAGGGGGATTGCCAAAATGCAACAATGCATATCTCTAAAGTCAAACCGTTTGTGGAATTGGAAATGTTGGAAGGAACTCCAAAAGTAAGTTCCCTCCAAGCAGTTGCACCTCCAAAGAATTCTATGTCTAGGCATGACCCAGCCAATTTGTGAGCTGCCCGCAATTTTTTGGTTCTCTTCTCAGGGCTCGCCAATGGATCCAATTTGAAAATATTTGGGTTCTCTCCGCAGGCTTGCTGAGGGTTCCCATTCAACTGACGTTGGATTTGTCCTTGACTTCAACCTTTCCTTTTTTCTTTTGCTCCATTTTCTCTTCTCCTTGTTTCATTCCACCTTTTGCATATCTCCCTGTCTCTGCTCTGCAATTCCGTTCCTTCAATTTTTGATAGGGGGGGATACTGTGAAACCCCCTCCTACTGGGTTTCACATAACAGAACTTTCAGATGATTACATAACCCTCCTCTGTTCTACATTATTTAAACCCTTGTTCCCACATTCCTCACCTAGCTCCTCACAGACTCTGACTTCCATCCTCTTTGAGCTAGGTGAGCTTATCCCCTTTTCATTTCCTCATTCTCCTCACTCATCTTGTATTTATAGCTCCTCAGAGACTCTGACTTCCATCCTCTTTGAGATAGTTCTGCAATTTATATACGCCCTGGTTCTAGAAACTGTCTCTCAAGCTCAGCTTGGTTCTAGAATCCCCTAACGCTCCGTCTGTTCAGTGAAGGGCTAGACGTAGCCCTTACATATATGAGTACCATGATTCATCTACGGTTATAATTTTGCATTGCTTAATTAGGATGGGTCTGGCTCACGTTTAACCTTTGCACTGCCAGTTGTGTGGGTCTTGCTGCGCTTGAATCATTTAATTGTGGACTTTAACCAGAGGGTATCTTTTTTTATTCAGCGCTTGGGCTGATGAGGGTTGTGCCGTGGCTACGTCTGATTCAGCACAATAATCATGTCAGTACTTGTGATCTATCAAACAAGTTGACCTTTCTCAATCAGCAATCATTTTGGGGCTAGATCAAAACCAGGGCACACTGACCCAAAACAAGTGGCGTTATGCAACCCATGATTATCCAAAAAAAACGAAAAGCTTGAGGGAATTTGAAGTGAGTTTTCATAGTGATAAGGGTTTTCTAGCCTTTGGAATTTTGGATTTATAGCATATGGGCATGGCAATTGTGAAGCATGGCCTTCATATAGGCTTATTGGTTAGCCTTGTTTTCATACAATCCTGCAGGTAATCCATGCAGAGAATCTGAGCCTCAACATTTCATCCAACAAGGCATGAGTGTATTTGGCTTGTTGACAACGAGGGGAGGCACTCTACATCATGAGGTGAGATGTGGCGTTCTTACTTTTAGAGTTAATGAGTGGTAAAACCCATGGTGTTACTGCTATGGTGTTCCATTGCTTGGTCTTATATAGTATGGTTTATGCATGGCTGAGTGTTATGCATATGTAACCAGGTGTGGTTACAACACACCCCCCCATTGGACATGCAACTAGACTCTTGGGCTCAGGTGGAAACAGCGGTACAACTCATAGAAGTTAAAAAAAAGAAACAGCAGGATGGCATAGGGAAGAGAGAGAAAAAGGAGAAAAGAAAAAAATTGGATGGAAGAAGAAAAAAAATTGTCCCTCACTCAACCCCTAGTTTTCCACACATTCTCTCAAAAGCCAGTTGACTTACTTGTTTGTTCAGTATGTCTGCAATCTGTTCCTTGGAGGGTACCCAGAGTAGCGTTGTCTGTCCCTTGTAAAGTGCATCGTTGGTGATGTGAAAGTCTTGGTCTGTGTGACAGGTGCGTTTTTTTGCCACATCATCAGCAGAAATCTTGACAGCGGCCCTGTTGTCGCAAAAGAGATGACCTAAATACTCTGACTTGAGGATGTCGGCAATCAGATGTCTTATCCACAAGACTTGTTGTGTCACCACTCCCAGCGCCATATACTCTGCGTGGCAAGTTGACGCAGCTACGTACTGTTGCCTCCTGGACACCCATATGATTGGGCAGTTGAGAAATGATAATAAAATGCCGTGCGTTGAGCGGGAGGCTTCACCCCCCCCACAACATGTCACAGTACCCCTTCAGGGCGCAACCGTCATTGGTTGGAAACAGACGGAGGCACTTCTTTTCCAATTGTGCAAGGTAGCCAACCAGGTGGTACATGCCCTTCCAATGGGACTGGTTGGGGTTAGTTGTGAAGCGTGAAAGCAGGTTCACAGCGTATGCAAGGTCTGGCCTGGTGCCTACCACCAGGTAGCTCAGGGCCCCCACAAGCGACAGATAGGCATCTTTCTGTATGGAGACGGGCAAAGTGTTACTTACCGGGAGGTAGTTGGCCGGCAGCGGGGTGGTGTGCGTAGTGGCCCAATCCCAGTTCTCTTGCAGGATCAATTTGGTGAGCTTTGGCTGGGAGAGGACAAAACCACGGTCCTTGCGCTTGATCTTGACTCCAACAATGGAGTCAATGCCCAAGGACCATTTGATCCGGAGGGTATTGTGCAAGTCTGATTATAGTTTCTGGAGAGTGTTGGGGTTGGAGGCGGTGACGACTCCATTTTCCACATGGATCCAGATGACTCCATGTTGCTCCTTGTGGTTGAGGACGTAGAGCAAGCCGTCATACTGTGATGGGGTGTATCCCAACTGGATGAGGAGACCCCTAAGGTGGAGCCACCAGCATTGGGCCGCCTGTCTGGTCCCGTACAGGGCCTTCTTCATTTGGAGGTAGTAAACTTTTGGGAACTGCATACCAGGTGGTGGTTTGACCCGCACCTCCTTGTTGATTGCCAAATTTAAGTAGGCTGCTACAAAATCAAAGCTATGGACGGGCCAGTTCAGTCTGGCCGCCATGGTTAGTAGTAGCCTCAGAGAGGCAAACGTTGCCGTTGGTGAAAATGTTTTGACAAAATTGATTCCTGCCACTTGTTTGTACCCCTTTGCGACGCACCTTGCCTTTTAGATGTTGGTGTCCTTCCCAAAAGCCTTTTTAAGGGCAAACACCCACCTGCACCTACATCACAAATAACCCATAGTAACTCAGTCAAAGTACCCCTCTATTTCTCATGGATTAGAAGATACAGCCCAAGAAACCCTCAACTGTGGCAAACTCATACCCAACCAGGTGTCACATCTCTGTGGAAGACATAAGGCATACCTAGTAAACCCTCAAGTACATACCAATGGCAGCTTATCCTCAAGACCAGGACCATACACCAACCCTGTCACCCCAACCAGAATACAGAAATACAGATACAGGAGGGAGTACAGCTAGTTCAGCTCCTATCACCTCACCCAGAAAGCAAGCAAATATACGTACAGGAGGCTGTGCAGAAGTGTACAGGAACAGTACAGGCAGGGGGAAGTGGAAACAGTCTCAACCAGGACCAAACAAATAAGCAAACATACATACAGAAGGCTGTGCAGAAGTATACAGGAGCAATATATGCAGGAGGAAGTGATAGCAAACACAATAACAGAACCATGCAGTACCAAACAACCTCAGCACCACAAAGCAATTTATGTAGTCAGAAGCATGTGATACCAAACAAACTACCAGAACCATGCAGTACCAAACAACCTCAGAACCACACAGCAATTTATGCAGACAGAAGCATGTGATACCAAACAAACTACAAGAACCATGGAGTACCAAACAACCACAGCACCACACATCAATTTATGTAGCCAGTAGCATGTGATACCAAACAAAGTACCAGTAACAACAACCCTCAGCACCACACAGCAATTTATGCAGCCAGTAGCATGTGATACCAAACAAAGTACCAGTAACAACAACCCTCAGCACCACACAGAAATCTATGCAGTCAGAAGCATGTGATACCAAACAAACTACCAGAATCATGCAGTAACAACAACCCACAGAACTACACAGCAATATATGCAGGCAGTCAAGACCATGCAGCACCAAACAAAATCACCAGTGAATGAACAGCAGCACATGTAGGGAGAATCAAGTAGCACCAGACCAACCATCAGTACTGCACAGGAATACATTGTATCTGCACTTCACAGCAGTTTATGCAGGGCTGTGCATGCATGAAACCCCTGTACCAGCTTTTTCCAACCAGCAGAAATGCCTCATGTAACTGTACAAGCCTTTTCCAACCAGCTAAAATGTCTCATGTAATTGTAGCTCTCTGTTACTCACCAGAACAGGGAGAACCCTCAGGGGCAGCCTTGAGAACCCCTGGGGGCAGTATTTTCTATTTAAGGAGGGCCTCTCTGCCCTATCCAAGTTGTATCACCACTCACCCAATCCTCATACCACCCCAGCTCAATCCACTCTATCAGTACCCATCTGTGGTACCTACCCAGATAAAATATTAGTAGTGAATCAGTTATAAAAGGAAAACAAGAAATCAGAAACCAAGTTATTACCCATCTTTAACCAATTAAACCAACCACCAGGTGCTTGAATAAGGATTCTTCTGTGACCTAAATATTCAGCACCATATTAAAGAAACCCCACCCATTAGTTAATAAATAACCCTTACAAAGAAAGAGAGCACAACAAAAAGAAACTACCAACCTTCCCTCTGCCCAGCCCCCTGTGGGTAAAACCATCCTTGGGTCCTCTCCTGAACCATCTCTTTGATAAACCCTTGAACCCCTTAATATTGGGATATTGGTTAAGATAAAATATATCTGATCAATAAATAACCAATAACCCAATACATCTTGTCTATTCTTCAACAAATCCTACCAATACCACAGTTAATAACTAATCTAGGTCTGATCTGAGACCTATATTAAGTCTCAAAGAAACCAGACATTAATTTAAATAAATTATTTTGCAGACTTACTATAGTACTAGAAGGGCAGGAAATTCAAAACCACTCTTAGTATATACTAATACCCCAAAGGAGTAGAAGTAATACTAAATTCCCCTTCAAGGACTGCCAGCAAGCTATTTGCTACTTTTATTTATATAATCCCACAGGAGTCTCTACACCGGTCAATGGTGTTCATGATGAACGCGGTTGTGTCGGACTTCTTCTGGAGGACCTTGACAAAAGCGTAACCACTTCTTGAATCCCGCATGGTCAAGAGGAAACCCCCATTGTTGAAGTTGGGGACCTCAAACGGTCCAACTAGGTCGACCGCCAGCATTTCCAGTGGTCCTGGGTTCCTGTTTGTTGGTCCTAAGGGGTTCAGTCTGGTACTTTTGCTAATCATACACATGGGGCAAACAATGTGTCCTTCTGGCATCAAGGTGGGCAGGCCTGTGCCTAGGTCTAGCTTGATCATCCGCCAAATTTCTCTTACGCCTACATGCCCAAACACCCTATGCCAGGAAAGGAGGTTCTTGTTGTTGGTGGTCAGCTGTGCCTTGTTCCACTGGTAGTCAATTGCTCTCTCTACTGGGGCAATTAATATGTCAGCATAGTCTGGTTTCCAATCATGGACTGCATTGCATTCAGGGTCAACAGGCATGAAAGTTGCGCTGGTAGTGGTACGGATGGCAGGGATGGGAGGGGAACAAGGAGTAAAACAAGCATGGTTTGACACTGGGATAAGGGCATTGGGAATACACCATCTGTTTTTAACCCTATTGAGGGGGCATTGGAACAAAAAAGAGGATTCTTGGCCATAAATGATGAAGCTGTCATGTTCAACATCATAAGCAAAGACCAAGCCAGCCTTCCAAAGCGTGGCTAGCAAGATCAAGGTTGATCTTGCTAGGGGGCTGTACAAGACCCCCTTCAGGGTTATACCGGAGCTTTCAGCACCTAGGAAATGAAGATTTCCTATTCCCGTGATGTTGGCATTGCTGCCTGAGGTTGCAACAAGGAGAGGTATAGGTTTGGAGAAGGGGCGGAAATCATGAAGCATTGTCAAGTTGCCGCAGAGACTGTGTGAAGCTCTGGTATCAAGGATGACGGGCGCACATACCAAATTATCCTCCAGTTGGAGGCCATTGAACTCAAGGCTGCCCAGGTCATCCGGCACATTGCCAATGTCAACAAGTCTGGCCATAGCCTGATTGTGTTGCCGTCCCTTTCCTCTGTTTGGGTTTGGCCGGTAGTAGTTGGCCTTTTGCGTGTCATGAGTCTGGGCCAACACTTGCGGGGAGGGCAGGAATGTCTTGGGCGGCAGCTGGTTAGTCAATATTTGCGGGTACATGGCCCCAACAATTGGGTAAACTTGATGGGGGCCGTTGGTAAGGGGAACTGTTGCTGCCTGCTGGACCTCCCGGACCAGGGCTGTCCTCTCCTGCGCTCCAGGCACAATTGTTGAAGGTGTCCGGCTCTTCCACAGTGCCAGCAGTCCCCAGCCCTGGCTGCAAAGAATTCCAGAGCATCGGACCACTGGTTGTGGGGGATGTTGGCTAAGTAGGCTTCAACGGGGTACTGTATTGGTGGGAACTCTGGTGTCAATCCTTCAACACTTGAAACCAAACTTGCATGGTGGAAAGCAGCCGGGGGACGGGTTGGATCTGGAGCCACATGCTGGAGTTTTTGTTGGCATATTTCAATGGTTTGAATGAAATAGGTGAGAGGAGGGGTGGATAGGCCAATGTGTTGGACGTATTTTTCTAATTGGTGGTCGACCTCCTCTTGCAATTGGGAGCCCTGCGGTATGCAATTCTGGACAATGAAACCTATAAAAACATCATCCAACATAGGGAATCCCATGCTTCCCCACTCCATCAACATGTCTCGGAGTTTTTACAGGACACCCACAGTATTGTGGTCCTTGTCCAGTTGGAAATTGAGGAAACGGCGCCACAGATTCAGTTGTCCCGCATGGCTGACAGACTGGAAGCGCTTTGTCAGGACCTCAACCATTTGTTTGGAGGTGCCAAGATCCTGGACGTTGCAGACAAGAGATGAGTTGATGGCTGCCAAAAGGATTGCACGTCCAATGCGCTCGTAGATGTGGTTTGGGCACAATTTTCCAAAGAAATTCAAGTTGTTGAGATGGTGCCTGCCAAGGTCCTTGAGGTCACGGAGCCATTGACAAAAGTTCCTGCCGTCTGGCTTGAGTAACTGATCCGGCCTGATACGGGTGATTGTGGAGTCAATGACTTTATTATAGAGCATTTGTTCTTCTAGCTCCGCCCGGACGTTGTGGAAATCAGCTGGCGCCATTGGTGTGGCGTTTGTGGCGTTGGCGCCATGGAGGGCTCCTAGCGCTTGGTGAGGGGGAAGATCAGTTCTGAGAGGTACAAGGGGTTCAGTTACTTGGAGGTCAATTGTTGACGAGGTGGAGGCTCCAAGATTGAGAGATCCTGGCATGGTTGATGTAGGACCGCCACTTGCTGCTGTTGGCTTGCAGGAGGTACTCCGTTGGGTTGCAGGCGGCGGCGCCATCTCGTACAGTTACGGGGCCAAGTATTTGGGGTAAAGGTGATCGGGAGGGGGAAAGGAAAAGGGACACGGAACGGGTAACGCGTAGAAGTGATAAGCAAAAAAAAAGGAGACAGGGGAAAGAAAGGCAGTCTGTGTATGGAAAGATGATAGAAGAAAACAAGCGCATAGACTTGGGCGCCTGTACAGCTAATTATCCCTAGGGATAACAATATGACTGGGCAGCTGGCCAGGCTACTATTGCTCCTCAGGCGACCACAGAGTCAGGATGTGCCATGGCATGATGTGGTGGATGAAGGACGGGGAAACACAGGGTGTGGAGGGTCTGTCTGGTGTGACGCAGGCTGGATTCTCAAGCTTGGTAGGTTTGGATGATCCTGAGTGATATTGGTGATATTGGTGGTACTAGGAGGAGGAGTAAAAACGGGGAAAAGGAACTTTTGTGGTGGTGAATTTCTTGGAGAACGGGCTCATAACCTGTTAGAGTTGATGAGTGGTAAAACCCATGGCGTTACTGCTATGGTGTTCCATTGCTTGGTCTTATATAGTATGGTTTATGCATGGCCAAGTGTTATGCATATGTAACCAGGTGTGGTTACAACACTTACCATATGTATACGGCTTCTGATATTTATCACGGCACAAAGGCCGTGTAAATGTCAAGGATGGGTCTGTGCATGGTGCCACTAACGTACGCCTGATCATCTTCTTTTAGTCAGCAGCAAGAGTGCTACTCCAAGTAGATCAACACGTATAATTGTGTGTTCAAACCCCACCAGGCCACCTTTACATTGGACAGACCCCGGCAATACTACTAGCTGAGGATTCTGGGACGTACGTAGGTTTGATGGCCCCCTTTGTTGAGTTGATTCCTTTTTACTGTCAAGAGTTAAAGATTTAAAAACCAGAAAACTAAACAAAGTGGTTAGAAAGTTTAATCAACGAGATACAACTGGATTTAGAAACAGTCATACCCAAGCAGAAGTAAATGATGAGACTCAAGGACACTTTGAGACAATAGAGATTTGGAACCAGGAGATAACCACCATACGAGCTGAGAGCAGAAAATAAACTTTAAGAAAATGAACAAGATAAATAATAAAATCAGGTATAGTTTTACGCTACGGTAACTGTAGCAGGTCATCGCACCGAATTAGTAAATAACGTCCACGGGTGGCCAAAGCCTTCCGATCGAACTAGTCCTTGGATTTGAGAATTGATCTTGAGGATGGTCCAAAGAGATAATAAAGAAGGTTGGCGAGTGTAAGAGGAAC
Source organism: Puccinia polysora (assembly GCA_025617555.3). Lineage (NCBI taxonomy): Eukaryota > Fungi > Basidiomycota > Pucciniomycetes > Pucciniales > Pucciniaceae > Puccinia > Puccinia polysora. The sequence goes on along the minus strand of CM062617.1, from coordinate 16,164,853 downwards.
CAATTGTTTGCTCTGAGTAGTACTTAAATGGACTATAGTACGAGACCATGACTAAAATGAATATGCATAGGCGCTATGATAAGAGAAGGGTTGCGCGCGCCGCCAGCAATAATGAACCTGGACTAGTGTAGGTGTGTGACATGAGATAAAAGGAAATGAATAAAAAAAAGAAATAATAAAAAAAGATAAACAGAAAATGAAAGCAATAAATGAAAACAATAAAGTAGAAGAGGAATCATTCCAATACCGTGATATTCCAACACCCCCCCATAATTCAGTGCGATGTAGGATAGAAACACCTGGTGGCTAAAAGATTTAGAGCCTGCTTATTTGCCGCCTTTGTAAGTGAATCGGCAATCATCTTATCAGTGCCAATGAGATTCACGTGAATGTCTCCATAGTCGGATTGTTCTCTTAACCACTTCATTTTCATATCAATATACTTGGTTTTGGAATTAGATCCAAAGTGTTTTACTTTATCAACCAACCCTTTATTGTCTACGTAAAAGTCAGAAGGCTGAATCCAAGAGTCCCTCCATAGATCACCAACGATGGACTGAATCCAAAGAGACTCCTGCGCCCCATTGGTTAGCGCATTCAGCTTGGCCTCCGTAGAAGAAAGCGTAATTTTAGACTGTTTGCGACTTTTCCAGGCGACAGGTGACGACTTCCAGAAGATGATGAATCCAGTTTGAGACTTCCGACTGTGAGGATCATCTGCCCACGTTGAGTCAGTAAAGACTTGTAGCAATCCTGGCGCAGACCTATTGGATTTCAAAGTGAGACAGAGAGACGACATCCCTACAAGATACTTCCAGACGTGAAGCACCTCCCTCCAGTGAGACATCCCCGGACTTTGATTGAACTGAGATAGAATCAAGGAGGCTGCGGCTATATCTGGTCTAGTGCGACACGCTAGATAATTTAATAATCCCGTATATTTTCTGTAGTTTACCCCAAGCTCATTGAATTCTGAGATTTCTTTGTGAGAAGCCGGAGTTAATTGAATTCCGGGAGTAAGAGGAGTAATCACCGGTTTGACCTGTGATAGATTCAGTTCCTCCAACGTTTTAAGAATTAGTTTGGATTGATTTAGGGTGATGAAATCCTCCGTTTTGGAAAATTCCATGCCGAGAATTGTATCAGGATTGTGTGCAGAGGAGCGTGGGAATTTGTTTAAGAACTTTTCTTCAAACCAGTCGACTTCTCCACTAACGATTAGATCATCAAAATGAAAGAAAATGGCTGAAGGGCAATCTTTGTGAGTGTAAAGACATGGATCGGCATTGGATTGTTTGTAACCGATGTCTACCAGCCAACCGGTGAGGGTTCTATACCAGTTTGAAGGAGCCTGTTGGAGACCGTAGAGTGATTTTTTGAGTTTCAGAAACTTGGACAACCTCGCACTTTCCTTAGGCTTGAGAATATAGATGTCTTCATCCAACGGAGCAAACAAGAAGGCCGCCTTAACATGAAACTGCCTGATTTTGAGATTGAGATCAAGAGCGCTCATGAGAAGAAGAAGAAGAGTTGTAAACTTTCCTGTGGGAGCGTAGGTATCTCCAAAATCTATTCCAGGAGTTTGTAGATTCCCCATTATGCAAAGTCGTGATTTTCTTCTTTCTTGTGAGAGACTAGTTGCTGGTTTAATTTTGTCAACCCACATTGTTCTGAGGAAGTGATTTGGTACAATGTCCGCATCTTCCCAAATGTCTTGATTCTCGATCTCGTCAATTTCGATTTGTTGTTCGTTAGAGAAGTCTTCCTTAGCAATTGTACCATAGGAGTATTTATGTGGCTTTATCGAAGGCACTTGCTCCCGCAATTCATACGTTTGAGAGGTCTGAAGTTGTTTGTTTGCAGCCATGTCGACCAAATCTGCGAGAGGCAACATTTCTCAAACTTCATTGGTAGACAAACCTTCATTGAGAGATTCTTCGGGATGCGAGGTGGAATCCATACTCACGTCAATAAGAGATTCCCCTTGTCCGATAGATTCTATGCACCAGTCTCCAACCTCTACATCATTGACGACCCTCGTTTTCAGATTTGAGTCAAAATCGAGTAGGGTTATATGTTTGGTGTTGATCACTTTATTTTCTGCAGTCAAAATCTTATAAGAAAGGAGTTCTTTGTTATAACCTATCATCTTACCAACCAGTCCCCAAGGTTCCAATTTTGAGAATGATGGTTGATCCTTAAGAATATAGCTAACGGGGTTTCCTATGGGATGAAAATAATCTATGTTCAGTGTTCTACCTTTGAATAATTTGTAAGTCAATTTCTTCAATATGTGAGCGGGTATTTGATTGAGAGTTAATGCGCAGGATTTTATGATTATATTCCAAAATTGTTTATTCAGCTGTGAATCAAAAAGCACCGTTCTGAGTGACTCAAGAATGAGTTGATTGAAACGTTCAGCTAACCCGTTCTGTTGCGGAGTGTACGCAATCGGAAAAGGATTGTCTGATTTTGTTTTCCTTGCAGTAGCTGGAGAGGCTGTTATTCCAGAATTCCGCTCCACGATCAGAGTGAATGATCATTGGCTTATAGTTGAATCGTTTGGATTCAACCTTGATTAAGAATTCCAACGTACTTGCCGCTTCACTTTTGTTTTTGATTGGAATTGCTGTAAAGTACCTAGTGCAACTATCAACAACTGTTAGAAAATAAGAATCTCCATTAATGCTCAACGGTTGAATAGGCCCGACTAGATCACAGTGCAGTTCCAAAAAAGGTCTTTTGGCCCTGGTATGTTTATTGTTGAAGGGATTTTGACTGATTTTAGCAATGGCGCATGCCTCGCAAGTTGATGTTTTCTTAATTGGAATACCAAGTTTTTGTCGAATTCTCCCGTAGCTTACAGGACCCAGGGATTTATGAAGGATTTCCTCACTGGTAATAAGGGCTATCTGAGTCCAATTACGGTCTGGAAAACAAAGAATTGGTATATTGCAAACGTAAAATCCATTCTTTTTCCATGTGTCTCTCTTCAATACAAGATCATCTTTCCCAAATTCAATGGTAAAACCATCTAGGACAAGACATTGCATAGATAGTAAATTGACGGTGGAGTTAGGAGAAAATAGTACATTAGAAAGAGTAACCACTTGATTTAGATCATCCGATATAGTTATCAATCCGGTTCCTTCGTACTTGAGAGTATTCTTTCCAGAGGTAGTGGAAATCAGTCCGGTCAACAATTGGTCTAAATGGGAAAACATTTGAGAATCAGACACTATATGTCTTGATGAACCCGAGTCAACCACAAAGTGGTCAGAACAAAAAATCGAGCTTGTGAGGAAGGAGCTAACAGCGGTTCCCTCCGATGTAGACTCCATAGTGTTCTTCTTCTTTCTAGGAAAAGATGGTCTGAGGTGTGGATACAATTTCCAGCATCTCCCTTCAGGGTGTGCGGCCTTGGGGTTGTGCCACTTGTTGTCCCAAGGTTTGATTCTGGTGGTGAGAAAAGCGACCGAGTTTGAGTTTTCTTCGGATTTGTCCGTTGGCAACTCTCTGTTCAAGAATTGGTTGTTGTTGAACATTCTCAAATGATCCAGGACTTGTTCGGGCGAGACCTTTTTCTCTGAGTGAGTAATCTGTTGTACTACTTTATCCATGGTTGGTGGCAGTTTCTCCAGGATAAGATAAGCAATGATGTCAGTTGGAAGATTGATACCAACCTCATGAAGTCTAGACATCGCGGTTTTGGTGTTGGTGATGAATCCAGGGATATTTCCTAGGGTGAATGGAGTGCAAAGGAACTCCTTGAAAATCCTGGCTTGATTAGACGCATGATTCAAAGCAAAATATTCATTAATGTCAGCCCAAATCTGATGGGCATCCTTTTCCTTGTCGGGTGTGATGATGTTGGCTTGAACAGTGGTGTCGAGCTTGGAGGTCAGAATGGTCCGGATTCTTACGTTCTTGGTATGACTGAGTCCAATTGGGTTACCGCTTGCGTCCTTCTTTTCCTTAGTAAGCTTAGAGTATAGATCTTCCTGAAGGTCCATCATATTTACAACTCGATTTTGCCAGATTGAAAAATTGTCCAGTGTCAGAAGTGGAATGGCTTCTATGGCCGTTTTAAGTATAGTAGCCATGAGCGAGTCCATCATTGTTGAATTTCCTGGTTGATCGCGGAATTCAACTGTTAATCGTGTTGAGTTGATTCCTTTTTACTGTCAAGAGTTAAAGATTTAAAAACCAGAAAACTAAACAAAGTGGTTAGAAAGTTTAATCAACGAGATACAACTGGATTTAGAAACAGTCATACCCAAGCAGAAGTAAATGATGAGACTCAAGGACACTTTGAGACAATAGAGATTTGGAACCAGGAGATAACCACCATACGAGATGAGAGCAGAAAATAAACTTTAAGAAAATGAACGAGATAAATAATAAAATCAGGTATAGTTTTACGCTACGGTAACTGTAGCAGGTCATTGCACCGAATTAGTAAATAACGTCCACGGGTGGCCAAAGCCTTCCGATCGAACTAGTCCTTGGATTTGAGAATTGATCTTGAGGATGGTCCAAAGAGATAATAAAGAAGGTTGGCGAGTGTAAGAGGAACCAAGTGTTTGCTCTGAGTAGTACTTAAATGGACTATAGTACGAGACCATGACTAAAATGAATATGCATAGGCTCTATGATAAGAGAAGGGTCGCGCGCGCCGCCAGCAATAATTAACCTGGACTAGTGTAGGTGTGTGACATGAGATAAAAGGAAATGAATAAAAAAAAGAAATAATAAAAAAAGATAAACAGAAAATTAAAGCAATAAATGAAAACAATAAAGTAGAAGAGGAATCATTCCAATACCGTGATATTCCAACACCCTTTTGCCTCTCATGGATGGCACATGACTGGACATGTTCATTGGGAAAATTCCGCAGGACATTTTCACTTCCACCCCACCCCTCATATCTGCATGTCCCCCCATCAGAGAATAAATGGACTTGGTCATAAGTTCAGCAATACACAAACAAGACAACACTTTTCAAAACCGGCTGTAGTAGCCTGGTTATCTGCATTCTACAATACTGCAACCCCTGTTGTAAATAGATACATTAAGAATCATACCAGACAAATGAAGTTATAGTGAGCAGTGCAAAAAATTGCAAAAATCCCACTTAAAAAATAATAAAAATGATAAATAAAAAAAAAAATGGCGCCACTCAGGATCATTGTCCGCACCATAAGATCATCACCCTTCACCCAAGCCCCCAAAAAACCTGTTTCTCCTCCTTTTTCCTCAAGAACTAAAAGTAGTAGGGCGGCTGCCTCCCACCTTGCAATTGCAATGAGTCACCAATATTCAACCATTGGCTATTGATATTCAAATTTTAGAAGTGTCAATCAGTCTCCAATTCTTGGTTCTTAATTTTGTATAAAATTCCAAGACACAACACTTTGTACACATTTACCCCCATTTCCCTCCAGATGTGCTGCATAAGTGGAATTAGATTATTTTTACATTGATAAAGCAACTGTTTGTAAGAAAACCCCAATTGTCTCAAAAATTTGCTCTTGCAATTTATTTATGTTCATAACCAATGCTAATTTTATGGGAAATAGGTACCTAAAAATGTAATGCCAATGCCACTTGTCTCATCCAACAATAATTTGATTTTGGGAATAAGGACTTTTTTTCCACACTTTGGTCCTGTAAGAATTGTGCACATTAGGATGTGCGGCTGTAACTTGTTAAAGAAACATTGTGTCCCATTACATAGTCCCTTTCCTGGTGCCATGTTCCTCAGAAGCATGCACAGAATGTTCCTCTTTAAAGTCAACACATGCTCCAGAAACCCAGCAGGATTAATTGAATGGAGAATTTCTTCCAGAAAAGCTTGAGAATTGTCTTCTGCAACCACATTGATAGATGTTGAAACATAGCTACCTCCCTCAATTGAACTTACTATTTTCCTATTTATATCACAAATATCATCATTTAGTAGTGTGATGATGGCTTGACCTTTGAAATATTGAACAAGGTTATCTTTATTTTCCAAAAAATATTTATCTCTTATGTTATGGTAGATAAACTCCACTATCATCTGGCAAAGCATTTGCACATTGGCAGAAAAATATTAATTGATGAACTGCATATCAATCAAACTGACATGATTCATTTGGAACTCACCACCCCCAATGGCCCAACTTCATTGCCCAAATTCCTTCTTTTGATTGGCACCCATACAATTGATTTTCAGGTGAATATTCCTTGTGAGTGCAAAGCTTCTTGTGTGTTGCCAAAGAATAGAGTTATTGAACCAAGCTTCTGCTTGTTCTCTCAAAGTTCCCCTTCAAACAACTTGAAAATTTTTTCTGAAATTCCCTGCAAATAACACAGTTGAACCAGAAAAAGGCCACTTGTCATTAAACCAATGGCTGAAAGATCTGTCAACTTCTGCAATTTAAAATGAATGTTGTATTCCAATCTTGTCCCAAATTATTGATTCCACTCACTCTAACAATTTCACATGCTTTTCAGATGGTAACCAATTACAAACTGATTATTTGTCCACCACCAGAGGGATACAAAATCTCAAATTAGCTGTTTGAATATGTTGCAATAATATTGCAGATATACCATAGAACAATTCAACAACTCCTTTTATGTTTATCACTATTTCCAAAGTGATTATTTCATTCTACATTTAAGCTTTCCCAGAACCACCAGGCCCATCCAAGATCATAAGTTCCAGATCCTGCTGATTTTTAGCACTCTTCAAATATTCAAACATTGCTGCTTTTTTGTTGGTGAACAATGTTGCATTATTATTGAATTATGCATGTGTCTCTTCTGAAATTTCAATAATTGCTGTAGCTTTTTGGCTGAATATTGTATTTTTTAAATTGCTAAAATTCAGTCCCAAACATTCAACATCCAATTATTTGCTTAGAAGAAAGTTGTAAATTAAGAATATGCAATAGTGTTTCACATTTTTTTCAAAGATATTGCAATAGCCATTGCCCCTGAGAAAAAAGGTGCAATCATCCTGTAAAATTTTGGTGTGCTTATCATAGAGTTCTTGTGGCTTAGAAGGCAGAATTTGGAACAATAACATTATAAACATTTATTGCAAAGGAAAATCAAAACATAAATAGAGCACCTTACTTTAGAAATCTCTTTTAATTGAAATCATCAAGTAACAAAATGTATGCTTCAGAAGCTTTTCAAAAAAAATAAAATTCTATTTTAATTAATAAAAAATGCAGATATTATCTATTGCCTTTTTTAATTTGAGAAAATGAAATTTTACCAATGGTGTTAGAAGCTTTCTTCCTTGCATTTCACTCTTTTGAGGAAGACTTTCAATAAAAATACTTTTGAATTTACTTGTATAATAAATTCCTTGTTGGGATACCTTTTGAAATTGCATTCACTTAGTTTAGTTTGAAGAATCATGTAATTGGTGTCTTCCCTTCTTTCCATGATTGCATCTACCTGATTTCTGAGTATTTGTTGGTATAATACACCATTTATTTTATTGGTAAAGTGCAGAGCTCATGGTGTAATTTCTGGTAACCTTTCTGACATCTCAAAATCAAAAATACTTCACAGATAAAATAAACAGTAGAATGGTATAAATATTTTTTTATCAAACAATTGTTTAATCCTCTTACCTTCTGAAAGGCCAACATAGTGGCCCTCATTATATTTTTTTGTGTCATCATCATTTTTGAGTGAGAAGATTTTATTATCTTTGCATTTAAAAATTTATTTGTAAAGATAATTCAATTCTCTGAGATTTGTGGGAACTTCAACATTCATGTGAAGTTCTTACTTGAGAATAAAAAACTTATTATATGATACTAAATCACTTTTATCATAAACATGGCTTGATTTTCTGAATTTTCTTCCATACTCACAACATTGATACACAGGAAATCTTCAAAATTTAATCGTGGTGGACTCAGTATTTGGCTTTGGGAAATGACATTTGCATCAATTCCTCATCAAGAAATGGAAGAATTCTTGGAAAAGACCATGGAGAATGTTCTTTTTTACAATCTTTTTACTAATTGGCTTTCTAGAAGGATCTGGTAATTCAGCACAAACTAAAATATAAATTCTTCAAATAGTTGAGGGTGTGTTTGACTATTTCATTAATAAAATTATGTGCACATGGGGAAACCCCCTTTTCTAGACATTTATTTTATAAATGTAAGATTCCACTATCCCTAATCACTCTTTTTTAACTAAAGAATATATTAAGAAATTGAGCTTCATCTTGAAAACATTGATAATTATATCTGGTTTGTCACTACCTACTTTTTGCAGCTTCAAACAGTTAACCATTTTGGGATGCATTGTATTTTCCATCAATGTAATAAATAGAGATGGGAATCTAAATGCTTTGACCAGTTCCATGAATTCTTGATAAAGTTTGATCATTTACCAAGGACCTCCTATAAAAATGGTTGATAGGATTGCCTTTTTAGCATTCAAGTGTTTATTGCTACCAATTTCTTCAGTGATAAAAGTATACATGTTGCATTTTAACTCTTTCTGGTTCTTCCTAATGTTCTTTATTCTTCCCCATTTGATTCATATATAAAAATACACAATGAAATCTTTCAGAAGCCTTACATCATTCATTATAGGTGAAAACTTGTTTGGTTGGTCAAATAATAAATATGAAAACCACTGAAGTTATGTTATTTTCCTCCTTGATAAAATACAAACATTGGTCATCAGTGCATTTAGTTTTCCTCACAAATTTGATGCCTGTATCATTTGGATATTTAATTCAACACCCTCATGCCAATTTGGTTGGCCAGAAAGAAATAGGTTTGGATACCAAAGTGCCAAATACCCAGAATGCAGTTTTGTAAGTTGTTTTATTCATTCACCTGTGTGGTGGAGGATGATATCACATGGATTAGTATTTTTTGTTCACCAGAAATAACTATTGCAAATTTGATCACAGATTGCCTTTTATAAACCAAATTTGAAAATGGAAAATTTTTTACCAGTTTCAGCATCAAGGTATTCTGGAAATATTTGAAAAATTTTAATCAAGCTATTTTTTATATCCTAGCTCACAGATTTGATGTTTTGAGGTAATTCTGCAACTTAATTAAGGTCTGAGAATCCAGGTTTCCTGAGGTATTACTATTTCACTTGAATGCCTCAGGCAATTTGGAATCTCCAAAAACAAAAATTTGAGCAAAACAAGGAGGATTGTCATTGGGAAGGATGATAGCACCAATGTAATGGTTTAGCTGTCAGCTCTTTGATACCAGGAAACCTGCAGCCCTTTAGATACAAAGGGTGATGCAGTGGTTGAAAAATAATATTCTAAATAATAAACATGGTTGAGAATCCAAAATAATACATATGATTGGAGTAAGTGCAAGGTTTACATGGTTTGGTTGAAAGGGTTTTCAATATTTTATAAAAGTGGAGCCACAGTCTTATGAAAAATGGGGGTCATTAAAACCTTTCTTCAGGAGATTAAATTTCAATCTTTTAACCTGGAACAATGGTTTCCTTATGACTTAGAAAAAGGGGTAACACACAATAAAATGGTGGTCATGGCCAGGCTATGGTAGCACATAAGCCAAAGCAGATATAAATAACTAGATAATTTGACAAGTCACTTTCTAGGTACCTGCAGAGGTTCACAGTTGAAGGGTATCAGCTAAAAGTCTGGGGGTTTATTGATTATTCTTCAAAGCAAACATCAATATTGGTTTAGAAATAACACTAATATAATCCATACTGAAGTTGTAAATAACTTGATTATAGATTTATAAGCACTTTGAAAAAAATGAAATGGCGTCCAATGATAAATAATAGATTCCTGATAAACTGGTGGAAAATAGGCAAAAGAAGGCACTGTATAAATACCTTTTTGGGGTGAAAAGGAGCTTCCTCAGGGCACATAGAGGGGGTAGGGCTCATAGGCTAAGGATATCAAGCCAGGCAGATCTGGTTTAGCACATCATCTTGGTGCTGTAACCTGCTAATCCTGGATCTGTAGGATTGGTGCATGATTTTAGATTCAGGATCTGTCACTGTGTCAATTTGTTATTTTACAGATCTGACATTCATTTCAATTTTGAACTATCATTATTTGATTAAAATGATCTTTAGTTGTTTTTTACTCATTTTCCATTATTTGCGTGGGTGTTTATTGAATTCATATCACCTTCTGACCATTTTGGTAATTTTTGATAATTTTTATGTGTATTTCTTGATATGTTTTATGGTCTGAAAAATTCTTGATCTGTTAATTTTGAGAAGATCCTTATTATTTGTTTTTCAAATTTATCAAATTTATTATTTGAATTTATGCATCATTCTTTGACATGCTATAGTTTCAGACCTTCCTCTATGCATATTTGATATAATTAAATATGCATGGTGGATTCAAATATTATTTTTTTTCTAAATGCTGTACCTTGTCAAAATGGGGAAGTATTGCATGTCTGAAGCGCGCAGTACTGAAAGCTGTGTGCTTGAATTGGATCCGCTGCACATGTGATCCTTTTGCACAATATTAATGCGGTTCCTGTGACTAATTTTTTCATTCATGCATGTAAGAATTTAGTTGTTGGATTTGCATGTGGATTCATTCCGAGTTATCTCAATCTGGATAACTCTTGTGCAAGGATGCCAGGCTGCGCGCAGACATTCTTCCAAAATAAAATTCCACATGTAACTCCTGAAATATAAACAACAAATGAATTCTGACTGCATTTTGGGTGTGAAAAATATACCTGAAAACACACAAGAAATATCACAGTGGCCAAAAAAGTTCAATAGTGGTGTTGTGGTTTTTGAACCAATTATTGTTAAATTATTTCAAGTATTAAGGAGTGAGAATTCAAGGGTGGGGTCAGTGAGTGACCCTACCTGCTTTTGGGTAGGTAATTTCTTTTGGCTCTCTGATACCAGGAACCTTGCAGTCCTTTAGCTAAAGCAAGTGATAAAAATACTGGAATACTGGTAATAATAATATTCCAATTATAAACACTTTAAAAGCTCAAAAAATAAATATTTTAAGAGATTGTGCAAGGTTTAATTGGTTTGGTTAAAATTTTTTTTCAATTTTTTATAAAAAGAGGGGCTTCAGTATTATAATACTGGGGATCTTTACAGACAGACAACCTCTCTTCAAGGTGCCTCCTTAGGCAGTTTAAGAACCTTGGAATGATAATGGCTGCCTTATAAGGACTTATCCACTTTTATGGTAGGGCAAAAAAGCACAATGGCCAAGGCAGGAAGGGAAACACTCACTCAGAGTCAATGATCCACAGAAAAGCCTGCAAAGACTCGGGTAAAGGGTTTCAGGGCAGATGGGGCTGATTGACAGACTTAACTTCAATGAATCAGGTTGTTTGGTTTTGGGAATTAATAATAATACTGCAGACTAGTTCATAAATCACTTGCTTATCTACTTATAAGCACTTGACTAATAATGAAACGGTGTCTGATTGATAATAATAAATTCCTGGTAAAACTGATGGGGAATAATGGATCCAAAGAGGTCTGTATAAATACCATTTGGGGTGATAATGAGCTTCTAAGTGCACATAGAGAGGGTTCTGCTCATGGTTTGAGCCTGGTAAGCCAGTAAGGACAATCTTAGCACGTCCAATTGGTGCTTTCAATCAGCTGTCCTCAGATCTTCTGGATTTCTGTACTGTTTTAGCCACAGGATCTGTTAATCTGTTGATGGTGTAATTCTGATCATTCTGAACTTATCCTTCATTTTAACTATAAATATTGATTTAAAGTAGACAGATGTGGGTATTCATTGATTTTCCATGATCTTCCGAGCATGTAGGTAATTTTTAATAATTTTTATGGACACTTCTTGTAGTGTTTTGTGTTCTTCAAAGATTAGGATCTGTCTGTTTTGTGGTAACCTTCAATATTTGATTGATTATTTAAAATACTTTAAAATCAATTTCTATAATATTTTTATTTAGGCTTTAAGTTTTTTATATCATTTGTAATGCATATGTCATATTATTACATATTCCAGGTAAAACTTACTAGGTTGTAGCTCCTGTGAGCGGTACCTGTTGTCAGATTTTTCACAACTGATCCTGACGCAGGGATCAGTCCATTCAGATGCGCGCAGGGTAGGATCAGCTGCGTGCATGGGAAGATTGGCTGCGCGCAGGACTTCTGTAAGCAGGAATGTGATGCTACAGGTATGTAGGGGTTGTGTAAGGACGCAGGACTGCACGTGGTAATTGTGACATAACACATTTTTGTGTGTAACTCCTAAACTACACAAAACACCTTGATTCTGACTGAATTTTAGGTGTGAAGCCTATACCTGGAAACATGTGTGAGATATTCAATTGGCCAAAAGTTGCTATATTGGTGCCATTACCTTTTGGTCAATTCTTATTTAATTATTTAAAATATGAAGGAGTTATATTTCAAGGGTGGTGTCAGTGAGTGACCCTACCTTATTTTGGGTGGGAAACCCATTTCTCTAATAATATTTATGTATTTCCTACTCATTCTTAATTTTTTTTATTATTTTTTATTTTTTTACTTTGACAGGTTGCTCTGTAAATAGTAGCAAGCTGACATTCCCCCACTCCAAGATATGTCTATATCTGAAAAAAAAATTGGGTCTAATTTCTCCTTCTGGATCTTTAATCTTTTGGGTGTATAGCTCCATCCGGGATATTGTGTTCAGGCAAACATTCATCCTTATCAGCTGACTCTCCTTTGTACCTGACCAGGTAAAGTCTAACATCTTTTCCATTGATCTTCTCTTTCTTATCCTTGAGGATCTTGCTGACTTTCCCTTTCTCCTATTCAGGCTCATCTGAAACAGGTATCCCTGGTGAAGGAGTATGTTCTTCTTCTCTGGGATGGTAGTGTTTGATGAGACTCACTGGGAAGACGGTGTGTTTCCTGGAAATTTCATCACTGAGGATTAATTCTACAGCATTCTTACCATGTAGCTTTTTGATTGGAAAGGGCCCAACAAAAGAAGTTCTAAGCTTCCTATTTCCAGCTAGGTTTTTAAAATTGGTGGTAGAAATGAAGACTTGATCAACAATTTTGAAATCAGATTCTTTTTGAGTTTTACCCCATTGATTTCCCACTCCTTCTTAAAATTTTTATTTTTTATTTTTTATTTTTTATTTTTGTTACTTCAACAGGTTTCTCTGTAAATAGTAGCAAGCTGAGAGTTTCTTCATTTCTTTATTTTTTTTACTTTGACAGCTTTCTCTGTACATAGTAGCAATCTGACATTAGATTACCAGAAACTCTGAAGAAGTAAATTTCTCTCTCATTTTGAAAACTTTTGTAAAAATTTATTCCCAAACATGTAAACTATAAGGCATTAATATATGCTCTAATGTTCTCAATAAAATTAGCCAACTCTTTGAGGAACACTCAAAATAAATAAATTTTCCTTTCTGTCAATCCAAATGGTAGCTACTTACTTGTAACTTTTCCACTGAAAATTTCAGTCAAAAATTCTTCAGCCTGCTCCAAAGGAAGTCTTTTGGATTGCAGCTCCGCTTGAACCTTGTTGAATCAGATTGTGGATAAATAATTGGCTTTGTTTAAGTTTCCTTTTGATTTTTCACGCAGCCAATAACACATGGAACATGATGAAAAACAATCAATGTGCATCCCAAAATCAAGTAGAAGCTCATATTTAAGCCTTGCCTTCAAGTAAAATTAATTTTTGTATGCCTGAAATGTGACAGCAGGGAAATAATTTGATTAACTGCAAAAGAAACCAACCATCAGAGGTTTAATAAATAGTTGAAGAGTGTTAAAAACTCTTTGATATTCAAGTTTTAAATAGGAATTTTCTTCAGTCAATAGATCCCTTTTTTTTTCTTCACTGTTTACTTGAATGGTATGTTGGTATGAGTACTCCACAGATTAAGGAATGATTCAAATTTTTCCAATGTTTTTCTATGCTGGCTATAGAAAATCTGAATTAAATGAGGGAATTTTCTTTTTGAGCTTGTGAATTTTTATCTTCTTATCTCAATCATGTTACACGTATTTTTTTAGCCAAAAATTACTAATGTATTTATAGTTTTAGTTTATTTGCTTATTATACAGCTGCAAAAAGATAGAAAGGTAGCTGAAATCAAAAGATGATAGGATTCAATTGTGAACATCATCATTATATTTAACCTTGACTTTTGTGGAAGCCTTCTTCTGGGAAATACCCTGTGAAAGGAGATTTTTATATTTTTTGAACAGTGGGATTGAATGCAAGAAAATCTGAAATTATAGGAAGTGGTAATGCTTAGATACAAAACTCAAAAATATGTCTTGTGTGGTAATAAATTGAAAGAAATATTATTTTAGCATATGTGAAGTTATCAAATCATGGGGGATAACCCTTCACTCATACAGTTCAACCCTAATATTAGTTTTTCAATTGCTTTTGGGAATCATCTAATATTTTGGCATTCCCTTGATTTTTAAGAAATCCATTTCCAAATTCTTTATCTTTTACCTCTCCATCCTCAAAAACTGAGAGAGTTCATTTTCTCAACTCCTTCCCCTGAAAAGACACTATTTAACTCTTTTCCAATCACTCATGCATTTTTCCATTTTGATTATTGATTGGCACATTAGTTTCTACCCTAACTGTTGTCTTGGTTAATTTCTATTTTGAAAGGAAGAAATTCCAAATCAGCCATTGGGGTAAGTTGATAAAAATTTATGCATAACTCACAAGGATATCTTGCAGGGGAAACAATTATTTTTTGAAACATTATATGATTGCTTAAGAGCTGCAATTTTAGCCATATTTCTCATGATCAAAAATGTATTGGTCTGGATAGAGAATAGTTGTTGAGTAACAGAGTTGATAATTCTGGCTCTTTTTTTATTAATCTTTTTTAAAAATCAGAATTTCTGAGCTAGCTTGGTCTATCTAAAAGTGAGATGACAGATGGAGCGCAGAAAAATGATAAGAAAGCAGGTTCAGTTTAATGGAACTGGGATTGGGTCTTCAGGCCAATTCAGTGAAAAGAATATTAGAGACAGTATGAATGGCAGGTCTGTGGATTTTTAGTCTATCTCCTCCTTAGTATTTCTTTGCTAGTTCTTTTCTGATGGGATTTGTTTCTCTAGCTGATCTCTATATCAGCTTCTCTGGCGTGTTGAATCATTTGATTGGCTGTCTTTGGGTTTTCAATAAGTTTGCTTGCTTGATTGGGTGCTCTTTGGCCTGGTTGGTTGCTTTTTCTGTTGGATTGGCTTCAGGTTGGTTGGGAATGGGGTTGGACAACAAGCTTGTTTGGATGAAGGTGGTTTGATTTTTGTCCTTGTATTGTTTGGCCTGGAGGATTTGAGGTTCAGAATTCAGTTGGTCAATTTCTTGGAGGGATGGTTTGGTTGGCTACTATCTTGATGTTTGGTTTTTTTTGAGGAGTTTGGTGTGGTTCACAAAATAATTGAGGGGAGAATTGAGGTGGGAATTGGAAATGGGAGAGATTCCCAGTGTATTTAGGCGGGAATTTGGGCTTGTGCAACCACAGGAGGTATCCCAATTGGGAAAACTCCCAGCTGTGGAAAGGTTTCCAATTGGGATAACTCACCATGGTTGTGATTTATTAGCTTAAGAGCAACTGCATCAAATTGACTACATTTGTTTTTTATCTGATGAAATTTCAAAACCCCTCATGCCTTGAAGTGAAGAGCCTAATTTTGAGTCTAATGAGAGAGGTTGAACTGCAGGCGTTGATCAGAGCGTTGGCAACCAGGTCTTTGGAGGGAATCAATTTAAGTTCAAGTTCCTTGTTTTCATATAATCTGAGTTATTTGATTTTCATGTCTAGGTGCTTGGTATTGGAGTTTGAACCAAAGTGTTTTATTTTTTTGGTCAGTCCTTTATTGTCTACATTGAAGATGGGAGTGAGGAAATGATTGGGCCATAACTCTTGGATTAGTTCTGTTATCCATAGGATTTCTTGGTGGCATTTTGCAAGGGAGTTTAATTTTGATTTGGTGGATGACATTTTGATTTTTTTTTGTTTGCAGCTATTCCAGGAGATGGGGCAGTTGAGCCAAAAACAGATTTATCCGCTTCTTGATTTTCTGGATTCAAGATCATTGGACCAAGTAGCATCACTGAAATATTCAAATATAGAGGAAGAAGAAAAAGCAGAAGGATAAATATAGAGAGGGTCTAAGTTGGTTCTAGCCAGGTATTTCCATCAGTGAAGTACTTCCTTTGAGTTATTTATTCCTGTGTTATTGTTGAACTGGTATAGTATGGACACTGCTGGGGCTATATATGTTTTTTTTTCTATAGGAGAGGTAATTCAGAATTCCAGTATAGGTTCTTTAATTTATCTTGAGCGTTTTGAAATTTTCTATTTAGTCCTTGGATGCCATCAGGAGTTGGATGCTTGGTGCAAGAGGAGTGAGGACCAGTTTTCAGTCAGGGAGTCCAAGAAGTTTTAGTCTGTCTTTTTAAAGTTTCCTTTGAGAGAGAATTATTTTGAGATCTGAGATAGTCAGGTCCATCCCTAGGAGGGTGTCTGGGCTATGAGATGAGGAATTGGGGAAGCCTTTCAGGAAAAGGGCTTTTAATTCTTGGTTTCTTCCAGCCACAATAATTTTTTCTAAGTGAAAAAAGAAAATGAAGTCAGAGTCTTGGTAGATTTACAGGCAGGGATCAGATTTGGATGGAGTGTACCTGATTTCTTTGAGCCAATTGGTAAGAGTACTGTACCAGTTGGCTGGAGCTTGTTCCAGACAATAAAGAGGTTTCTTCATTTTGAGTAAGGGGGTGGCTCTTGGGAAGCCTGTGGGAGTTTTGATGTAGATGTTTGCTTTCAGAGGTGCATACAGGAATGCTTCCTTCATGTCAGAATTTCTAAGGGAGAGCTTGTTGGAGATTTAAATGGTGAGGAGTTTCAGAAGAGGGGTGAACTTTTAGTTTGGAGAGAAGGTGCTTTCATAATAAATGCCTGGAATTTGCTTGAATCCTTGGATGCAAAGTCTGGATTTTTTCTTTTCAAGGGAAGAGGTAGTGGCAGGATTTTTTTTTGAGTACCATGAAATTTTTAGATAGGATTCTGGGACTATTTTTGCATCTTTCAATAATTAAATTTTCTTGATGGAATTTAATTCAGTCTTGATGGCTTCTGAAAATTTGTTGGTAGTGCTGAGGTATGTGCAATTGAATTTTTCATTCTTCAGGATCTTTCTCTGAGATTGTATCTGGGAGGAGTAGGCTGTCTTTCTGGAGTTGATGTTTTCTTGGGGCTGTCCTGTCCTGATTGATGACATGACTATGTTTCTTCACCATTGTTTTCAACTGATCCTTCACTAATTTTGTCTTTTCTGTAGCCAGAGGGTGGTTTTCTATCACTTTCTGAATCTGATGAGTATTTTGTGTTTCTGAGTTGTCTGCTGGGAATTTTCTGGTCTAAATTCTCAAACCCAAGCCCTAAGAATGATTTGCTATATTTTCTGGGAATGAAGGTGAGTAATTTGAAATTTTTGGTCTCAAAAATTCTTCCAGAGTTGATAAAGATGTCATAGGATCTGAGATTTTTGTTGATGCATATCAAAACACCAGTTTTGCTTTTGGGTTCAATCTTTGAGGAGGTCTTCCTGGGGGGTTTTAGAAAGGAGACAGGGTTTCCAATGGGATGGAAGTAGTCCAAGAGTAGATTTTTTTCTTGAAGAGAGAGTAGAGATATTGTTTGGATTTGTGACTGTGTATCTGGTTCAATGTGAGATTATTGGCCTCAAGAGCAAAGTTCCATAGACTCTTGTTCAAGCATGAGTTTGAGATGATGGTTCTAAGTGACTCAAGTATGGTCCTGTTGTGTCTTTTGGCCAGAACATTTTCCTGAGGTTTGTAGGGGTTGGAGTATCCTTTTTTTATCAAATTATTCTTGCAGTATTCCTTGAAATTTTCATTCTTTAATTCACCACCTCTATTAGAATGCAGAATGCTGGGATATTAACAAAATATTTTAGCTTCAAGATCTAGGATATGGTAGAGTGTTCCAAAAATTTTTTCTTTTGATTTGAGGGGAATACCTGAGCAATATCTGGATTTACTGTCAACCACAGTTAGAATGTATCTGTGATTTTCAACTGAGGGAGTTTTGATGGGTCCAATGATGTCCAGATGGATTTCTTCCAAGGTTCTGGATGCTAAATTTTACTTTCTTTTAAAGGCTGCCTAATTTATTCTTCCAACTGAAAAGGACTTGCATATTGTATCTGGTTTAACAGGTATGCTTAGCTTGTTTCTGATCCTTCAATAGCCAACATGTCCTTGGGAATTATGTAGAATTTCTCCACTGGAGAGAAAGAATTTTTCTTCAGGTTTGCTTAATGGCATAAAAGGAAAGTTTTTCTGGTAATGGCCTTTGATAACCACTCTTCCTTCTTTGGACACAGAGAATTTGTTGATTTCAAATTTGACTTCATACTGTTCTAGGACTAGAAAAAAGAAAGACAGGAGTTTTTCTGATAGCTCAGGGAAATATAAGACACTCTTTATCCATAATTTAGACCCATCTTCATCCTTCAAACATAAAGTTCCAGATCCTTTAATGTCCAGTAGGTGAGTTCTAGACCTGGTCTTTACAGATCCTAATTGTTTTTTAGAGATTTATTAAAAGAGGCTGGAGTCTGAAATCATGTGAGAATTAGGACTGGAATCAAGGATTAGGCAGTTTTCTAGGTCTGAATGGGAGTGATGTGGGTTTCCCCAGTGGCTGCTCTGTTTGTTCTGAGCTCTTGATGAAGGGCCCAACATTCAGAGATTAAGTGCTGAGAAAGAGTGTTGTTCTTGCCTTTTTGGCACCTAATGGTGCTTGATATGGTGGCGTGTAGTCAGTTAGTTTTGGTTTTTACCAGAATCATTGAATTTTTGTCATTCATGGATATTCCAAAGTGATCAAGGACAAGATCTGTGTTGATGAGCCTCCTAGAGTGAGTAATCTGTTGGCTGATGTTGTCTAGGCTTGGTGGCAGTTTTTCTACAATATTTTATCCTAGGATTTCTTAGGAGATAGAGATTCCCACCTTGTGGAGCTGGTTTATGGATCTCTTGGCTTGGGTGATGAATTTCTGAAAATTGTTTTGACTAAAGTTTATTTTAAGAAAATCCTTGTACACTTGGGCTTGGTTTGATGCTTTGGATGAGGCAAAGAATTTTGGGATGGATTTCCAGACTTCCTTTTCATCTTCCTTGTTATCATGGTTGATGAAATTTGTGCAGATAGTGGGGTCTAACTTTGAGATCAGAATGGTTCTGATTCTCTGATTTTTGAGAAAGGTCAGCTTCTGACCTGGCGGGTTTATTATTTCTTTGATTCCTTGCAGTTCTAGAAGATTTTCCATTATTTCTTTCCAGAAGAAAAGGTTACCCATGTTTAGGCTTGGAATCCCTTCAATGGAGGTCTTTATGATGGCTTGGGTCAGCTTTTCTGACATAATTATTTCTGGTTCTTAAGATTAAGCTTTGTTGA
This sequence comes from Puccinia polysora, assembly GCA_025617555.3. Lineage (NCBI taxonomy): Eukaryota > Fungi > Basidiomycota > Pucciniomycetes > Pucciniales > Pucciniaceae > Puccinia > Puccinia polysora. Next base: position 16,145,381 of record CM062617.1, on the reverse strand, counting down.
TTTGTTTGATTTATGAATGATTCTTCCTTACAGCAGTGCTTGATCTTTCAATGATCCCTTGGAAGTGGAGCATATTTCAACTTTTAATTTTTTGAGTAACAGTTTTGATAATCCTGCATCTTCTTTTTATTAATCTTTTCTTAAAACCAGCAATTATGAGCTAGCTTGGTCTATTTAAAAGTGAGATGAAAGATGGAGCGCAGAAGAATGTTACAAATGCTGGTTCAGTTTGATGGCACTGGGATTTGGTCTTCAGGTCAATGCAGTGATAAGGATATTAGAGATATTATGACTGGAAGGTCTGTAGATTTTTGGTCTATCTCCTCCTTAGTCTGTCTTTTCTAGTTCTTTTCTGATGGTATTTGTTTCTCTAGCTGATCTCTACATCAGCTTCTCTGGCTTGTTGAGTCAGTTGATTGGCTGTCTTGGGGTTGTCAATGAGTTTTTTTGCTTGATTGGGTGGTCTTTTGCATGGTTGGTTGCTTGCTATTTTGGATTGGCTTCAGGTTGTTTGGGACTGGGGTTGGACAACAAGGTTTTTTGGATGAAGGTGGTTTGATTTTTGTCCTTTTCTTGCTTGGTCTGGAGGATTTGAGGTTCAGAAGATATTTGGTCAATTTCTTGAGGGGATTGTTTGGTTTGGTGCTATCTTGATGGTTTTTTTTTTTGAGGAGTTTGGCGTAGTTCACAGAATGATTGAGGGGAGAATTGAGGTGGGAATTGGAAATGAGAGAGATTCCCAGTGTATTTGTGCAGAAATTGGGACTTACGCAATCACAGGAGCTATCCCAATTTGGAAAACTCCCAGCCATGGCACATTTTATTGCAGCTGCCACAGTTTGTCCCAATTTCAAAAACTGCCTGTGGTTGCAATGTAGTTTCTTGAGAGCAACTAAATCAAATTTACTGCATTTTTTTTATCTGATGAAATTTCAACAATAATCACTACTATTGTCTCTGAGCATCTAAAGCCTGTGGAAAATAACTTTAAAAATTCATGTATTTTTTCATCCCAATCAATGATTAATCCAGTAAATTAGACCTCACATACAATTTGAGAAAGCCCAAAGGCCTTGGCTAGGTTGCCTTTATTTAATAAAATTTAAATGATATCAAAATCAAAATGTGATTTTGTCTGAAAAATATAAAATAAAGAGTCAGTAAGTTTTCATTCTTTGAATGGTAAGCATACACACTTGGAAATCCTAATCAGTTTGATTTATTTTGAACCATTGCATTTCCTCTTTCCCATATTCTTTGGGAATTCCCTCACTGGGAATGACTATGCCTAAGCTCATAATAGTCACTTTTTACAGGCTTTCAAAATTTGCATCTAAAAGCATGGTTTCCCTTTAGTATAGCATCCAACAAAGGTTTTATCTTTGGGATGTTTCATGGGAAAAATAGATTCAGCATAAGTATTGCTAACTTTTACAATTTGGTTCAGGATGTTTTGGCAATGATTTCAATGGATATATTTCAGATATTTTTCTTGCTTAAGCCACCAACTACCATTGATTTTTTAATCAAAAAATAGGAACATTGTGAAGACCTATAGAAGTCTTGATTACCTGAACCAACAGACAGAAGGGGAAGGATTAACAATAATCAAAGACATAAAGAAAAGAATGAAGACAAGTTGGGTAAGGTCTCACTCAGTGCGGTCACAGACAAGGTAGGGCGCTCAAATAATAGGAATGAAAAGAAAAGGATGACAAGATCGTAGGACGAGACAAGTGTCTAGACAATAAAAATATGAGGATAATCAAATTTAATCAGCAGGGTGCTTAGGATCCTTGATTGATGCAACCTCACATGTGAACAAGAAGAGGAAGTCGAGTGTGTTGGGTTAGATGGTCGATGTCGGGTTAATGGATCGTAAGATGGAAGAATCTTTGTTGGCTTCGAAAATTGAGTAGGGGAGAGTCTTGAGGGGATTAGAGAGGTGGAGTTGGATTGGGAAGAAGAAAGAAGGAAGTGGGTGACGGAGTGAGTGTCGATGTGGAGTGAGGTGGAGAAGTGGATAATAAAATATGGAGCGGATGAAGATGGAGAATATGGAGCGGATGAAGATGGAGAATATGGAGCGGATGTAGATGGAGAATGTGGAGCGGATGAAGGAATATGGAGCGGATGAAGATGGAGAATATGGAGCGGATGAAGATGGAGAATATGGAGCGGATGAAGACTGGATGAGTCCGGGAATGGAAGGATGAGGATCAAGCGAAGAGAGGGAGCAGGGAGGATGAAACGGAAAAGTGATGATGAAAGAAAGAGCGCGAAAGATCACGTGTGACAGGTTGGGGAAAGGTTGTAGGTGAGAATGAGCGCGGTATGGGGTTCGGGAGATTTCCTCTCAACACGCCGCCGTGTTCACATGAGAGGTTGCATCAGTGTATTGGTGAGATGCTTGACCAAGGGTTTAATGGCGGATTTTGTTAGGGAGTCTGCCAACATTGATTCCGAAGGAATGAGATTGGTAATAAGAAGTTTAGCATCCTTTTGTTCTCGAAGCCACTTGATTTGAGTGTCCACGTGTTTAAGCGCACTGTGATGGGACTCGGAATTAACAAGATTGTTCAGGGCCTTGTTGTCAATGTGTGAGCAGTGAGAGAGAGAGAGAGACGGATTTAACTCCTTTAGTAGGTTTAGGATCCAGATTTTTTCTTGTGTTGCTAAGACCAGTGACTTGAGTTCGCCTTTGGTTGAGGAGAGAGAGACTGTGGGCTGGAGCTTGCTGTGCCACGATACGGCGCGGCCGTAGGGTAAGATCAGGTATCCAGTATGGCTCCTCCTTGAAATGGGATCATTGCCTCCGTCAGAGTCACTCCAGGATTCGAGGTCAAAGCTGAAAGAGTCGTTCTTCAAGCAAAGAGCAAGATTCTGAGTCGTTCTTACATATTGCCAGGCATGCTTGGCTTCCTTCCAGTGAGAAAGGCCGGGTTTTGCGTTGAACCTGGATAAAGAGGAGACTGTGTAGGAGAGATCCGGTCGAGTTCGGGTGGCTATGAAATTGAGATAACCCTTCGCCAATTGGTAGTTGATGTTTAGGGTGGAGAATTCGGATGCGTCAGCGTCAGTCGCGGGTTTGAGAGCAATGCCAGGGGTTATGGGTGTTTTGATGGGCTTTGATTCAGAAAGTCCAAGTTCTGTTAGTGCCGTTTCAACGTGGTCAGGTTGATGTAGGCAGGGTCCATTCGGAGAGTTGAGAATATAGTTGCCGAGGATTTTGAGGAGAGGACCTTTGTGTGAGATGGAAAATTTTGACTTCAGTTTTGTCCGAAAGTCTTCCGAGTTTCCAATGATGACTAGATCGTCGACGTAGCAAAAAATGAAGATCTGAGCGGATTGATTTATGAAAAGACATGGGTCGGCAGAAGATGTAACAAAATTCTGGTTGAGGATCCACTTCTTAAGGGTATCGTACCAGCTTTTGGGTGCTTGTTTTAGGCCGTACAAGGCTTTATTCAATTTGAAGTAGGGAAAGGGGGTGTCGTGTCCAGGAGGGGCTTTGATATATATATCCTTGTCTAATTTAGCATGTAGAAATGCAGACTTGATGTCCATCTGAGTGATGGGTAATCCATGGTGGAATGCATAGACCAGTATCGTTCAAAGTGTCGTGATTTGCCCTGTGGGTGCATAAGTTTCTCCGTAGTCGAAGAACTCCAGTTGTCTGAATCCTTGGACGCATAATCTGGCCTTGAAGATGAGACCGTCGTTGTCTGGGTCAAATTTGAGCCGATAAACCCACACAGTCGACAGCGCTCTTTTACCTTCAGGCAGTGCATGACAGCCAGTCCAAACACCCATGGATTCGATTCCATCAAGTTCCTTTTTCATGCCCATGGACCAATTTTGACATTCGGGTGAGCCTCTTGCCTCTTCATAATTTTGAGGGACTGTTCTGGTAAGGAATCCATAGCGTTGAGGACGTTGAAGGTTGGAGCGATCTCTGAGGTTGATTCCGGAGGAAGTGAGTTGATTGGTTAGGTCTTCACCGTTGGAGGACTCAGAGCTTGACGGATGAGTTGGAGGAGATTCTTCAGGGTTTTCAGGATTGGTAGCGGTTTTGTTGGGTTGCAATGAATCCGAGGTTTCCAAGCCACCAGCGCTTGCGGAGTCGGATGAAGACTTATTTTGATTGGTGGAGAGCAAAGCGTCCAGGAGATCGGAATCGGTTTGGAGAAGGGGGTCAAAAGGAGGTTCGCATGGTGAAGAAAGTTCAGTTAGCTTTAAATTCTCAAAGATTTTTACATGTTTGGAGCGAATTGTTTCTCCAAGCTCTGGAATGAAGATTTGATAGGAATTGAATTGCAGGTCATGACCCACAAGGATTCCTTCCCAGCCCTTCTGGTCAAATTTTCCCATGTTGTGCCGGAGATTCAGGACAACGGCTTTGGATCCAAGGGTTCGAATCAGGTTAAGTTTGGGCTTGATCCCGTTCCACATTTCTGAAGGGCTCAATTTTGATTCCTTAGCTGGCAGGAGGTTGAGTATCTCGCAGCATCTCACTAGGATCTGATCCCATAGGTAGGTGGGGATGGACATGTCGATGAGGGTCGTTCTAGCAGCTTCAACTAATGTTTGGTTTCCTCGCTCGGCAATAGGATTGTGTTGTGGCGTATGAGGTTCTGACGTGGTGTGAATGATACCCAAATCCAAAAAAAAACTTGAGAGTTTGGAGTTGATGAATTCCCCCCCGTTATTGGAGTGGAATGACTTGAGTTGATACCCGAATTGATTCGAGTGTATTTTGATAAATTTGATAATTTCATCCGTGACGTCGGATTTGAGCTTAATGGGAAGACAGACCTTGAAGCGGGAGAATTCGTTGGTAAGCAGGAGAAAGTATCAATTACCAGTCTTGGAGATGGGGTTGATTGGTCCACAAACATCGGCATGTATTCTGACGAATGGTTTGGAGCAGCGGGCATGTGACTCTTGAAGGATGATCTATGGATTTTACCTAGGGCGCAGGATTCACATGGTAGATTGGACCACCTGATCTTCAGAAAGTCGCTGGACAGAAGTCAGGTTTGATCCAGGTGAGGGTGGCCAAAGCGCTTGTGTAGGGTGGTGAGAGTGACGAACACGCGGGACAATTCGGACTGAGAGAGGGAGAGGTCCTTAATGACCAAGAGGTTGTCTTCGATCGACCCAAAAAGGATTTCTTCTTGCTTGAACTTTACGACAAAGTTGCTAGGACTCAACAGGTGAAGAGAGCAGCCTTTGTTCAGCAGTTGTCCCAAGGAGACCAGGTTCACTGCTAGTTGAGGGACATAGAGTGATTGACTGAGATGAACGTTGCAGTTTTCTGATATGAGCTTCGCGATTCCAGCCCCTTCCGCGTACAGAGAGGAGTTTTCCTTTCCTGTTTGAATTTGAGTGTGGTCTTCTGCCATGGTTTCAAAGAAGTCGGGCAAGTTGAACATAGATTGAGATGCACCAGAGTCCAGAATGATGGCGTTTTTGGTGAGAAGCTTGGAGTTGGTCATAGCAAAGTTATAGGAAGTGCAGGATAAGTTGGCGGAAGCGGATTTGGTTTTGTTGGGTTTGGAGCTATTGTTGAAGTTTGGGCGGAGGTGAGGATACAGCCACCAGCAGGCGTTTTTGGGATGAGATGCCATTGGGTTATGCCAGGTGGATTGGCATTTGATGACTTCCTGCTTTGCACCCTTATTCATCATAGCAGAAGCATAGGTACCTGCCACAATTTCGTTCTTGATCTGATTCAAATGTCAAAGGACCAGGTCGCCATCTATTTTGGATTCTCCAAGCGAATGGGTGATTGTTGTTTTGAGATGCTCAAGCTCTGGAGGAAACTTATAGAGTATGAGATACGCGACTATATCCTCATCCATTTTGATTCCGATTTCCTAAATTTGAATGAGACAGGCCTTGACTTCGGTGATAAATTTGTCCACATGCTTTGTGTCGAATTGAAGATTGAGGAAATTGAAGAACACTCGAGACCTATTAGCTGTTTGGGATGACGCATAAAATTTGTTGATTGATTTCCAAAGTTCGATGCCATTGGTCAGATGGTGGTCCTTAACGCAGTTGATGTACGTCCGATTATCGAGCTTTGCTAAGATGTATCCAACGAGTTCGAGATTGATTTCCGGGGGGCATTTTTTGGATTCAGGGGATTGGATCCATTTAGCGATACCTTTGAGAGCGAAAATAGTCATGAGTTTTGAGCGCCAGAGTGAGAAATTTGACTCCGAGAGAGTGGGAATGGAGTCTGTGAGGGTTTTTAGAAGAGGGGAGTTGAGATCCGTTGGTCCAGGTGAGGGGGTCAAATCCATGTTATCGCTTGAGATTGTTGGTGAAGTTGTAGCGATTTCGGCTTTTAACCGTGAAGACCTATAGAAGTCTTGATTACCTGAACCAACAGACTGAAAGGGAAGGATTAACAATAATCAAAGACATAAAGAAAAGAATGAAGACAAGTTGGGTAAGGTCTCACTCAGTGCGGTCACAGACAAGGTAGGGCGCTCAAATAATAGGAATGAAAAGAAAAGGATGACAAGATCGTAGGACGAGACAAGTGTCTAGACAATAAAAATATGAGGATAATCAAATTTAATCAGCAGGGTGCTTAGGATCCTTGATTGATGCAACCTCACATGTGAACAAGAAGAGGAAGTCGAGTGTGTTGGGTTAGATGGTCGATGTCGGGTTAATGGATCGTAAGATGGAAGAATCTTTGTCGGCTTCAAAGATTGAGTAGGGGAGAGTCTTGAGGGGATTAGAGAGGTGGAGTTGGATTGGGAAGAAGAAAGAAGGAAGTGGGTGACGGAGTGAGTGTCGATGTGGAGTGAGGTGGAGAAGTGGATAATAAAATATGGAGCGGATGAAGATGGAGAATATGGAGCGGATGAAGATGGAGAATATGGAGCGGATGAAGATGGAGAATATGGAGCGGATGTAGATGGAGAATGTGGAGCGGATGAAGGAATATGGAGCAGATGAAGATGGAGAATATGGAGCGGATGAAGATGGAGAATATGGAGCGGATGAAGACTGGATGAGTCCGGGAATGGAAGGATGAGGATCGAGCAAAGAGAGGGAGCAGGGAGGATGAAACGGAAAAGTGATGATGAAAGAAAGAGCGCGAAAGATCACGTGTGACAGGTTGGGGAAAGGTTGTAGGTGAGAATGAGCGCGGTATGGGGTTCGGGAGATTTCCTCTCAACACATTGTAAGTTGGTAAGGCTATTTGCAGGCCCCTCCTATAGAAAAAAAAATCATTATCATTTGTTAAATGTACATTTAAGCGCTTAATTTTACATGAATCAAATTTTCATGGATGTCAATAACTCCATGCGCAGAGGCAGGATTTGAGATCTTTTGGGTAACTGGACTTCTTTTTTCTTTTGGAAATATTAATGCTTTTGTAAATGTGGAGAATTTTTTTGGTGGCAAAATTGTATGTACCATTGGTGACCAAATTTCAGGAAGTGAAAATTTTTATTTAAGTTGAGAGCCTGCTTGCTTGTCTTAACAACAAATTCCATTTCCTCTGATCATCTGATATCAAAAAAAAAAAATAAAAAAAAATAAAAAAAAAATGCACTCTATTTGTAGAATCAGTTGTACATAGTCTAACAGGACCTCCTGCCCATATAAGGAGGTTCTCTCCCCTGCCTTTTGGGGGGGGGTATCATATGGCATCCTATCCTACAAGAGGGAGTAACATCATCATTACCATCTTGAAATACATTATATGTGGGGTCTCATTCCCCTTTATCTGAGACTAAAATTTGGGTATATCCATGATTTCCCCTTGATCCTTGAGCCTCCATACTCAAAACCCTGATCCTTGATCTTTATCACCAACCAATAGCTTTGCTGGTTGAAGAAGAATTTGAGTGATTGAATTCTTGAGTTTGTTAAACCACTCCTGATCCCTTTATCCAACCATACTGGTCCTGATCATCCTTTGATTATCTTTCTGGAACCAGTCACGTTTGACTGAAGAGGTTTTATTAAGCTTAAAACCTGGAGTGTTAAACCTCCCTTCATTTCTTTTGAAGTTGAATTCCACCACCCTACTCTTGAGTCCCTTGAGAAGTGTTGGCTTATTCTTGTTTGAATCAGTTATTGTTTTGCTTCTAGAGCTTCTTCAAAAAAATTAGCTTTGTCCTGTGCAGCCAACCACAGTTATCTGTTACCCTTCAAGGGCTTGATTGCGGAGAGTTGGGAAGGTTCATTGAGAACCTGGAGGTGGTTTGGGATTGGGTTGATCTTTTCTAAGCTTTTGCTGAAGACCAGAGCTATTAGCTTGTGGGCGTTGTCACTCACAATTGCCTTGTCTTGTTGAACTCTGAAAAATCCTTGACTTCTTCTATTCAAATTTTCCCCGGCATCATCTTGCCTCAGATAGTGTTGTTTCCCAGCTACCGACTACTATAATCTTTATCCTCTTACACTTGTTCCCTTGTTTACCAGGTTCTGGACTTTGATCTTGGTTACATTTAAATATTTTTGTAACACTCAGGAGGGCAGCCTAAACAGCACCTTTCCCCTCCACAGAACTTCCACGGCCTAGCACTGTTAGGAGTCTTACATTTTGTCCCCCGGGCCGGGATTGAACCAGAAACCTTGGGATTTACAGTCCCAAAAATCATCAACTTTGAAATCCAATCTCTTTCTTTTTTTTCTTTAGATCCGTGGAGGCAACTTGTTCTAGAAGTAAGTCCTCCCAATTGTGCACCATCCGGGCAAGATACTTGTTATTTTTTTGAGAAACCCTACTCTTGCCACATTTGTGAGCCACTTTGGAAATCTGCTCCTTGGATCTTTTAGGAAACTTTGTCAAAATGGAATCTAGCAGCGACTCTTCTACTTTTCCTAAGATGGTTAAGATCAAGCCCCAGAACAAGAACTTAGGATTCAATGGGACAAATGTGGAATGCTTCTTGTACTTGTACAAGATGGCTGCTTTTGTGGACAGGGCTAGAGAATTTGATATTGCCTACCAGTTACAATTTTTTATCTCCTCTGATGAAGTTATGGAAATCATCAAGTTGTTTGAAGGTTTCAAACAACATAACTGGGCCCTGCTGCAGGAATCAATGTTGGCCTGTTGGGGAAAAATATATGTAGCACAATTTACTTTTCAGGATCTAGATAACCTTGTCGCCCAGTGGATCTCCAATGGTGGTGTGGCTTCAGCTTCTGATTATCAGTCCTTTAGGAAATCTTGGGATCCCATCCAATCCCACCTTTTTTGAAACAATCACATTGACACAGTGGACAAAATTTGAGTCTGATTTTTCCAATCTTTTTCTCCTGGAGTGCAAGAAAGGATCAAGGACAAACTGGTCGAGTCTGGATCCATGATCACTACCAGGGATAATTGATTCAAGCTCCCTGGTTTCCTTATACTCAGGGGAGTGGTGGATAAAGTCATGAAAGGTCAAACAGCCCTCACTTTTTAAAAATCTAAAACCGCTGAACCAGTCCATGCCCCCTCTTTCAAATATTCAAACAACATTATGAATAAATGGAATCTGATTGCAGGCCCAAGAACCCTCAGCCTAACCAAGAAACCGCTACAATGGACAAGATCACTAAACTGCTCAAAGCCTTTGAGAACAAAATGGATCAAAAGATTTCCTCCCTTGTTGTTCCTAAACCTTCTAGTACTGTTCTTAAAAATAATCTAGTCTGCTATTATTTCCACAGGGAAGGCCATGGAACCGGTTGATGTCTCAAGCTCCAGAAGGACAAAGACAAGAAATTTGTAGAGCAAAAGGGGAATAAATTTTTCCTTCCTAATGGTGCCCTAATCCCCTTTGATTCATCTTTCCCCATTTGTCATGTGGTGGCCTCTTACCAGCCACCCCCGTCTATGAAGGCATCCTTGGCTTCTGTGGATTTCCAATCTTCTTGTGATACTCTTCAACCCTGGTATCCTCCAGCTATTTCCTCCTCCTCTCTGGTTGGTACTTACCAATCCGACCCAGCTAGGAAGCAACATGAGGAGCCCAAACCTCATAAAGCTCCTTTCTTGCCAACCATGATCTTCCAAAAATCACCCAAACAACAATCTTCACCTGAGCCCTCTTCTGATGTAGAAGACATGGAGGTGGAAAAAGAACCACTCATGGAAAGGTCTCAAGATCACCCAAATCCTCATCCCTCATCTATTAAACCTCCTAAATCCCTTGATTGTGTTCCTGCTTCACCCAATCTTCCTCCCTCCACCCAGCCCAAAGTTTGGTTTGAGAGGGGAATTTCCAAAGATCACCCCAATGCTGTGGAAGGGGTATTAAAGAAAATTTATGAGCTTAAAATTCCTGATCTTCTCTGTGGCTGAACTCCTGTCAATCTCTCCATCTGTTGCTGAAGGAATGAAGAAATGGGTTTTGCGTCAACATGTGGAAATTTGTCCTGAAGAACTCAAGGTCTCCTCTGGAACTTTGATGGAGGATTCTGGTGGAACAGATCCATCTTCTGAGTCTAATCTTTCCTCTTGTCCTCTTGGTTTTCTTCCCTGCTATCTTGGTGAATCAGCAAAAACAGTCTCACTCCTTGTTGACTCTGGCTCTCAGCTCAACTTGATCTCAGATGCTATGGCCTGCAAACTTAAACTCAGCCCTAGGGTCAGCTTCACCTCTTTGGTGTATGGAATAGGAAACCATTCTTGAAAATTGGTTGGAATTGTTGAAGATTTTCCAGTCCGGATTGGCCAAAACATTGTTGGAACTTTTCATTTCTGGATCACATGCTTGGATGGACCTATGATCTTGGGTTGACCTTTCTTAATCAATTTTGGAGCAACTCTTATGTTTTCCAATCAAGTTGGGGAGAGAATCCTCCTCCCTGATTCTGATGGTATAAAAATTGAGTTTCCTCTTTGTTCTTTGTATTCTGGTTGCTGGGAAAGAGATTTCCCTGGTCATTTTCCTAAGTCATCTCTAAAAGGAAAACAGAAGGATAATTCTAGTTCCTCTCATTTTTTATGGGAATAGTTGATCCTACTAATAGTTGTAGTTACTTTCAGCCTCAAACTCCAACTCAAGGGTCAACTCTCATCCCAGAGGCTTATTTCTCTTCCTTTTCAATGTTTTCTTCTGATCTCAAAAATATCAAAAATCAAAAACAAATCAAAATGGAAAAATCCAAAAATGTTTTTTCTTCATCCATTGTTTCTTCTTTTCCTTGTACTCTTATTCCTAATGAATCTTCTCTCAGTTCCGGTTCAAATCTCCACAATGAGTCTAAACTAGATCCCAATCTCAATCCTATTTTTGGTGGCTTTGGTATGGAAGAATATGGGCTTCAGTGGAGGCAAATTGGGGTAGAAGTAAGTCCTCCCAATTGTGCACCACCAGGGTATCCTACTACTATCATTTTTGAAACCCTACCTTGTGCCACACATGTGAGCAATATATTATCTCCTGGGACTTCTTTTATGGAAAAGGCACCTTTTGAAAACTTTGCGGAACATCAAACTTGGAAGGCATTAGAACTTGGTCTCAATCCTTGTAGTCAGATCTCTCTGGTCAACACTTGGCAAAAACAAGAACCGCTCTCTTTTTCCTCCAAATATAAACCAGTTGCTAGGAAAATCCAACCAGTCAACCAACCAATGCCTCTCAATCTCAACCCTCCTCTTAGGTGTCCTCCTCTACCCTGCAATCCTTACTGTGGTTTACCTTGATCTTGCACTGGTCCATTCATCCCCTCTGGTTGTGTCACTGAAGAACGTCTGGGAGTAGTCAAATTTGGACCAGATGGATGGCTTCTACCTGATGAGTTGTATTTTATCAAAAATGTCTTGGCCCTTAGGGAAAAATCTATTGCTTTCTGTGAAGAAGAGAGAGGTCTCTTGAAAGAATCCTATGGTCTGCCTTATATCATCCCTGTAGTAGAACATGATCCCTGGAAAAAGAAAAAGATCCCAATCCCTGCTTCCAAAGTCAACAAATTCATCAAGCTGGTCCGGGAACTAGTCCAAACCGGTTTATACAAACAGTCAACTTCTAGCTATTCCAGTCGTGTTTTCTGTGTCCTTAAAAGTAACGGTAAACTTAGAATAGTTCATGATCTCCAGCCTCTAAATATGGTTACTATTGAAGACTCTGGTATTCCCCCTGCTACTAAAGAATTTGTTGAATCCTTCTCTGGGAGAGCTTTCTATGGTCTAGGTGACATTATGGGTGGCTATGACAAACGGTCCTTACATCCAATTTCTTGCCCTCTCACTACAGTTGATAATCCCCTTGGTTGTTTCCAACTTACTTGATTGCCTCAAGGTGCCACCAACTTGGTTGCAGTCTATCAGGCTCAGATGGTTTGGATCCTCCAGGATGAATTCCCTGATCATGCTATATCTTTATTGAAAATGGAGGAATTAAAGGACCAGTTTCTGATTATAACAATGAGCTCTTACCCTGGCATTCAGGAATCCGTCAATTTATCTGGGAAGATGCAACCACTTTGGAAAGGATCTTGTTCCAAATCAAAGAATCTGGGCTCACTGTCTCTTGATCCAAATTTGCTTCCTGTTTCCCTGCTCTGGAAATTGTTGGTCATGTGGTCTGCAAGGAAGGAAGAAGGATGGCTCCATCCAAAGTCAACAAAATCCTCTCTTGGCCTACTCCCATCAATCCAAATGAAGTCAGGGGTTTTCTAGGTGTTGTCACTTATGTTTGAATCTTTATCCCATCTCTATCCAAAATCTGTGCACCCCTATGTTGCCTGACCAGAAAAGATGCTGAGTGGATCTGGACCCAAGATTTTGAACATTCTTTTTGGCTGCTTAAAATGATTTTTTGAAAAGACATAGTCTTGAGAAAGATTGCTTACGGACCTGGAGCTGGCAAGATCAAACTGGCTGTTGATTCTAGTTATCAATCTGTTGGGGCTTTCCTCACTCAGGAAGATGAAAATGGTTGGGATTGTCCTGCTCTATATGAATCCTTGTTATTTTTAGATGTAGAATCCAGGTACTCCCAACCAAAACTGGAGCTCTGTGGCGTGTCTCAAATGTTGAAACTCCAAACTGTCCTCTGGGGTCAACACTTCAAGTTACAAGTCAACGCACAATCCATCATTGAAATGATCAATGCCCCCAGCCTCCCAAATGCTCCTATGACTTGTTGAGTGGCCTTTATCCAGCTTTTCTCTTTTGATATTGTTCATAGGCCTGAAAAATCCTTCACCATTCCTGATGGTTTATCTCGACACCCCCTTGGAGATGAAGAATTGGATGTTGGAGTGGACTTTGATGAGGAGGAGCCTTTAATTTGTCCAGTCTTCACCTTTTCCTCCCAAGATTATTCTGGCTTCCAACAAGGTTTCTGGCTAAAATTAGAGCAGTACCTTTCCACTCTCCAAAGGCCTCCTGATCTCTCTGCTAAAGATTTCCAATCACTCAAAAGGAAGTCCTCCAATTTCTTTGTCCAAGGCTCTAGGCTTATGAAAAGAGGAAATCCTTGTGCTCTTATTGTCGTCACTATCCCCTCTAAACAAGATTCAATCCTCAAAAGTATCCGTGAAGGCCTTGGGCATTGTGGGGAAACCAAAACCTACCAACGTATATCCAAACCATTCTGGTGGCCATCTTTGAAGAAATCAGTCTCTCAATGGTGCAAGAGTTGTGAAGTATGTCAGAAACGTGATCTTAGGCGCCCTGCTGAAATTTTTTATCCCACTGGAGAGTCCACTGTCTTTGGAAGGATTGCTATGGATGTGGTTCACATTAAGGCTGGTGGAGCTAAGTACCTCATTGTGGCTAGAGATGATTTTTCTGGATGGGTTGAAGCAAAATTTCTTAAGAACCTCAGCTCTGAATCAGTAGCATCCTTCCTTTATGAGAATTGAACAATGCGTTATGGCTTGGCTCAATCTTATTCAACTGATGGTGGCTCTGAGTTTGGTGGCAAACTGGCCAAAATGATCCAATTGCTTCCTGGTCAACATAGGGTGACCACTCCTTATTATCCTGAAGGACAAGGCATGGTGGAAAGAGGCCATGCCCCTTTGAATGCTGCTCTTGTCAAATTGGCTGGTGAAAGTGGAAAGAATTGTTGCAAATTTCTTCCTCTGGTCCTCTTCTCTGATCAAATTTCAACTAAACAAACCACTGGCTACTCACCTTACAAAATCCTCTTTGGTCAAAGGGCTGTCCTGCCTCTTGATCTGGAAATGGAATATTTCCTAGGTATTTCTTGTGAAATGGTTTCCTCCACCACTGATCTATTAGTTTCCAGATCCAAGCAACTGGAGCAAAGTGAAGATGTTTGTGACAAAGCTTATCAGAAAATGATGGAGTCAAGGGAAAAATCATTCCAGTATTGGGAGGATAAGCATTCCAATCGAGTCAGGGATCCCTTGAATCCTGGTGATCTAGTTTTACCTTATAATTGATCCTTGGAAACTCAGTGGGGAAAGCTTTTTTCCAATCGCTGGAATGGTCCTTATCAAGTGGTCCATCAAGTCAGAGGTGGATCATATTTTTTGGAGGAACTGGATGGTACTCAGATGGCCAGAAGGTTCTCTGCTGATCAGGTCAAGAAATTTCATGGTTGTGGAGACAACGTTGATCAGAAGTAAGTCCTCCCAATTGTGCACCACCAGGGTCATCTGCTGCATTTTGTTGTGAAACTCTACTGTAAGCCACATACGTGAGCACCTGGGACGCCTTCTTCATTTTATTGCAGTCAACTCTAGGACTTTCTTTGGATGGGTCAAGATATTCTTTTCAATCACCCTCAAGATCAAATGACCATTCCTTGTGTTCAATCATCTTTCCCTTCTTTTTTTTATGACATCAAGCTCAGATGCAGACTAGGGACAGTCTGTAAGTTGGGGAGAGATGTGGTGACCAAATCTGGACACCCTGGACCAGATGCAGAAAATTCAAAAAAAAATTTACAATTCTTTTATTTAGGTTTTATCTAAAAAAAAAAATGGAATTTTTTTTCAGTATCACCCCTCCAATTTCCTCGTCCTCTCAAACATCCCTCTGTCCCAGTGGTCTAGGACAGGCCTCTCTTGGTATCATCACCTAGGCATTGCGTTCAATTCCTTCTCTCTTTGTTCCCCCCTTCCTTTTGGCCAAACGCGCGGGCCAAGACCCGCTTGGCCCAAACTTCCTCCTCATCCATCCTCATCCTCATCCAATCAGATCATCAAGCCACCCTCCACCTGCTCACCAATGCTCCCGCCTTCCTCCCATCCCATCCCATCAATCCAAACCCAAGCTCTAAAACCTCACCCGACGACCCCTTCAACCCCACCCTCAACCAAGGCCCACTCCCAGTGGTCTCCAATCTGTCCGGTTGCCCCACTGGCAAACTGGCTCCGATCCTTGGACTCCCTTGTGTCTACCAGCCTACAATTGTCCTCATCATGTCGGTAATCTCACCCTCAAACTTCCAATCCCTGAACCATTCTCAGATTATTGACTATTGTCTTGGTTGATCAAAAATCAATTCCAACAATCAACCCCTCCTAGTCCTCCACAACCCTCTCATGACCATCTTCTATCCAACTCAAGCTCAACCCTCACTCCATCATCCTCAATCCATCAAATTCTTTTCTTCATCAATCCTCAACCAACTCTCCTTGTTTGTCACGCCAAGCCCTCACAATCCTCAACCATCCTTGATCCAAGTTGGATCAATTGCCGACAAGTTATGCCTTCAATACAAACATCACCTCCTTGCCTACTATCAACGCTGTCTCTCCAAATTCATATCCACCCTACAATCCATCCTCATCCTTCCCATCCATCAATCCATTGCCCATCATCCGTCCCAACACTCTCCCGCCCCCTTCCATCTTTGGTTGGGGGTGGGAAAGCATTGTCTCCCGCCCGCAGACATCTGTGGCTGGTCTGGTCCATGTCTTTTGCCACCCCTTCTGCCTTTGGGTGAGGGGTGGGTGATCCCGGTGTTTTTGCGCGCGCCTGTCCGCGGAAGGACACAAGAGATAGTGAAGGGATGAGAAAGATCCCACCCCAGTCAGGGAGGCCAGATTTCCACCGGCCCGTGTGATCAATTTTTCTGATCATCTGATATCAAAAAAAAAAAAAAAAATTCTGCTCTATTTTTAGAATCAGTTGTACATAGTCTAACAGGACCTCCTGCCCATATAAGGAGGGTCTCTCCCCTGCCTTTTGGGAGGGGTATCATATAGCATCCTATCCTACAAGAGGGAGTAACATCATCATTACCATCTTGAAATACATTATATGTGGGGTCTCATTCCCCTTTATCTGAGACTAAAATTTGGGTATATCCATGATTGCCCCTTGATCCTTGAGCCTCCATACTCAAAACCCTGATCCTTGATATTTATCACTAACCAATAGCTTTGCTGATTGAAGAAGAATTTGAGTGATTGAATTCTTGAGTTTGTTAAACCACTCCTGATCCCTTTATCCAACCATACTGGTCCTGATCATCCTTTGATTATCTTTCTGGAACCAGTCACATTTGACTGAAGAGGTTTTATTAAGCTTAAAACCTGGAGTGTTAAACCTCCCTTCATTTCTTTTGAAGTTGAATTCCGCCACACTACTCTTGAGTCCGTTGAGAAGTGTTGGCTTATTCTTGTTTTAATCAGTTATTTTTTTGCTTCTAGAGCCTCTTCAAACAATTAGCTTTGTCCTGTGTAGTCACCCACAGTTATCTGGTACCCTTCAAAGGCTTCATTGCGGAGAATTGGGCAGGTTCATTGAGAACCTGGAGGTTGTTTGGGATTGAGTTGATCTTTCCTAAGCTTCTGATGACAACCAGAGCTATTAGCTTGTGGGCGTTGTCACTCACAAGTGCGTTGTCTTGTTGAACTTTGAACAATCCTTGACTTCTTCTATTCAAGTTTTCCCCGGCATCATCTTGCCTCAGATAGTGTTGTTTCCCAGCTACCGACTACTATAATCTTTATCCTCTTACACTTGGTCCCTTGTTTACCAGGTTATGGACTTTGATCTTGGTTACATTTAAATATTTTTGTAACACTCAGGAGGGCAGCCTAAACAGCACCTTTCCCCTCCACAGAACTGCCACAGCCTAGCACCGTTTGGAGTCTTACAAGGTACATGACATTTAGTATTTCTGGGGATCAGAATTTTGGTTCCCCAAATAAATCCTCTCTTCCTGGGTATATGGCTATCTTCTGGCCCACTGATCCAGCTGGAATTGTGGAAAGCTCAACCACCAACATGGTTTTCAAGAACAATGCAAATTTGACTCAAGGACCCCCCCAAAAAAAACATTAGTGTTGCATGTGTTTTATTTCAAAATCTGTCATGCACAGGACCAAAAAACTAGGTTTTGACTGTTGTGGCCATTCTCTGGTTTCATTGCAAATTTTCTATGATGAATTCACTTTTTTCAAAATTTTCCTTTTTATCATGCACTGAGCATAGCATTAGACTATTAACTTAAATAGAGATTAACTCAAAATAGTAGGATTCCCCATTGCTTCCTCTTGATCTGATGGGGTACCTATTTTCTAAGGATGAATTTGAGGGATTGATAAATTTATCTTAGTAAGATACTAAGATACTAAGATGTTACTGTTATTATTTTAATCAGAGTTCTCAAAACTTTACATGATAGCTAGAGAATTTATCAAAGATTTTGCTGATCTCCAGGTCTCTTAATTCAGGCCAAGTTTCCAAAATCAACTCAGTTGGACCATCTATCAGGATTAATTTTCCCACATTCACCACACAGCCTTATCATATGCAATATTCCATCACCAAGTTGTGGTGCAGAATTCTGCACCATGAGATTTCCTGCTGTCTCTGCTCCAAAGATTTGAGTAACTTTCTGAAATTAAGCCCTGCAGTGCTCTTTAGTATTGAAAGAAACAAGAAAGTCAAGAAAGGGTGAAATCTTCTGCAAATAATGTGTTTGATATTGTATATTTTGCTAAGTAATATCAATCCTCTTCTTTATTTATTATTATCTGATGAGCACCTGCCTCTCCCTCATATCCCCCCTTTATATTTTAGATATGACTACAGAAGCACAGAAATCCAGTACCCTCTTTCCTCCCCCTCCCTGGTTCAATATCCATCAGTTTTTCACAGCCTGATGATGTTCCCTGAAAATTTTCCCACCCTTTATTAATCCTCTGGTATAATTGATTGCTTCCTTCTCCCCACAACTGACAGCCCCTCCAAATACTTTCTCACACCAAAGTAGACCCCCCTATCTTGCATCCCTGTTTTCTCTGGTTTCCTTGAAAATAGTTATGAAGAAACCTCCTGGTGCATTCCACAAAAAAATAAATTGTTACTTTGGCTCCTTGAATTCATCCTTTTCACCTTCCCAGAAACAGCCTACCCAATCCTTCCTAAACATTTTCTTTACTCACCTGCCTATGGATGCACCATTTTTTTTGTTTTCCACATCTGGTAAGCCACTCTCATTCTGTGCTCATTCCATTTGACCTCTAATCTTCCTTGATATTTTGTAATCCACACAATCTTTTGTTTGTTGAACATTATATTTCTGCATTTGGAAACCCCTTTTGTGTTCTTTCCCTTCTGCAGATGCCTGTTCCTGTTTATTGTTAGCCCAATTTCTTCCTCTCTAGCCCAGAGATATTCTACACCATAAATAGCCTGCATTTAACTTTTGTATTTTTTCTAAAAAAGACCAGCCCAAAATCCAATGTTTCATACATGGAAAACAGCAGAAAAAAGTATCTTATAAATCAAGAGGTCCTAAAAATTCCATCCAAAACCACCATTTTGGTCAATCTAAATGACCAAAACTGCAATTCATGGTTTGATGATGTAATGTTCTCCCTAAAGGTGAATTTGATAATTAATTGCTTGATGAAAACCAGATCCTAGAATAATAATACTTACTCCATCATGATACCACTAAATGACAAATATCTTCATAAAAAATAAATCTCATAGATTCACAAATATTTACTTGATTAAACTCAAAATTCAAAACCTCCAACAGTCCTATAAAATAAAGTATTCCCACCAAAATTTTAAAAACACTAAAATATCTCCATGTAAAGAATTTGAGTCACAAATTTCCTTCTGAAGATCAGAAGGAAATTTGTCATCTGAAACAAGGACCCTCAACTATTATTACAGAATGCCTTGGCAAATTTGCACTATTTGAATTTCACCTTCTCCAATCCAGGGGAAATATTGATGATGAAAAGCTTATTTTTAATTCTGTTAAAGTCCATCCACCCAAGATTCAACAGTGATAAACATTCAATTCCTTAATTTTTCAGACCATTTTCCTACAAATGTTTATTTAAGGAAATGCTTGAAACACTTGAGTTTTGACCATTTTTATCTAGAAAATAATCCATATCATGAGGAACAATCTGAATTGAGCACCAGGAAAACTAAAGCCCAAGTAATTAAGTAGCACTTCTTGGGACCACACAATTCTAATCAATTTCATTTTTGAAACAAGTCCAAAACAAATTTGCAGATGTAAAATAAAATTTTAAATGGGGAATGGAAAGGACAAATTCCTAGCTGGTACCCCAAAAAGAAAAAAACTCAGTCCAAACTCACTGAGGCAAACCTATTGGTCATAAACTTTCAAGTCCCTCAATCAGTTTACCTTGCTTGTTTCTATGGAAAGAGCATAACTCAAGAGTACATTTTACTATTTTAAAAAGGCAAAAACCAACACATTTTCATGGTCAAATATACTCTGAAACAACCCATTTTTTAGAAAATTTAGGAGGAATTTAATTAAGGTTGGATTGTGGTGGTGTAACAACTCCCATCAGAGGAATAGGTTGTGTGCTAATTCAAGGGGAGAAAAACATCCCAATTCACTTTTAAAATTCCCTACTCTTCCCTTAAGAATATGATAACTGGGTGTATTCTCCTCAATATGATATATTAATAACTGAAAAATTAGCATGTAGTGAAACATAAGAACCAAGAAATGGTTTTTTTAAAGAGAAAATTTCAAAAAACCTTATGGAATTTAAGGATACTCAAAATCTCAGCTCTCTATCTCATTCAACAAAGTTGTGAAATTCAGAAACTTGAATCATTCAAAATTGGTTTTCTCAATTAAATTTGAATTTCTTAGATTCAATGAACACCATGGGATACTTAAAATTCAACAGAGATATCAGCAAACCAAAATTTGACATCTTTATTGAATCAAAAGCTTTTTGTGTTTCTCACAATCAACAGAGAATTAGTAGTAGTAAACCATTGGAAAATTTCCATGTACATCTAAGTTTAATCATTTTCTCTGACTCCTTATACATATGACATGTTCTTTAAAGATGATTTCACATTGCAACCCCATAAAATTAGATGGGAAAGAAATTGAGGTGTTCCTGGTACAAGTAGGAGAGTTACTGATGCTATGAGAAATCTCAAAGTTACTAAGGCTATCATCCAAATTTCAAATTTGATATTCAAATTTTAGAGAAAAGTTCAAGGATATTTTTCAATAAGGAAACCAAGTAAAATATCAATTCAAATTGTTCAACATCGGAAATAACTAAGAAACATGAAATTAACTAACTGGGGAAAAAATCTGCAGGTAGAAGGCATTGCCTTTTAAAGTAGTCTACATTTTGGTGGTGATGAATAGATACAACCTTATATTTTTCCACTGTAGCCAGGAATAACAAGGATGAAAAAAATTCATTGAAATGCAAGAGGATACATGGATTGATTTAATCAATTTAAAGGCTAGAATGGAAAATCATAGAATGATGGAGATGCAACTGCAAGTGATTAAGTAAAAACAAGATGAAAATGCAATAGCTCAATTAGTTTAGTTGGTTAAATTAAAATGAAAAATGCAGAAAGGAATCTTGAGAATAATAGGGCTGTTTATTTGGGCAATTAATTACATGATGAACTGTATATAAAAGGTGCAAAGTAATTGATCAACAATGACTGGAGATTGATTGATGTGTTAGCTATTTTTGAATTCCATAGCTCAAAATAAATGAGAAGTTCCAGGGATTGAACCTGAAAGCAGAGTTGATTTCTGCTAGTTATAAATTATGTTAAAAAGTGTGAGATGTTTTGCAAGAAGTTAATTATTTACCAGAATTAGATGGTCTGTTGTGCTAAAACCAAAATTAGTAAGTGTATTTCACTGAAAGGTTAGTTTTCTTTTGGCATCAAACTGTCAGGCTGAGCTATCTTTGGGGAAAGTGGATACATCAAAATTGTGGTAAAATATTTGAAATTGAGTTTTAAGAATGACGGTTGCCTGTGTATAGAAATTTGAAGATCCTTCCAGTTTCTTGCAAGATTTTATCATCACTCAGACCCCTTAGTTTCTACTGAATTACTATCTGATATCCATATTATACAATATTTGATCGTAAAACTCAATTTCTATCATGTCAATCCCTACCCATTGTTGAAATAATTGTATCAAGATAAATTATTTCTGCATTAAAATTACTGTTTTTTGAGGAAACCATTTCAAGTGCAAGCAATTTTTAATTTTGAAGATAGCTTTTGATTTTACCCTATTAGAGATTAGGGTGAATCCTGAAGCACCAGTTTCTCCAAAAAATAAAATATGGATACATTTTTCCAATTCTTCCATTAGGTATCAACTGCCTCCAGCTCCTAAGATCAAATTTATTGGGGATTTTGCTGCTGTTACATGAAAAATAGTTAAAATTAGACAGAAAGGAGAAGATGATATAACTAGTATAAAAATTCATTCTAGTATTTCCAATTTTTCAAAGGTATAGGAAGTCTAACACAGCACCACCACCATGTATTGGACCACCAATCAAAATAATGATGAAGAAAATCAAGGAAGAGATGTGAGGTGATAATACTGAAGGTGAAAGGTTTTAATTTTCAAATGAGGCCAAGACTCAAGGAAGAGAAGGGACAAGGAAGTTAAAAAATGGAGAATGAAATTGATGAGAAAGGACAGAGGGGGTTCAAGAAAGGATGTTCAATTTTTGGAGAGCCAAGCAAATGCCAACATTTTTGCACCAGTGGAGGCCAATGCAAGAATATTTACCAGATAAATTGGCAATTGGTCTAAAATCAAGTTCAAAGAGAGAGGATTTACTCTTTTTTAATGAAAGGAGTTTGATTGATTTTGAATTCAAAACAAGCTTGAAATTAAAAGCCAAGGCTATTTTTGAGGAAGTTTTCATAATAAAATTCAAAATTATGAAACAAATATTATTTCTAATTTAAAAAGATGGAATTGAATATTTTAGAAATATAATTGAAGAATTTGCTGAGATTTGGTAGGACATATAGATTTAAATGAAAGAAATATAGAGTATAGGAAAATGTTTTTTTATTTTCTGATTTTAATTATTCAAAAATTAACAATGAAAATTTTTTTATTTTTATTATTAATTTATTTGAAATAAAAATTTTTAAAAAAAGAAACAGAGCTAATAAACAACATGTGAAAACAGGAAATGGGAATTGGAATTTTATAAGATTGGTTTGAGTTTGAATTGGGTGGGATCAGATGCAATTAAGATTTAAAAGGTTTAAAAGATTATTTTAAATGAAAATCTTTAGCCAATTTATGAGATCTTTTGAGATAATTGGCTGGTCAGCAAGAATTGATACTCATGAGACTGGTATTCAGTCCATTTAAAAAGGTACTGCAACTTCCCTGTGCAGAACCTTGAATCAAGGATATGACTAACTTCCCACTATTATTGATTTTGAATATTTATGCACTCTGGAGGGATATGGGTCTTTCCTTGGTATATGAATGAAGCATAAACTAGTAGAGATGCATGAAATGATGGATGGATAGATTTCTGTTTCAGGTTTAATTTTACTTTGAATGCATTTGATGAAATAACAAATTTTAACTTGAATGAACCAAGTTTCCTTTTGGATATTTTGCATGTAATTTTATTTATGTAGATTTTTCAGGCATCAAGCCATACTGAATCTCTTACTTCAAATTTTGATTCCAAATTTTTAATTTTTTTGGTTTTCTCCTTTTAGTGCAAGTTGGAAGCTTCAAGGTTGGTTTAAATTTTCTTTTGAAGAGAAGAGATTGGATGAGGTTAAGTTAAGTGGTATCAGATTCAGAAAGTGCTATATCAGTAGATTAAATATTTTGGTTCCTTATTTTAAGAGTTTGGAAAGGCAATTGTTTATTGGATGAATTAGTGGAGCTTTTGTAGGAAAACTTGGCTAATGGAAGCCACTTTAAAAAATCATCCTGTTGGTAACAGATGTACATTCCAAGATCTTTTTTTGAGGATCTGATTAACTTTCATGGTTTTATCACCCAGTTCTTGGTGATAATCAATTGATAATTTGATATTGATTTCAAAGTGCGGCATAAAGAGCTCACAAAGCTAGGTAAAAACAAGGTTTCAAAATAACTGAAAATTTTATCAGGGAAACCATACTTTGAAAAGAAATTTCCTATGAAGAGATTGGACATGTGTTCCCAAGAGCCAGTGTTAATGCTTTAGAGAAATAGAGAAATCTTTGATAAAAATTCTACTATAAACGGGATAAAATAATATCCATCAAAAAGGGTTAATTAAGAAATGAAAAAATAGACAATGAGTACCAAGGAATAGGTTTAATTTGAAGTTTCTGGAGAAGCACATGCTTCTGGTGATTGGAGGAATTTTTGATATTTTCACACATCAACATAGTCTTCCAATTAATTGGAAATATCAGGCCTTTCAGCTGCCTGTATTCAAAGTTCCTTTCTACCTTCTAGCTAACAGATTTGATAGAGTAGTAGAATAAATAAATTATTGAAAAATTTTAAAAATGATCCTTATGAACACAGATATTGCAAAGTGAAATTTTATTTTTTCTATTATTAATTGATAAATGAGTGAATGAATAAAAATATGTGCCAAATTGGTGTACTGAGTATATTTAACACTTCTTCTTCTGGGCATTAACTTTGTGACTGGTATAACTTGTCTCTTTAGAAATTTTCATAAAGGAATAATTTCCCTGATATACATAGAAATAAATGGTGGTGCAGCTGAGCCTTGTAGCAATATAGCCAAAAAATAAATAAAATATGCAAATTAATGGTTAAGAATTACTTTCCTGGTTACCTTAAATAACTTACCCTAGTCGTTTTTTAAGTCTTCTTGGGGTTTCGGAAGAATTACAATGGTGAAAATTGGTTCATGATGGTTTGGGGCAGGAAAAAAGTATCAGATTAAAGCCATGAAACACTTAATTACCTACTTATAAGTACTTTATCACTAGATTCCAGGGTTTCTGGATGTGTATATAACTGGTTCTGGGGTCTAAAATTCATTTAAGAAGGCCTTTATTTATACCTTTTGGGGCCCCAGTCTGTCCTTCTGAGGGATATAGGGGCAAAGGGGGTGGGTTCTAAGGCTAGAAGTTCAACCAGTGGTATGAAAGCATGTGCTCTAGGTGCTTTATCATGGATATTTTTTGAATTGGTCCATATTTGGAGTTATTTTTGATAATGATCTGTTATCTTTATTAGAACAATAATCCAATAATTCACAAGATCAAATTTTATTCATGAATGTCATGGTTTCACACACTCCTATCCAACACCATAAGAACTGCAAATGGAGTGGTTTGTCAGCCAGTCTCATAGCCCATTTTTTAGGAATTTCCTTTCAATTTGTTGCAGGATCCTGAGGTATGAAAGCAGACTGGATGACCCTGTTGCAGGTTTGATTTTCAACCAGGACAAGTTTTTAAGGTTACTTTTTCTGTGAAAACTATTGAATTATCTGCTTGTAAACAGAAAGACTCCCAAGTCTTTGGTGGCTCATTATGGCATTTAGGAGAGTGTCTGAATCTGTAACCATGTCTGGAGAAACATGGTTTAGTGCCACCAGCCATACTGTCATGCTCCAAACTCTGGAGTTATTGTTTATTATCACTATGAAATACTCCCCTCTCCTCACTATTATCTACCTCAGTCTATAAGCATGAAAACAAAATCATGTTACAATCAAATTAAATACACCTCTACTTTTGACTTTCAAGAGACCTCATATCTCTGTTTACTCAGTCAGGGGTTGTAATTTCTCTTGCACTTTGCAGTACCATCTATGACTAGTTCTAATTCAACTTGGAATTGGGATCACACCCTCACACTTCCATCTCCAGCTATCTAAGGAATATCTAAGGATCTTTCACAGATGTAAATGCCACTCCAAGCTATCTCTGGTCACTTTCAAACAATAGTTTGCACCTTGAATAGTCAAACTTCCAAACTAAATGCAAAACTTCACCATGCCTTCTCAAGCCCAGGACTCAGTCAAATTTTTTTACCTTTTTCATCCTGCTACTATCTCAGAGCTAGCTGACAAAGTATCAAAAATAAATTAAAACAAAGATAAAAGATAAGACCTACACAAGCAATGGGAAATTCCAAAAAATTATGTGCAAAATGGATTCCCCACCTAAAAATAGAAAGGACAACCCATGGGAATTACCCCCAAACTCCTAATCCTTGACCCTTTGGTCAAATAAGCCCAAATATCTACAAAACTGGATGGAACTTTTTGGCCAATTAATTTTTCACTTGAAGCATCATGTATGTGTTACCTGACTAAAATTTAGTCAGAAATGTAGTTTTTTGTATAGTTTAGGATTTATGCACATATTTGTGTTTTTTCCAAATTCTTTCACACAGCCATGTCCATCTTAAAAGGCCTGAAAAATGCATGCAGCCTTACATTCCAGAACTCCAGTGCACAGATGCATCAAAGCCAGGCCAGGGCCCGTATCTAGGCTGACATCTGCACCTCCAGCTGTCAGAACCAAAAATATCATGAAATCCCCTGACAGGGAAGCTATAAAATGTATGGGAAAGGTATGTGTACCATTCCATAAAAAATGTCACAAGCCCATAGATAAGTCATAATAGGACATAAAAACATGTGAAAAACCTCCAAAAGAGGATTTGACATTTTTTCCCAAAATCACAAAAATGGCAAAAAATAAATTTCACAGGCTTCTCAAGCCCATACCAGTGACACCTCATTTGAATGCATAACATAGAAATATCCAGAAAATTATGTTTAATCATATGGAATTTCACAAAAACTCACACATCTATAAAAAAACACCAAAGAAAGATATACAAGGTTTGCAGGTTCATTTCTCCTGCCAAAATTTTGAAATAAACATTAGAAATAAAACACTTCTTGGAATTTTAAAAAGCCATCTGGCCTACACCAACAAAGGCAGCCTGTGATCTATGCATCACTGCCCTTCTGGCCCCTTTAAATGGTTGCCTTCCCTCCATTTACCCTAATAAACCTTGTCAGCCTCCTGGATACCAAGACCCTTGCTATCCTTTAGCTACCAGAGGTGATAGAGTAAATAATAAATATATTATTTAATAAATGCAGCAAAAATCCGTAGAATACTTGGATTAAGGTTATTGCAAGATTAAATGGTTTGGTTATTGTTTATTTTTTTGAATCAAAATTGATTATTAAATGTTTATAGAGGGGCCACAATTATATTGGGGATCTTTAACACCTCTCTTCAGGGATTTCAGTATGAAAACACGTGGTCCTGGTTACTTTGGGTTCTTTAGTTTAAAGATTATTATACCCAAAGATAATATGTATATAAAATATACGGTGGAGTGGCAGGGCTTTGTAGCCAAGCTACCACGACAGAGAAAGTATAATAAGACTCACTGGTATATTATTAAATCCTTTGGGTATCTTTTTGAGACGTGTAATGATGGGTTAAATCTGTATACTTGGGTTATAAGGTTGTTCAGCAGTTTTAATTGATAAAAAGAGGTTTGAGGATGGATATTACTGATCAGACATTGCCATAAATCACTTACTTATCTCTTATAAGTACTTGATTACCTTGGCACGGCGTCTGGATATGAATATTACTGGGTCTCTGCCCATCAATATCCTCAAAAGAGCTCTTTATTTATCGCTTTTGGAGTCCCAATATGGTCCTTCTGAGGGTTGTAGGTTCTCAAAGGGACGGACACTAAGGCTAGCAGGGTAACCAGGGGTAGCCTGGCATGTGTTCTTGGTGCTATAGCCCGGGTAGCATCTAATTCCTTAGGGTATGGGAATTATTCTACCTTATAATAGACATTAGGACGTGTGAATAACACTAATCTGTCCTATTTATGTATTATTTAATTAATTATCCTTAGTAAATGTTCCCAGTAATTTAATAATTATATTATTAGACATCCCTACGGAAGTTTTGATGTCAGGTAAGTTCTCATTATGTATTATATAACTGGAGTAAAAGTCATAATATTGATTTTACTCTTTATTTTCGAGTTCCAGTTGATTTGTTAAGATAATTACTTAAAAATATAAGTCATGAGAATTCATGTAATATTATCACATCATTATCTTCCTTAGTCTTTCACAAAGATATTGATGTATAGCAATCCTCATAAAAGTATATTGAAGTATTTTAATATATTTTTAGAAGTTGTCATTGTCTTTTTATTGACATTCTTGGTACTTTGCATTATATTAAGTAAAAAATACGTGTAAGGATTATTTATGTATTTTTATATAATTTTATGTATGTTTAGACAGTCTACTATCTATCCACGGGAACCTTTATTACATATTTAGAAAGTTCCTGTGTATGTTGTAGCCTGTTTACGCGGTACCTGAGCCTCTCAGGCCGCCTGTCACTCTGTCAGCCCATAGTCCCGCAGCTGCGTACTTGTCAGAGGCCTGGGGCTGCGTACACAACCTTGACGGGTTGACACGGCTCTATCTCAGCTGCGCGTGGGTGCTTTGGCTGCTGCGGCTGCGTGCGGGAATTGTGACAAAACACATTTCCCCCCATAACTCCTAAAATATACACAACACCTCAATTCTGACTGAATTTTAGGTGTGAAACCTAGACGTGACAATGTGTGTGAGATGTTTAATTGGTCAAAAAGCTCAATACTGGAGCCGTAGTATTTTGTTTTTTCTTTCCTTAATTATTTAAAAATATAAGGAGTTGGATTTCAAGGGTGGGGTCAGTGAGTGACCCTACCTAATTTTGGGTGGAGAATCTATTTCCGTAATAATATTTATGGTTTTCCTACTCCTTCTTAGGTTAATTGTATTATTATTATTTTTATTTTATTTTTGTTACTTTTGCAGCTTGCTCTGCAATAGTAGAAAGCTGACAAACCTCATGGAAACCCCAATAAACTGAAAGAAGATAAATACAGGCCTCTTTTCAGGCTATTTATCCCCCATCCATTTGTTATCATTCTCAAAGAAATCATGCCATACTGGAACCAAGTACTTATTAAGGATAATTAATTGACTAATGGCTTTAGTCTCACCTCCATTTTGAACATTCCACCCTTTTAACTCAACTTTTGCACTGTGTTAAGCCCTTAAAGAATCCTGATAGGTGCACTAGATACCCCTGAATTTGGTTCTTGCAGGTACCCAGGTTTTAAAACTCTACACAGTAATTCATCCCTCTCCACTCTGACTGGTTTGCTATCCTATCCCAGTCAATACACATATTTTTTCTGGGTAATATTTCCCTTTTTTCTTTTGTACCCAGGTCCCAAAGTTCCAGGTGCAAGTATTTGAAGTTTGATCCCCTGAAAATAGGTTTCAAAGATCCCCAGTCCCTTACTTTTGACCCTGTTATTACTAAATCAATAATTTGTTATTCATTAATCCACCAATAAACCACACCAAACAACCTCCTTGCACTTGCTTCATCCATATCTTTATGGAATATTGCTGCATCACCTTGATTTTTTTTTATTCTTATCCTAGCACCTTCAGTAGATAAAGAATTTCAAGGGTCTTGGCATCTGTTAGGCTGAAAAACTTCATTTCATTCATTACCTGTCTCTTGAATTTGATTTTATTCACATTCAAATTTTTTCATTTAATTTAGTCTTGCATTTCCATAAATTTTCTGGATACTTGATTTTCCTAGCTAGAGAGGACATCATCAGGTTTGATCTAGTCATTGCCTTTTAGATTACCTCAAAATTTAAAGCACTTGCATTTTGATTGTTTCCTCATTTAATTAATTCATTTCTTAAGTTCTTGCATCTTTCCAAGACTAATGCTTTACATTTATTTTTGCCTCAGTTTCCTTATCAAAACAATTTCCCTTGCACCTTGAACTTGACTCTGAGCCTAGGTTTAAACTTCAAATGATATAATTAATAACTTCAAAATTTCTTGTAGCATTTGGCATGATCTTTTTCACTATCTCCATCTAAATCCTTTCCCCTTCTTTCTATGTTGGATGGGCTTGTGAAATCAAAAATAAAATTTTTGTGAGCTTTGGAATCAATCTCATAAGCATTCATGGAAGGCCAAAGCGTATTTCATTTTCAAAGTGTACAAATGTGTCAATTGACCTGTATAAAAAGTAAAATTTCACTGATATAAAGGGCATAATTCTGTTTTAATGATAAATATAAAGTAGACAAATTTATTCATTGATGTACAAATTCAAACATTTCAAGATTTAACCCTCACTTCCAATTTGGGAGAAAAGATAAAATATAAGATGGCTTGCAACTAGGAGGATGAGGGGATATTTACCAATTCAAGATGCTTGAACCATCCATCCCTGACCACACCATTTTTTTCAAGTAAGAGGAAGGTGTGCAACTCATGATCAGCCAGATGGAGGAGGGGGATGACTTTCCAAGCCTTGATGACATTGGCTTTCCTTCTATCCAAGGATCCAAATGGTACATAGACACACATGCAGAGAAAATTCAGGTATGCATCTATGAATTTATGTGTTTATTCAAGGTTTATGACAATTGAGGCTAGATTGAAGAGCCTCAGACAGAATCTTTTGGTGGATATTCCAATCTTTTTGATAAGGTAGTAAGCACTGGCTAAGAATTGTAGCTGCTGTGATAAAGAGAGACTCTCTCTTATAATTCTAGAATTCAATCTAAAAAGAAATCTTTCATGTTTTGAGATAGAAATTTTTCCTGTTTATTTAGTAATTAGTGCCTCAGAACCATTTCATTGGGTTACCCATAATTAAAAATGGACTTCTAAATTTTCCAGTTTCCCCAGATTTTAATGAAATTTATTTTTCCTGGATATTTCTGGAATGGATTTCACCATTCTAGGCTGAAAATTTATATTTAATTGGAACCCTGATGTGAATTGGCAGGAAGAAGTGATGTAGAGCAAATCAAGGTTTATTATATAAGAGACTGAGGAATTTCAAAAAGAATCAAATAAAAATAAGGATAAGCTGAAAGAAATTGAGAAGAAGGAAATTAGGCAAAGATAGCAACAGCATGCTAAGAAGAGGGTGGCCTGTTGAGGATTATGATTGTGAGGTCTGAAGAGAACAAGGTAAAGAGGCAAAAGTCATGAGATATGGTAGGGATGCACTAGGAGAGAAGAATAGTCTGAATTTAGAGATCCCAGACGTAGAGAAGGCTGATTAATCCCACCAGGCACACAAAAAATAACTTTATTTTAGGCTTAGGAGGGTAAGATAACAATAAATAGAGTAGACAAATTAGGAAGTTCAGGGAGTAGATGAGGTTGAGGAACTTGAGCTGAATTTTTGATGAGAAAATGACAATGATTTGAGGGAGTGAGAGCAAAAATTTGAAGAGGGAAGAGATTTTGATGAGTTGGTGACAAGATCAGATGAGATGTTTGTGTAGGTTATCCTCCTTCGCCATACCTTTTTGGGTGTGCTATAAAGTTGTGTGCCTCTTTAAAACCAAGTTTCCTCACCCTTAAGAAGGAGCAGTGAAGTTAAAGGGTGTTCACAAGAGTGCAGAGTGAGCTCAAATTAATTATAAATTGAACCTTGAATCCACAGAATTCTCTTTCTTCTGTTAGTCATGGATTAAGAAGCCTACCTGACATTTTCATTGAGTTGAATGAAACTTTCCTGGAAAGATATTTGCAATATCCTGAATTCCACTCCCAAATTTCCTCTTCAGATCTTGGAGTAATATCTCACCTATCCAACTTGCATCTTTCTTTCTTCTTCAAATAGAAGCCAGAAAGGTGTATCTTGAGCTCCCTGATTCCCTTGCATCAACACAATACTTTGAACCCTGTTCTCAAAGATGATAACATGACAGAATAATTGGAAATAATTTTAGAGCCTTTAATTTCTGTTTATCTTTACTATTCTGATGTCTTCTCAGCTTTTGAATCCAAAAAAATTCCTCCAGATCATTCCTATAATCATGATATCAAGCTTAATGGGCCACCCCTGGCTCCAGCCTCTTTTTAATCTCTATCAAAACAGGAATTGCCCACACTTCAATAATATATTGCATAAAATTTATTTAAAGGGTTTATTTTAAAAATCAAGTCAAACACTGGCTCTCCATTAATTTTTGTTCCAAAGAAAGTTGGAAGCCTTTGTCTCTCTGTTAATTATAAGAAACTGAATCATGTAACCCAGAGGAATTCCTATCCAGTACTTCCTATGCCACATCACTTAACTATCTTTGAAAGAGCTGCTCATTTCTCAAATTTAGACCTTTGAGGAACCTATTACTTGATTTAAATAGCAGAAGTTGATGAAATATTTGACTGCTACAAAAACTAGGTTTGGCAGCTATGAGTATACTTCTATGCCCTTTGGCCTCTATAATTCTTCTTCCAATTTTCAAGAATAAATTAATTGAATTTTTCCAAACCTTATAGAGAATTAACTTTTTTTTATCTTGATGATATACTAGTCTACTTGAAGGATCTTGAAGGCTGTTTTATAAATGTTTTCATGGAAAATTGAAATTAAAATCTCTTCACTTAACTTTCTAAGTGCAATTTTCATACAAGGACTTGTAAATTCCTTGGTTTAGTACTTTTGAAAGAATTCATTTCCATAGAAACATCCAAATGCAAATGCACCTGGGACTTTCCCACACCAAATTCAGCTCAGAATTTGCAAATTTTCCCTGGTTTTATTATTTTTCATTGTAAGTTCATCTGTCACTGCTCCAAGACAATTTTTAATTTAACAGTTTTTCTCCAAAAAGGCATTCCTTTTATTTTTGATGAGGAATCTTCCTTGGATTTCAAAGCTTTGAATAAAACATTCACAAAGGCACCTAATATTTCCACCTTTAACAAGCTAGCTTGCATCATCACCAAAACATATGCAAGCAACTACACTTTTGGGGGTTTCATCTTGCAGTTTTCTCATCTTTCCAATATCTTTTATCCTGTGGCTTTTGAATCTATAAATTGCCAATTTTCTGAACTCAACTATGAAACTAATAAGAAAAAACTTCTTGCAATCATATATTTCTTGAAGAGATGGTTCTAATACCTTTTAAGTCTTATGGAATTTTTTGAGGTCTTAAATGGCCACAATCCTCTTACTTATTTCATGATAAAAAGAATTCTTACATCCAGAAAGACACAAAAGGAAGAATAACTCTCCAAGTTCAACTTTGAAATTACTTAACTCCTGGGAAAAAATTGGTATTCCCTGATGTTCATCACATTGGCAAAACATCTATCCGGGGGGCACATTTTCCAACTGAAAACCTGAAAATTTTTGAAAACTCTTCTCAAATCAGTCTTCCCAAATCAAATTGATCATCACCAGACTTTGAGACAAAGCTTCTAAATTTTTAATTTCCCAATAAAACATACCTTTCTGCATTGAAGTTGGATATAAAGTGAATTTGGAGACTACTTGATTGACCAAAATGGTTATTTATTTTATAAAGACTGTATATTACCTGGCAGCCCTATTATTGAAGTAGCTATCTTCAAATTCTGTCATGAATATCTGCTTCCTGATCATGATGGTCAGGATAAAACCTACCATTTAATTGAACAAGACTTCTATTGGCCAGTTACAACCAGTGAAGTCGAACATTATGCTAATGTGTGCTGTGATTTTAATTGTAACAAGTCCTCAAATTACTTGAAGTATGGGCTTCTCCAGTGACTTCCAACCCTGAATATTTCTTGGCACTCTTTTTCAATTGATTTCATTTCTCAATGTTTTCTTTTCAATGGATATGAAGCTATCCTATTGATAGTAGATTTATTCTCAAAGATGGCTTTTTTTTCCTTGAAGCAAAATAGCTGCCTCTTCAGAATACCTGGCTAGCCTTGCCATAGAACTTTTCTTCTTGAAGTTTTTTCTCCCTGATAATATTTTCAGTGATTGTGGAACATTGTTTCTATCTAGCTTTTGTACCTCTTTGTGCCAACAATTGGAGATGAAGTCAAACTTATCAAATTATTATCATCCCAAATTGGATGTTCAAGCCAATACAGTAAACCAAATTCTCAAAAATATCTTCAAATTTATTTCTTCTACCAAAATTAAAATTTGCTGAAGTGGATTCTATTTGGCAAATTTTCCTACAAAGACTCCCTTTATTATTCCACCAAAAAGCCACCTTTCAAAAATATTTATGGGAGAAACCCAAATTTTGACTCTATTCACATAGCCACTTCTCAACCTGCTACCAACTACCTTACACACATTCAATATTTTCAAAATAAACTTCAAACCAAACTTGAAGCTGAAAATTAATGCTACAAGGTGAAAGCCCACAAAATTAAACATTTGGAACCAAACTTTGCAATAGGATATTCAGTATGTCTCAATGCTTGAAAGGCTTTAACTACTAAACCTACTTACAAAATATCCAAAAAGAAGCTTGGTCCATTCAAGGTATAATAATTTATTTCCCCTAATGATTTTTAATTATCTTTAGTCTTAAAATGGAAAGCTATTCATCTGGTCTTTCATGCTTCTCTCCTAGAGCCACCTGAATTACTATACCTGGGCAAGAATAATCCCCCTCAAGAACCTGTAAATATTTGAGATCACTCACTACAAAAAAATTGACAAAACTTCCTAGCCAGCAAGCATAATCAAGGATCTCAGGCCCAACCTATTTCCAAGCTCACTTAAAGCTTTGACCAAGCCTCACTACACAGCAACTGTGCATGTTTCACAGTGACTGTTAACTAACTCTTTGATTCAAGAATGGAGAAAGATTCAACTAGAGAATTGAGAAAGATTCAACTAGAGAATGGAGAAAGATTTGACTAGAGAATGGAGAAAAATTCAACTAGAGAATGGAGAAAGATTCAACTAGAGAATTTAGAAAGATTCAAATAGAGAATGGAGAAAGATTCAACTAGAGAATGGAGAACAATTCAACTAGAGAATGGAGAAAGATTCAACTAGAGAATGGAGAAAGATTCAACTAGAGAATGGAGAAAACTAGAACTAGATCTTTCTTGATGATGCTTGCTAGAAAGCAACATGAAAAACCTTATGTTGACTTCAAGTGAGAATTAATCCATGTCCTTGATTCAATGTTATGTAAATGAAAGTTACAATACTTTTTCAAATTTACTGTTCACCATTCCAACAAGGATCACACCTTTTGGGAACAAGCAAACTATCTTTGAAATTTTCCGGCCTTGGTTCAATTTTTCCATTTGAATTATCCTTGAAAACATTTCTTTTTTTAAAAAAACATTTTTATTTTTCAATTTTTCATTGCACACTATGAGCATAAAAAACCACAGTTACATCCTCCACAAACCAGAGGGGATTTTTAAGCACAAAGATGGTCCTCATTAGGGAAAGTTTAAAAATGTTACTGAGTTTGAAAACACTTGCAAACCTTGTCACTCAATCCCATAAAATCCAATACAATTTTCCATTCCTTCTCAATTATCATTTTAGTCCATTTTATCACTCCTTTTTCTTTTTATTTCAATTTCTATATCTTATTTTAAAATTAATTTTCAAATATATATATATATATTATGGTGTATCAAAGTTAGCAAACTGGCCATTTTTTTTTACCAAACCCCCCATTTTTGATGGCAGGTTTCTTAAATACACATAACCCCTAACTGATGAATTTCAAAATGGCAGTTTTCATGAAAATTGAGGATTTCAAACATCAAAACCGCCATCCATCCCATGAAAAACACCCGTTCACACCTCCACTTAAGCAAATCCATTCCAATCCCATCTCCATTGCATCACACACATCTCATCTCCATAGCTTCACATCTCCATTACTTCACAAAAAGCCCATCATCATCTCATCACTCCACATCACATCACCATTTTTCTCAACATTTCCAATCAAACTTCCTGGTAGCATTTTGAAAATGCAAAAAAGCTGACTGAACTTTTTTTATTATTTGACTCTGATTCAGACTTCAATTTGTAATCAACTTGTTGAGCTTTGAATTCTCTATTGTAAAAGCAATACATGGTTCCAAAGAAGACAGACTCTCCACAACCCTATCTATGAAAGGCAAAAAATTCATCTCCTCCCCAACTTAAGCTTCCAGCCACTGTTCAGAAATTTATTGCCTTCATTCATAAAGCTTTTGGAGATGATTGAAGACCATCAGATCTTCCAGAACAATTCTCAGAATCCTCAACTCAATATGGCCATCCAACTGGCCATTGCTCTTTTTATATTTGGATCAAATGGAAATGGAGCAGCAATTCATTGATTAGAAAATCTATTCTCAGTTGGTTATGAAAAAATTGACTTATACACCAAAAGAGTCATGATTTCTATCCTATCTTTCTGTCTCTCAGTCCTTTCTTTGCCAACCAAAGAGGAATGCAAGGAGATGTCTCAAGTAATGGAAACTGAAGGCTTTCCTGGTTGCATTGGTTTTGTTGATAAAACCACTATCCCCTTGAGTCAAAAGCCCAAGCTAGATGGCAACCACTATTTTGATTGGAAAAAAAGGCAATAAATTCATTTCTTTTCCAAAAACTTTGATAAAAACTTTGATAACACACTGACCAAATATTTCCTATCTGTTTGTATAGATAATCTTTGGCACTACAACTTGTTTATAATAACAACAAGAAGTTCATATCCCTCCATGCTGGCCTTCCATTTTCATGTCACAATTAATATTTTTTCAATTGTGTTTGGATTACCCAACAAACAGAGAACTATTTTGGGCAATATCAATACTTTCTTACCAATTAAGCTTATGCTAGCAGGAAATATGTGGTTCCAGCATGCCGCAATGTTTCATCCAACAATCAAGCCAAAACTTATTTCAACTATCATCTTTCCCAATCCCAAGTTTGGATTGAGCATGCCATAGGAGTCCTGAAAGGAAGATGGGCCAGCTTGAGGGAAATGCAAAACCAGCTTCAAAATTCCAAATACATGAAGATCCTCATCAACTTGATTATCAGTTGTATAATCCTTCACAACCTTCTAGCTAAAATCAAAAATGAATGGGAAGAAATATTTGAAGACAATATTCCTGATCCTCCTCAAGTCATCCCTGTCTCATCTTGTGCCTCATCTTCTGCCATGAGGGAGCAGATTCTACCCCTCACACTTTCTTGTTTTGATGAGTAAAATTCTGTTTCATAATAGGTAAAAATTCAAATCACAGTAATCTTCTATTTATTTTTCAACCAAGAACCCTAGGCTGACTTTTTTTTTTTGGTGGACTTCCTCCTCCACCTTACCATCCACCTCCACCTCAAAGTCCCCCCTGTTCATCCTCCTCCTTCTTCAGCTCCCAATTTCACTTGTTCTTTTCTTGGAACCCCAGGTAAGCTCCCCCTCCTCCTCCTTCACCCCATCATTGTCTGACCTCCTCCCTCCTCCTCCTCCTTTCAGATATTACTCCCCCTCCTTGCTTGTATTTTCCTGGCACTGCCCAGAACCCTAGGTAAGCACCCCCCCCCCCCCTCCTCTTCATCTCTTGACTGGCAATCAACCACTTGTCTGCGGTTAAATCAACAGTTTGTGGTTTGATCGAAAAAACAAACTGTGAACAATCAATCAATTGCTGGCAGTTTGATCAACCAAAAAAAGCACAAGCAATTGGTTGATTGTTTGAAGTTTGATCAATTGATCAATTGCTGGAAATT
Source organism: Puccinia polysora (assembly GCA_025617555.3). NCBI lineage: Eukaryota > Fungi > Basidiomycota > Pucciniomycetes > Pucciniales > Pucciniaceae > Puccinia > Puccinia polysora. The sequence goes on along the minus strand of CM062617.1, from coordinate 16,108,558 downwards.
CAATCTACTGAAAAAACCACAAACAATTTATCAATTTCTGGTGTTTTGATTGACCAAACAAACTGCAAGCAATTCATTTATTTTTTTCTGTTTGTTTGTTCCATCAAACTTCCAGAAATTGACCAATTTCTTGCTGCTTGATTGGTCAATCATTTGGCCCCTCCCCCCTCTCCCTTCCTCTCCTCCTCCTGCTTTTCCTCCACCCAGATGATTAAAATATCAGGCTGACCTTTATTTTTTATTCTTATTTTTTTGGGTGCAAATATTGACCAGTATTTTGTTTTCTATGTTTGTTGATCATCTACCTCAATTATAACTGACTGATGATTGTTTTTTTTTGGATTTTTTTTTTTTTTTTTGGATCCCATGCAATGCAACACCGTGTTTGACCCCAGCCTCTTTTCTGGACTTCCAATGCTTCTCCCACAACACTCAAAATGATATACAACAATTTGAATCCCTTCTTTACCCTCACTCCAAGGGCAGTAGGTGCATGGGAGGGATCAAGATGGAAGGAGATAGTTTGAAAAAAATAAAGAGATGTGGAAAGCGGAGGGCTTAAATGAGAGATCCTGAAATCTCTTTGGAAGTAGAAGATGAAGGGTTTAATGAAAAGGTGGTTTGTTCTCAACAGAAACTGAAACCTTTGGATTTTTAACCTTCTATTGCCTCCAAAAAGAAAAATCAAAAAATTTCCCCTGAAGAGTTTGGACAAGCAAAAAAGAGGATTGAACATTTCCATTTCTTCTCCTCTGGAAAAGTGGCTGTTCTTGACTGTTCCAATCACCACTCTCTGGTTGCAATAATCAAATTTTTCCTTTTGAATAAACTCTATGAGAAAGAAAAGAAGGAGATCAACTCAGCCACAACTTTCCTTCACCAATCCAAAACTTTTTTCAACACTTTTGGTCCCTCAATATCTTACAGTGGTAAAATGTGAACAATTGGATGGCAAAAGTTGATGCGCCCTTCTGAACTATTTGGAATATATTTGAAGAAAGCTGCTATTAAATCTTCTCCTCAAGATTTTTCTATTTTGAACCTTAGTTCAGACAAGGTTTCACAACTTTTATGCCAAATGTTCCAAAAATTAGCCAGACTGGCACATGATTCCAACTGTCAAAAAGTGCTGGACAATAATATCCCCTCTTTCTCTTCATTAGAATTTGGATCCTGGATCACTCCTTTTGACTGTGCCTCCCACATCAACTTCACTTCAAATTCCTTCTAAAATTCTTCCACATTGATAAAGGTGACATCTCTTCCCATTCCTTTCTACTGGTGGTTCCAACCAAAAAATTGAATGGACAAATAATCAATAAAAAGGACAAATATCAAGTATCCAACGGCCAATTCCCTTTTCCTGAATTTGGTTTTGAAATTGGCTTCAAACAAAAAGGTATTTTGAAAATGGTTTGGGCAGCAAAAAATTACAAGCACTCTACTTTTTCTGCTTTGGAGACTGCCACCCATACTAGGATGGCCATGTCTATTCAAAAAAACAAGACCACTCATAAAACTTTCAAAGACATGAAAAGAAATGAAATATACTCTAGACCGCAAAATTTAGATAAAAATAAGAATAAAATTTTCATTGGTGTGGTTAAAAATAGGCTCAAACATTTTTTTATTTGAATTTTTTTTTAAAATATATATATATATATATATATATATATATATATATATATATATATATATATATCAAAGTAAATATTTTACAAGCCAAGAAATCAAGTAATTTCCTTTATTTCTCCACAGTTCTACTGCTACCAATACATGCCATGGCAACAAATAACCTATCTTTTTTTCATTTCCAGTTTTTCCCTCTCGTTTTCCAGTCTCTCTTCTTTTCAATCCTTCTCCTTTTCCTCTTTTTGAAACTCCTGCTCTGCCTGTTTCAATTTCCACTCTGCATCCAATTTCTTTTGATGACCCAAACCCACAGCTTTCTGCATTTGAAAATCAATAACCAGTTGGCAATCCCACCTCTCCTTTTCAAATTGAATGCTTTAAGATTCAATTTTTGATTTCACTGTTTTTTGGAAAGGAATAGGAATGAGCTTGATTTTGAAAGTGAGCAGATTCAATCAATTTACTAACTTGAATCTTTCTTCTCCATGATATCTTCAAAGCCCAAGAAATTGGAAGTATTTCTCCTCTTTTGACAGATATTGGGGTTGATCTTGATGTAATTGGAGGCCTTTTTCTTTCCCTTTGCAGAGGAGGTTTGTGTGGGAATGTCATCACCCTCATTTAAAGGTGATTTTAGAGGCCGCATTGGCTTGAGTGTTTGGGAATTCAGAAATATATGTTGCTGTTTTTTTACAATCTAAATAATTCAGGATTAAACAGAAATAAAAGAAAAGAGATTTCTTCCTTACTTGAACAGATGTTGATTATAATGGAGATAGTGGAATAACTTGCTCCTCATTGGCCAAGTTGTCAATTTCTTCCACCCCAGGAAGAGAGTGATCCAAGGAAAGAAGTGAGGGGCCCAAGGAAGGGTTTGAATCATTGATCAATGCTGATGTGGATTTGATTGGAGCTGGTTGTGTTGGAATATCCTTTTGAGATAGTGAAATATTCTGCTATTAATTATTCATCCTTACATTCCCACTCTATCTTTCTTATCTATTAAAACCTCACCTTATAAGCTTTAGAGTACTTGTTATGTATGGTTGATATTTATTCCAGGTTACAATCTCTGGTTTATGTCTCAGTGTTATTGCTGTCTATTACCCTCTGGTTGAAGATTGATCTGTTGTTTTTGGTGTGTGACTTATGTCTCATGTTTGTCACTATTTTGTTCTCAGGATTTCACCAACCTGTCCATTTCTAGACTCATTTCATCAGTTTTTCTTGTTCTGAATTGATTTTTGCCCAGATTCCTTGACTGCCTCATATGAATATTTTTCTTCACCCATGCAGACCCACTTTCATGGGTTCTCTAGTTGTCACTACTTAAACCACTCTTCCTGAAACACGCAATCAACTCACTTATTCTCATCTCCTCTCTGCCCTGGCACCCAAGTTCAGTCCCTCCTGACTTCTCCTACCAGGTTGATCATCCTCCTCTCAAAATTCTGTTTCTTTTCTTATCTCTGATCTCAACTTGAAAGTCTCTTAAATTAACATATCCTTCTCCACATTGGATTGGGGCCACTCATAAGTTTTGTTGAGATCATCATTTCTAGGCTGAGCATCCACAACCAAGTCCTTGGCATCTACTGAATCAGATTTTTGGGTGTCAAAAGCAGCTAAAGGGGTGATTTTGGCCTTCTTTCCAAAGATTTCATCCATATAAATATAAAAAGGACAAATGATGCCCAACTAATCAACCACTGAGTTCACTCCCTTGGCTTTATTGGATTCAGTGATACCAAAGCTGGTGGAGATTGACAACAAGTGTGCCTTTTTGTACTTAGCTCAATAGTTCTTGAATTTCTCCCGCATCTGTTTGGATTAAAGATCCAGCCTACCTTTTGTGTTATTCTTTGGTTCATTGGCCAACAGGAGATAACCATTAACCTTAGAGGATGAAGGTTTGCCAACTTTTTTTTCATTTTTGGTTCCAAAGCAAGTGTCATAGTTGGAGGAAATATTCAGCAAGTTTACCAGGATGATGTGATCAGATCTCTTGAGCTGATTTGATCCTTTGGAAGCTGATGGGGGACAATTGTTTGATTTAGATTTCCTTGGGGATTTTTGCTTTGGTCCATTGAATTTTGGTGTGGACTTATGGGGGGAGGTCTTCTGAGGGGCCATTTGAAAAGAGTAAGAGGTATGAAGGGATGAAGAAATGAGAGCAATAAATTGATGAGATTTAGGATGTGATGAAAGTGATAAAGTGATGAGAATGATGAAGTGATGAGAATGATGAAGTGATGAGATTGATGGAGCAATGACAGTAATGAAGCAATGAGAGTGATGAATCAATCAGGATAGCAAGAAGAGAAGAGAGTGATGAATTGATGAGAGCAATGAATCATATTTTTTGGATGAGGTTGGAGGTAGAATTTTTTGAATTATTTCAGAGGCTGAAAACAGGGGTGATGATATGGAATGATGGTTTGAGGCGGTGTGGAGACTCCTTTGGGATTGGGTAAAGCTAGCAAATACCTTGCTGGCAGTCACTTTAGGGGGGATTTAGTACTACAAATATTGATATGATAGAGGAATACTAAGGGTGGTTTTGAATTTCCTGTCCCTCTAAGTGCTATAGTAGCCTCACAAAAATGAAATAAAATAGATTGGTGGCTTATTTTCAGATAGAGTTGCTACTATAGTAGTCTCTATCAGACCTAGGATCAAATATTTCAAGCTTGATAGGAAGAAATGGTGGAACCAATGGGTGACTTGGAGGATTGAAGCTGAGTAAGGGAAGAATCCTTTATCCAGTCTTAATCCTTTATGTATGTTATCTTTTTTTATTGGTTACTGATTGATACTCCTTTTATTTTACAGGTGATGACTGAACAAGGTTGAAAAGGTTGAGACTATACTTGATAACTGACAGTGATGGAGGTGGATGATGATAGGTGATGATGATGTTTAATGACCATCAAGGTAGGTGGTGATGATGGATGATGATGATTTTGTATTGTGATGATGATGGTTGATGAGGTTCAAGGTGATTGATGATGATGATGGATGATGATGATGTTGTTTTTGTTGATGAATGGTGGTGATGATTGATGGTGATGGTGATGATGATGATGATGGTCAAGGTAGGTGATGATGAGGATGGATGATGATGTTGTTGATTGATGGTGATGATGATTGATGCTGGTCAAGGTATGTGGTGATGTTTGGAAATGTTCAAGTTATGGGGACATGGTGATGATGTTCAAAGGTATGGGGGATTGGGTAAATAATGGTGGTGGTGGATGGTCAAAATTATGGGTTATTGGGTTGGGTCATGGTTAAAAGTATGTATTGATGATGGTGAATGGTCCAGGGTAATGGTGGTGGTTGATGATGATGATGATGGTGATGGTGATGGTGATTGTATGGGATATGGGATTGGTGATGGTCACAGTATGGGTTATGGGATAATGGTTGAGGATGGTAAAATTATGGGTTAAGGGTGCCTAGGAGGCATGGTGATCCCTGGAGGGAAGGATGGGTGGAACTGATGGGAGCTGGATGGGGGAGAGAGGCCCTCTATTTATAGAAAATCCTGCCCTCAGGGCTGCCCCTGAGGGTCTCCCTGGTACAGTGAATGGAGTTCATGAGGAATTTTGGCTGGTCAGAGGAGGAGGCTGTGCAGGATCTAAATGCATGTACACCCTTTCATGCATTTCTGTGCTGCATTGATACAGGTACCCATTGCATAAATTATTTCTGTATAGTGGTGGTTGGTCATTTGTTTGGTCCTTCATGCAGTGCCTTGCATATATTTCTTCTGTATACAGCTTCAGGTTTGTTGCTGAATGCAGTGCCTTGCATATATTTCTTCTGTATACTGCTGCAGGTTTCTTTGGTGCTGCATGCAGGTTCTTGCATATATTAATTATGTATATTGCTGCAGGTTTGTTTGGTGCTGCATGCAGGGTCTTGCATATATTGCTGTGTATACAGGTGTGGTGATTTGTTTCGGTGCTGTATGGGTTGTAATGTATGGTTTATGTACTTGAAGGCATCCAGGTTATGTCCATGAACTTTCACTGATCTGTGACACCTGGTAGGGGGATGGGTAGGCCAGGGTTGATTTGGTCTGTAACTTCTAAACCATGAGAGATAGAGGGTTACTTTTGCTGAGTGACTAGGGGTTATTTTTGGTTTAGAATCCAATTTTGAGGTCATTTTGATGATTGGAGCTGTCCTTATACTAGAAAAGTGAGTATGATGGCTATAGGTTAGGTTTTGGAGCACCACAGCGGTGAAAGCCTTTAAATAATTTATTTGAAAAAACCCATTTATTTTCAGGTAACTCTAACACGTCTGATGTGAAATAAGTGTTTTTTTTTAGTTTTCATAGCAGGTTTGGGTTGAAACCCTCCAATGGCAGGTTTTCTTAACTCTGATACACCCTATTTGTATTTATGTTTTAACATTCAAGATAAAATAAGCAAATTAATTTTTCTAGTATATTTCTTTTATGGGCCATTTTAAATTCATCTCCCTGGGTTGAAAACAGGCGTGAATTGCCATTTGCAACCCATATGAGTTTTGAACGCAGTTTCATGACTCAACAAGCCACAAGCAAAGTTGTTTACAACCTGCACAGCCCCTGAGGGGTTGTGAATCCCCATTTGCAACCCAAAATGGGTTTCAAATGTGTTTTTTCAACCCCAATAGGTTGCAATTGGGTTTTTGCGACCCCCCAGGGGATGCGCAAGCTGTGAACAGGGCTGTTCATGTTTTCCTGGCCCATCTGGGGAAAAATAGCCCTAAATGTGCCATTTCAAGAGGGAATTAGGGGTACCTAGGCACCCCTGGACCACATTTGAGCTCCTTCAACCCAAAATTGGGGATGTGAAATACATTTTGGGACTATTATTGGACCACAATAAGAAATGGGGATCACATTCTGCCTATTGGCAAAACAAATTCTTGTCAAAAACAGTGCAGAACACTTGCTCATTGGATAATTTTATTTTTCTCAACCCAAAAGTGAGCAGACTTTTGGGTTGTCAAATTTACCATTGCATTGAATAATCAAGTTCCTTTAATTCTTTTTGGTTTATTGGGACAGTGGCAAGCCCAAGCCCCCCTGGTTTCCACATTGCTGTGTTAAATTACTTAATTGAAAGTGTTGTTAACAAAGCTTTGAAATCTAGGGATTTGGCTAGGGATTTGGAAAATAACACATGGGAAGCCCCCATTCCATCCTCATCTAGGGTTAAAATTGAGGAACAAGATTTTTCACAACTGGAATTGACTCAAGCTGGTGTGTCACATTTCATATGCCATTTGACTGAGAATTATTTGGCTTGAAAAATGCTAATGTGACCATGGTTAACTAAGAGGTTCCAGAAACCCTTGACCCTCCTCCTGTTAGAGCCTTTCCTAGTAGGAAAGAGGCTGAAAACTATTGTCAAAAATGAGCATCCATGCATGGATACACATTGACAAAATTCAATTCAAAACATGATAAATGCATTGACGTAGCATGTGACAGATTTGGATTATATGAAGATCTGGTGCTCACAAAAAGGCAAAGTAAAAATTACACAAGGAATGTTGTTTTTGAATTCATGATCTGTGAAAGTTTCACAGTAGCAGATTACACGTGTAGCCCTCCATTTTAAATGACCAACACAATCATCAACCATCAGCAAACCCCTCAGTGCATCCTCAACTGAGGAGAATCTCTAGTGTGGCCTTGGATCAACTGAAGGAGGGCATGAAATATTGGCTCAATAAATTTCAAATTAAAAGTAAATTGATTAAGATTGATGGTGGAGAATACTCTGATAATAGAAAAACCTATAACACTAAGGGCAAAGTTAGTGAGGGTGAACTCATGGGGAAAAGTGTTATGGATGTTCTATTTGAAATGCTTCAAGAAACTCAGTGGATTTCCAGGTCAAATTTTGGTGGAGCAGATTGCTTAGAGGCCCTGTTCTTTTCTCATCCTGATTGTATAAACCTTTGCAAAAAATTCCATCATATTGCTTTTTTGGATTGTACTTATAAAACAAATAGGTACAACATCCTGCTATTAAATGTTTCAGGAATTACTTCCAACAAGAAAAATGTTACAAAGGCTTTCTTTTATAACAAAAAAAATTATATTTCTAAATTTGGGCATTGATTGCACTAAAGGAGTTGACTTATGATCCAGATATTCTTCCCAAAGTCTTTGTGAAGGACCATGAAAAAGCTCTGATTTGTGAAATTGAGAATAGGTTCCCTGACTCATCCCAAAAGTTGTGCTCTTTGCACTTGGCTGAAAATATTCAAGCAAATTGCAAAGTTTGCTGCATTAATGACAATGAAGGATAGCAAATTTTTATGTCTCTGCATGCAAATTATGGGATCTCTAAAACAAAGGGGGATGTAGAATTCAATGATGCAGAACTCAGATTAGGCCAATTTATTGCTTTTTCTGTTCATCTCTACTGGGATTGCTCATGTTGAAACTTGCATAGTGTTTCTTGAAAGACCATGAGGATGTGCTTGAGTATAGGGAAAAGAACATTTTCCCTATCAAAGAGACGTTTTTGATGGTGTGGACTTTTTTCAACCCTGAATTTGGAAATAAAAAAACATCTTGTGTAGAAGTGGCCCATGCTACTTTCAAATGAGTACTTGCAGGATCTTTTGGGAACATCTTGGATGTTTGGAAACACCTCAAAGGAACAATTGATAGCCAAATCAAATCAGTGGATGTGTTTCTTAACAACTCTGAAATAAAGTTAGGAACCATTCTTCCAAAATAAATTTTACCTTTGGCTTACACATTGTCAATTGAGGCAATTAAAGTCAGCGGGGAACAATTTTAGAATTTAAAGCAGGACCATGATGGCAAGGTGTGCTGAAAGTCATATTAAAATACAATGGGCTTGCCCTTTTCCAAAATATTAGCAGAAATACAAGTTTCAAGAGGATCTGTTGTGCCTGAGGATGTTCATCCCCAGTGGAGGTTATACTAAAACTCTTCCAGTTCATCAAGTTGGATTTTTTGAATTGATTTTTGATGAAGGCTTTTAACTCCTATTTGGTTTACTAATAACTGATTGAGTTTGCCAATGAGTTATTATTTTGATTTTTGAAAGCTTCACACTGATCCAGTGCTTGACTCATCACAATTTTTTGAAAAGCTCAGTTCAATTTTTATGGGACAACCTGATGGAGTTAGAGTGCATATTTCAAATTCTGGGGTCAAGTACACCACCACTTTGGTTTCTAAGCATGCTAAGCCAAGGCTCAAGCCATAGGTCCTATGGGCGAGCTGTGTTTGACCCAAATTGAAAGACACCTGTCATGAACTTTCAAGATTTGAGCATGTTGATAGGGAACTGAAGAGGGAAACATGGGTTAGAAGGGAATCAAAAATACCAAATATAGTAAGTATTTTATTTTGAAAAGTGTTCATTTTTTGGTTTAATGAACTGATGGGAAATGATGATTATATTAGAAGTCCTTAGGCTCAGAATCTGGATTCCATAGTTCAGAGGAAGAGTCTGAAAGTGAATTAGCCTCCCTTCATTTCAAATCAGAATCCTCTTCTGAGGAAGAAGAAGAAGTGGAGAAGTCAACCAGAAGCTCATCTTTGGTGAGTATTCCTTTCATTAATGTGATAAGTATTTTGGTTAAGTAGTTTTTGATCATAGGAACCCAAATTAAAATAACTCAATAAAATACCTGAAAACTTACATAAGTTCTTGGGTGAGGTTTGGGATGCTGTTGACAATGGGAATTGCAGATTTAGAGTCATTGCTAAATCACTTGGCTAAAATGGAAATAGATGGTTTAAATTTCAAAGGTAAATGATTGAAAAATTGAAGAAACATAAGGCATGCTATTCTAAGATACTTGGTTGTATCAATGAGGTTGAAAATATTGAAAAAAGGCTTGATGTTAAAGACATCAACAAAAAGATTCCCTCTTCAAAATTGCTTGCAAAGTTAGACATGGGAAAAATCATAGCAGATACTTATGGAAGACCAATTTTTTTCATTTCCTTTGATTCATGTTTTAATTATACTCCTGTGAGAATGTGTGTAAATAAAATATCCATTAGAAACCATCTTCATTACCTTTGTTCAAAATGACCACTGGGTTCATTTAACACTTGAGGAAGATATGATTCAAATCCCACCCATTGTGTCAAAACCATTTTCTTTAACTTCAAATAAGACTTCTGGTTTGGTTGATCATCTGATATATTGATTGAATTTTTCTTCCAATTTATAGAATTTATAGACATCATATCCTTTCATCATTTGTGTTTCTATTTCATCATTTGAGTTTGTTCTAACATGTAACTCTGATGCTGATCTTGTAATTCTAATAATATGGAGGGTTATCACATTTTGAACATCAGTATGTTGATTTTTTTGATTCAAAATCATTATGTTGAGTTTTTTTTGAATGAGATTTGATTGATAATTCAATTCAACTTTTGTTGGGCTGATCCCATCAAAGGAGTATTTTACTTCTTATGATGGGATCAGCTTAGCACAAGTTAAACTTGTTTTTTTTTTGGAATTTTTAATTTAGGGCTATTCCATTGAGGTGGTTTAAGAATCCTTATGATGGGATCAGCTTAACAGAATTTAAACTTGTAGGGATCAGCTTAACACTAGTTGAACTTGATTTTTTGGTGTTTTTACTTTACGGCTAGTCCATTGAGGTGGACTTGATACAATTCCACCTCAATGGACTAGCCCCAGTTTTTTGGAGGGTTGATTTAGTTTGGCACTAGTCCAATGAAACAATTTCAACTTTTTTTGGGCTGATCCCATCATAAGAATTTTTTCTACTTCTTATACTGGGATCAGCTTAACACAAATTGAACTTTTTTTTTAGTGTTTTTAATTTAGGGCTAGTCCATTGAGGTGGTTTTATTTTACTTTATTCAAATATTATATTTCTTCAGGGCTTTATTTTATAATGTGTCCACTCAGTTTGGTTTGGTTTTTAACTCAGTGGTTTTTTTGTTAAACCATGGTTGATGCGTGCTCAAAGCCATGTGGCAGTTAATCAACTGTTGCTTATTGATGGTCAACAAATGAGGGTGTGCAATCAACTTGGCCATGGAAGCTTTTAAATGAAGCCACCAAGAGTTTGGAATCTAATGGAGGCCACCCTGTTTTTTACAACAGTCATGAGTAGCACATCAGCAGCAAAATTGCTTCTTGTCACCCTGAGTTGATCAGCAACTAGGTCAAGTTGATTACCCAAAAAGATGGGCCCCCCTTGGCTTTTTCCCCATCAACCAATTTGGTAAGGCCATCAACCCCAAATTTTTGCATGACAAGCAGGAGTTTAAAACCCAATCAGAATCACTGGATAAACCATGTGTACATTGTTCCTATCAATTTTCATTTACCCATTGTTATTTTTCCATTTTTTTATTTTTTTGGGGGGGAACAACTTTTTGATTCTTTTGGAACTTTTAATTGTTTCTTTTTATTTATTTATCTCATGGCCCTGGAGTTGTGAAATTTTCACAATTTTATTCATTTTTTTTTCTATTTTTTCAATTGTTTTTTTTTTACTTTTTTTTGTGTTTTTTTGTTCAACTTTTTATTTATTTTTATTTATTTTATTTTTTTTTTCTCACGGCGCTCAAAACCAGGAGTTGTGAAAATTTTTTCAATGGCCTTTCAAAAATCAGCAAACGCTGCTCACAACCCATTTCAAGTTTTGAGTGGCCATTCAAAACTCTGCAGGTTGCAAACTGGGCCACATGACCGGTTTTGAGTTGTGAACAGGTTGTGTGGGGTTTCAAATTCAAAATTGACCTTCTTTTATTCTTTATATTCAAAATTTTACCAAATCTCATTCAATGAATTTATTATTTTATAAAAATTGTCAATTTTCTCCTCATCTATGAAATTTGAACTTCTTTCCATTATTTTCACTTGTTCCAAGAACCCATCTTCAAAGTTTTGCTTTCAATTTCCATTCCAAGCTTGCTTTGATTTCACCTCCAAACCACCTCTCTCTATCTCAATCTTTCATTTCTGATTCCTCAAAACCTGGTTTTGAAAGATACTTTTAAAATTTTTGCAGTTAAAAATATTGCATTGGTCTCATTTGGCACAAAAATCTTGGTATTCATTTGGCTCTCTTCACCTTGAACTTCCAATCCAGTCCCAAATTCCATTCTTTTCCCCTCTTTCTATTTCCTCTGTTGGATTTTCTTCTTTTTCCTTCTATTTTTCCTCCTCCTTTTCCTTATCCACTTCTTTCTCCTCCATCTTTGACACCTGCTTCTTGATTCTTCCCCACCCTTGTTTTTTCCATCAATTCACTATGCACTAACTTTTCAATACATTTCATCATTTTTTTGCTTTGCAGAACAATGTATGGTAGTGGTGGGGTGGCCATCAAGTATCTTAAAAACTTGGGATACTAGAAGACCTCTATATTAGCTTGACTCCTTTTTATTTGTATCTATCTCTATAAAAAGATTGTTTTTTTGGAGGGTTGGAAAATACCAACATCAAACTGCTTAAAAAAATTGAATAGAAGGTGTTCTTATCTGCAATCTTGACCATAAACTGGATGCAGGCCTTGAATCTACTTTTCTCACACTCTTGCACAGGGAAAAATGCTTCCCCCACCCCCAAATTTGGGGGAAATATACACTAGTCTACTTATAGTCACTTACTAGCTGTACACTCTGATAAATTCAATCTCGGGAGCAGGTGGTGGTTGATATTTAACACAAGGAATGTTGGAGCAAGCTTTCAATCCACCACTCAATAGTGCTGGTCCTTCAGGCTCTCTTCTTATCAGCTTCAAAAGAGTGAAGTTACATGCCACTTTGGGTAGATGGCACAACTTGCACTTGAAGCAGCTAAAATAACCTGAATTACTCTGAATACAGTGCTTGTTCCTCCTCACAAAATTTTCACATTGGAAATTATGCATAGGCATATTAGGTAAATGATGGTATACTTAATTAAGTAGGGTATATATTATACGTAGTAGTATAAAATTAGTTACTTGAGAACTTGAGATATGAGAAAACTTTACTGGAAGCTTTCAGGAGATTTCAAGTTTTATACCCAGGAAACTTTCATGCTCCATACTCTAGGGTCATTTTTTACCATCACTTTGACACATTTCTCTCTCCTCAGTATCATCTAACTCATTCCAATATCTTTACAAAAAATAATTCTGACAATCAAATGCAATCTGCTATTAATTTTGGCACTAACAAGGGAAGTTCTATCTCCAGAAACTCAGTAATTGCTTAAAATCACACTGCAATTTTCAGTACCATCTACTTCTGGCTCCAATTCAAATTTTTATTTGTTTTTTTATATTTAAATTCCATCTCCAGTCAGATACAGGCCTTGCAAAATCCAAGCTTCCATTTCCAATCAAAGTCCAGTCATTTCCAAACAATCAGTTCACACCTTGTATATTCAATCATCTAATTACTTACAAACACCACAAAGAATTCTGATTCCCAGGAATCAGTCTGCCTTTGTGATCTTAAGTAAATCCATTTTTTTTTAATTTGAAATTTCTTTTTGCACCATTTTCTTCTTGAATTTTCATTTTTTCATCACTTGCTGTCCACTTGTACCTTGGATGAAAAAATTTAATTTAGTCTTGAATTTCTGTACATTGATTGCATCCTTTCCATTCCTAGATAGATAGTAAATATATTGTTTTTTATATAGTCATCCTCATCATGATTTAGATTATATTAAAAGGCAAAGACCTTCACCTTCAGATTATTTCCTCAGTTAGTTGATTTCATTTGTAGTGCAGAATTCCAGAAAAAGTTTAATTCTGCCATCCTGCTCCAGTTAGTTTGGGAAAACCTCTTAAATTATCTTCTTCAGAATCTGAAATGGATTCCACTTACTAGAAGTAGACAAAAGTCCAAGGTATTAAAGAAGGTAACAAGCTTCACAGTGAGTTATAATTCAGTGAAGAGCATAATTTTTTTTCATAATAATCCTTTGAAACTGGTGGTTCTCTTGTCTTTGTATAAGTCTCTCCAAACCTTTAACACTCTTTTTTTATCTGGATGGTTTAATGATCCCCCTTATACATTCCTTTTGCTATAGTAAATAAAACATCAGAAAGAAATATATTCTGGAATCCCACTCCCAGTCCACTCTCCAGAAGGGTTTCTGAAATCTAATAGCACTTCCCAGAAACTTTCCAACCCTCTCTGCATCCTTTCTCAGATAAGGGTTCCTTCCCTTTTTGAAACTTACAGCTCCTCCAACTATGTTTCTACACTAAGTTAGGCCCCCTATCTGGCACCTTCTTTTTCCTTCTCTGGAATACTTGAAGATTTCTCTGCAGAAACCTCCCATGTGGTCCCCTAAAACTGCCTGTTGTCCCTTTCTTCTCTTGAATTCATCCCACCCACCATGCCAACAATGAATTTCCCAATCCAGCCCAGCACTTGCCACTTACTTGCATGTCTATAAAATTCAATTTCCTTCCACCATCCACAACTGTTAATCCATTCCTTGTGCCACACATCCCTTTTTGAAACTTTTCTCTTCCTCCACATATGGTATTACATGTCATCTATTGTCCCCCAACCAATTATTTTTCTGAATTTGGCAACACAAATAGCATTATTTTATATTTTTCCATTCCTGTGATTGTTAATTGTTGTAATAGGTTCTCTTCCTCTTTTTACTGAAGCATATCCTTATTCCATTGTTGGTTTTTTCTATAGAAGAACACCACAATTTTCTTGGATTTTTCTAAGCCTAATTTTTTTCATTAAGCTTTGCCTCAGTTTCCTCTTTGAAATATTTACTCTTGATCCTTGCACTTGAATTAAAACATCTACTTTGAAATCTGAAGGATAGCCTCACAAACCTCAAGATTTCTTTTGGCATTGGTCATTATCATTTGCAAAATTTTCACCTGATCCTTTCCCCCTCAGTATGTGGGGTGGGAATGTGACACATAGAAACCCAAATTTTAGAAGAAATTTGAATTTTCACAAGAAAATTTTTTGTTGGAACTGGTAGTTTTTCTTTCCATGAGGAGGTTTGAAGCCTAGGTGAAGTGGAATAGAGTAAGTTTGGTGGGAATGAATTATTTTGGAAAATCCTGGGGACAAAATTCAAGTTGGGGGAAGATCTGATGGCTATTTATAGACACAATCCAAAATGACAGCATGCTTTGCAGAGCATGGCATGAATAGTATCTGGACTCACCAGAGGAGATTCTGAGCCAAAAAATAAATGTTTATTTGGAGATAGGAAAATCAGATGCAAATACAAGGGCATGGGTTTGTTTTTATTTTTTCCTAAACTCAATGCAGAAGACACAATCTATTTTTTTGAAATGAAGAAAACAAAGCCCATTTGACAAAACCAGAAAAAAAAGATGTTGTGGGTTCAAAAATTCAGAAAACAACCAGAATTAGGGTTTCTCATTAAATTACACAATGGATATTGAGAGAAAATTGTGGGACCATATTTTGAAGTTTATTTCTTGTGAAAATTTTCAGGGGAAAGCCAAGGAGTCCAAGGATTATAAAAAAGCTGCAGGAGGATGTCTCCTGGAATCATAATCAAGGAAGATTGGTTAAAAAGAACTTTTAGATTACAGACACTAGTGATTTTCCCTTGAATTGAATTTAAATTTATTTATTAGGGTGTATCAAAGTTAACCAAACCCGCCATTTGTTAATGGTGGGTTTCAACCCAAATCTTCCATTTCAAACCCACCATTAAAAATCAAAAAAAAACCACTTATTTCACATCAGACATGTCAAAGTTAACATTAAATAAGTGGGTTTTTTCAAATAAATTATTCAAAGGCTTCCGCCACCTGTCCACGTCATCCACCTTTGGCTTACCACCTCCTTCTACCTCCAACCTCATTGCAAATTTTTTTACCTCCAGCCTCATCATAAAAAGATTCACCACTCTCATCATCACTCTCATCAATTTATCACCCTCATCACTTGATCACTCACCACTTTATTGCTCTCATTGATTCATTGCTCTCATCACTCTACCTCCAACGAGAACTTGTACCTCCAACCTCATCCAAAGAATGCAATCATTTTTTTATTGCTCTTGTCACTTTTTTGCTCTAATCACTTCATATCTCTCATCACTTTATCTTGCTTTTCACTTTATCCCTCTCATCAACTTATCCCCCTTACTCTTTCCAAATGGCCCCTCAGCAAACCTCCCCCCACAAGTCCACACAAAATTCCAACACACCAAAGCAAACATTTCCAAGGAACTCCACAACAAAAAATCCTCCCCCATCAGCTTCCAAGGGCTCAAACAGTCCTCCCCCATCAGCTTCCAAGGGCTCAAGTCAGCTCAAGAGAGCTGATCACATCATCCTGGTCAACTGGCTCAAAATTCACTCCAAATATGATGCCTGCTTTGGATTGGACAATGAAACATGCGTTGGCCAACCTCCATCCTCTAAGGTCAATGGTTATCTCCTGATGGCCAATGAACTCAAGAACAAAACAAAAGGTAGGCTGGATCTGTCATCCAAACAGATGAGAGAGCAATTCAAGAATTATCAAGCCAAGTACAAAAAGGCCCACTCCATGTCAATCTCCACCGGCTTTGGTATCACCAACTCTGACAAAGCCAAGGGAATCAACTCAGTGGTTGATAAGTTGGACTCCATTTGTACTGTTTATATTCAAATGGATGAAATCTTTGGAAAGAAGGCCAACATCACCCCTTTAGCCGCTTTTGATGCCCAACAATCCAATTCAGTTCATGCTGGGGACTTGGCTGGGGATTCTCAGCCTAGCAATGGTGATCCTGAAGAAACCTTTTCCTTGGAGTGGCCCCCATCCAATGCCAAGGAGGATATTTAAACACAATCAGCTCCAATCACATCTACTTACGCGTTGATTGATGTGTCAAACCATACCTTGGACCCCTCCCCTCCTTCTTTGGATTACTCTCTTCCTGGGTTAGCAGATCCCATCAACCTTTCTGATGCATAAAAAGATACTACTCAGTCTCCATTACCCTCAACATTGGTTCAAGTAAGGAACCAAGCTCTTTTCTCTTCTGTCTGGTTAATCCTGACTGATTCACATTGTAAAAAAAGGCTCATCCATTCCAGAATGGCCAAAAACTCAAGCCAATGGGGCCTCCCACATTGCCTTCAAACACTAGTGAAAACTTTCAGACTCAAACCTCCTCTTCCAAGGGTAAGCAAAAGGCCTCCAATTCCATCAATATCAATCCCAAAAGTCATTAAAAGAGGAGAAACACTTCTGTTTTTTTTTCCCTGCAAAAAACAGTCAAATCACAAATTGAATCCAAAAAAAAATGAGTTTGAAAAACAAAAGTGGGATTGTCAACTGGCCATGGATGTTCAAAAGCAGAAAGCCAAGAGTTTGGCTCATCAACAAAAATGGGATGCTGGGTGGAAGTTGAAACAGACTGAGCTAGAGTTTCAAATTCAGGAAAATGAGAAGGATCAACAGCAAGCACAACTGGAAAAGGAGAGGGAACAACTTGCAAAAAAAAAAGGATAAGGTATCAGTAGCCTTGGCTTGAATTTGTAGCAGTAGAACAGTAGATGAAATACAGCAGATAACTCAAATTCTGGGCTTGTAAATATATTTGCATGGGTGAAAGAAAAAAAAAATTATTTTTGATTACAACATTTGAGAGTATTCTTAACCCCACCAACATACAGATCTTTTTTATTTTTATTTATATTTTTTTTCTAGAGTAAATTTGGCCATTATTCAAGTACCTACAAGTGTTTCTAGTTGTTTTATTAATTTGAAGTGACATGGCCATTCTGGTATGGGTTGCTGTGTCCACAGCAGGAAAGGTACAGTGCTTGTACTTATTAGCTTCCCAAACCATTTTGACTATACCTTTTTGCTTGAAATTAATTCCAAAGCCAAGGTAAGGAAAAAAATTGGCCATCCAATACTTGATATTTGTCCATATTTTCAATAATTTGACCATTTGATTTCTTGGTTGGAACCATGAGTAAAAAGGAGTAGCCAGAGATGTTGCCTTTGTTGATATGAGGAGAGTTGTAAACATAATCCAAGGTGAAATTGATGTGTGGGAAGCAATCAAAAGGTGTAGGCTTAAAACCAAATTCCAATGAAGAGAAAGAGGGGATGTTGTTGTCCTTCAGGGTATCACGGTTTGATTCAAAGGAAAGTTTGTCCAAATTGCAAAAAATTTGTACTAGAATTTGGGATACTTTGTTGGCCTTAAGGTTGAGGAAAGCACACTCTTGACTAGAAGATCTAATAGATGATTTATTCACATAAAGTCCAAATAACTCCAAAGGGTGCATTAATTTTGGGCATCCAACTGCCTACATTTTTCCATTCCAAGATCTTGAAGGACAAACTGGGTTGACAAATTTTTTTGAACCATGAAGGAAAGTGGTGACAAAGTTGATTTCCTTCTTATCTTTTTCTGAGAGTTTATCCAAGGGCACAAATTCAATTATTGCAACCAGGTCTTGGTGATCAGATCAATCAATGACAATTAATTTTCCACTGTGGAAGAAATGGAACCATTTGATTGTTTGTTTTGCTTGCTCAAACTCTTCCTGGGTGGGTTTTTGACTATTCTTTTTCTTTTTTGCAACAATTGAAGGGTACAGATCCAAAGGACGCCGTTTACAACCAGACCAGACCACCTTTTCATTAATATGTTCCTCAGCAACCTCCAAAGGTATTTTGGAATCCCTCTTTTGGTGATGGGCCCTATTCTTCCCACCTTTCATTATGTTGGTCAATCCATCTCCTTCCATCTTGATCCCTCCCATCCATATACTCTGATTGGGGTGAGGAACAAGATGGGATTTGATTGTTTGTGTAACATTTTGAGGCGGGTGGGAGAAGAATTGGACATTCACCAATAGCAGTTGAGGGATTTCAAAAAAAAAGTCATTCAAATGGACATCATCAGTGAAACAAGATTGGATCAAAAAAATCAAACCAAACCTGGACTTGATCCCAAGTTCATCAGAAGTGTGATCACCAAAAAAAAAAAAAAAATAAAAATAAAAAAATAAAAAAAAAACTTACTGGGGTGTGAGGGATTTGGGCCGGGACTTCAGGTTGGTTTCAGGTTGGTTTTTGGGTCAGGCCTGGGGACAGATAGGCTGGGCCTGGGAACCAGGGAGGGGGGGGAGGTGGGTTGGCCAGGCAGGCAGGCTTTGGGGGGCGGGCCATCATGATGGCGCCGGCGGGCAAGCAAGGAGCATGGGCTGGCGGATTGAGAGGGGGGGCAAGGCGGCACCGGCGGCCCAGAAAGGAGGGAGGGGGACCCAGGTGTTGCCGGCAGGAGAGGAGGGGGCAAGCAAGGAGCAAGGTGGGGCTGGCAGATTGAGAGGGGGGGTGAGGCCACACCGGCGGCTGAGCAAGGAGGGAGGGGGGCCAAGGTGCCGCTGGCAGGCAAGGAGGGAGGTGGGGCGGCGGATCAAGATGGGGGGGGGCAAGGCGTCACCGGTGGCCAAGCAAGGAGGGAGGGGGGACAATGTGCCGCTGGCAGGCAAGGTGGGTCCGGCAGGCAAGCAAGGAGGGGGGGTGGTGAAGGAGCAGGTTAGCTTCTGATGATGGGGAGGATGAGGAGAGAGAGGAGAGCTTACGGGTGCCAAAGGTGGTGGGTGAGGAGGAGGTCAGGTGGTGGGTGAGGAGGAGGTGGTGGTTGAGGAGGAGAGTGGACTGGTGGGTGGGTGGGGTGAGGTGGGTGGTGTGGTGGGGTGAGGTGTTGGGTCAGTTTTGTCTAAGAAAAAAAAAATAAAAGAAAAAAACAGAGTGAGTCATCCTAGGATTCTTTGTTGAACAGCCAAAACAAAAAAAATACCTATTTCAAAACAAAATCTTACTCATCAAAGTGGGAAAGGGTGAGGGGTAAAATCTGCTCTCTCATAGAAGAATATGAGGGACAAGATGATACAGGGATGACTTGAGGTGGATCAGGAATATCATCTTCAAATATTTCATCCCATTCATCTTTGATGTTGGCCAAACAATTTTGAAGGATTACACAAGTGATAATCCAGTTGATGAGGAACTTCATGTCTTTGGGGTTTTGAAGCTGGTTTTGCATTTCCCTTAAGCTTGTCCATCTTCCTTTCAGGACTCCTATGGCATGCTCAATCCCAACTTGTGATTGGGAAAGATGATAGTTTAAATTGGTTTTTCCTTGATTGTTGGACAAAAAATTCTGGTATGCTGGAACCACATATTTCCCACTAGCATAAGCTGAATTTTCCAGAAGGTATTGATCTTGGTCAAAGTAGTTCTCTGGTTGTTGGGAAATCCTCATGCAATTGAACACATATGAGTTGTGACAAGAACCTGGAAGGCCAGCATGGAGGGATATGAACTTCTTGTTGTTATCACAAACAAGTTGTAGGACCACCAAGTATCTAAACAAAGCAATGAAACATATTTGGTCAGTGGTGTGATCAAAGGTGTTATCAAAGTCATTGGAAAACAAATGAATCAGTTGCCTTTTTTTGCAATCAAAATAGTGTTTGCCATCTAGCTTGGGTTTTTGACTCAAGGGGATAGTGGTTCCGTCAACAAACCCAATGCAACCAGGAAAGCCTTTGGTCTCCATTACTTGAGATATCTCCTTGAATTCTTCTTTGGTTGGCCAAGAAAGGACTGAGAAATGGAAAGATAGGATAGCAATCATGACTCTTTTGGTGTATAGGTCAATTCTCCCCTAACTGACTGGGAATAGATTTTCCAATTGATGGATTGCTGCTCCATTTCCATTTGATCCCAATCTACAAAGAGCAACAGCAAGTTAGATGGCTGGATCGCATTGAGTATTCCAAGAATTGTTCTGGAAGATGTGGTTGTCTTCAATCATCTCCAAAATTTTCATGAATGAAGGCAAAAGATTTTGGAATAGTTGCTGGAAGCTTAAGTTGGGGATGAGATGAAGCGTTTGCCCTTCATACATAGGTTTGTGGAGGATGTGTATTCTTGTAAGCATGTATTGCTTTTCCAACAGAGAATTCAAAGCTAAACAAGTTGATTCTAAATCAGAGTCTGAATCAGATTCTGAATGGGATTCAAACAGTAGAAAAAGTTCAATCAGCTTTTTTGTGTTTTCAACTTGCTAGCGGGAATTTTGATGGGACATGTTGAGAAAGATGGTGATGTGATGTGGGGTGATGAGATGATGATGGGATTTGTGTGAAGATGGCAATGTGAAAATCAATAGAGATGGGAAGAAATGGAGATGAGATGTGTGTGATGCGATGGAGATGGGATTGGTATGGATTTTCTGATGTGGATGGGTGTTTTAGATGTTATGGATGGTGGATGGATGATGATGCATAAATGGTGGGTTTGATGGCGGTTTTAATGTTTGAAATCCACAATTTTCATGAAATCCGCCATTTTGAAATACACCAGTTAGGGGTTATGTGTATTTCAGAAACCCGCCATTAAAAATGGAGGGTTTGGTCAAAAAAAATGGCGGGTTTGCTAACTTTGATACACCCTATTGGATGGTTTATTTACATTCCAATATTGAGCCATGGATGATTAAAAAAGGGAAAGTCTCTCCCAAAATCCCAATTTCTCAAATTTAGGCAATGCAGATTTTTGACTTATGTGGCAGGAAGTCCAGGAATGATTTTTTTCTTACATTAATTTTATTTAACTTGTTCCAATCACTAATAAAGGAAGGCAATTGCTGTGATTTGTTGGTATATCTGACTTCATCTCAGCTTATACTCTGTTATTGCCATTGTTTCCTTATGTTTTCACTTTCCTCTATTTCTGTGCCATGTTTCCTTTTTTCTCTCATCATACAAAATCAGGGTGAGGATATTAAGACTTTTGCTGATAAATTGCGCGCCTCAGCCTACCTTTCCATGCGCACTGACCAGACTGCGCAACTTGGCCAGCTTAATTACTGACACCAGCTCTCCACCAAGGATGTTCCCTGGTGTGCAATTTCCAATCTGTACTGTGTTGTCCTAGATGTCTGAGGCTGGTGAGTACATTTCCTTTACTTTCCATAAATCATGCCTACTTTTCATGTGTTTCTTACCACACCCACTCCTCTGCTGTTTTCATAACTATCTGCGTGCTATACGTGTACTGTCTCTTCTTTCTCCATTCAAAGAGCCTTTTCTTTTAGGTGTGATCTTTTTCTCTTGATTGTTTTCCTTATCTTCCTTTTCTGATATTTCATCTTTTATTTTAGTCTGAAACACAAAATGATTAGAAGGAATATTATCTGATCATTTCAGAGATCATTATAGATATTAAATTTGAAAGATGAGGAAACATAGCTTTTATTTAAATTTAGAATGTCTTGAACTATCTTTGGAAAGTAAGCATGTGAAGGAAAAGTGCAGATTCTAATTAATCCTTTTCCAATAGTACTTGGTCTTGAAGGACAAGGTTATTTTTTTTTAATCCAAGAGTCATATTTTTTAGAATAGATTCATTTTGAAGCAGGGATATCATGCTACCCTATCATATATTATTGTAGAGAGGGAATGGGACAGATAAGGAAAGGTAGCTTTTATTTACCTTTAACATATATTGAACTATCTTTGAAAAGAAACCATTGGAAGGCCAAGTGCAGAGTATACTTAACCCAGTTCAAATAGTAATTTTTCCTCAAGGACAAGGTTTCAGAATGAAATCCAAAAGTACTCTTTTCAAGAATGGAGAGTTTTAGAAATGTGAATTTGGGGAATTTGAAGAAGAGGAAAGCAACCTGGAAGCATCACACAGACTTGCATGGGGGAAATTAGAGCTATCCTGTCACAAGGGCTGCTTGCATGCAAACAGGGCCTGAAACAAGGGGGCTCTACTAACAATACGCTTGGGGGAAAGGCTGAGGAAGAATGCTAAAAAAGCAGACCAGTTGATAGATTAAGATTAAAGTGCTTTGATGAAACTTGCTGGGATGGTTTTCCTAGTAAGGAGTAGTGAACTGATTTCTTAGGGAAAAGTCAGGAAGAAGGAATAGGGGGCCATTTTAAATAGAAAAAGGGCTGGAAATACAACAGAGGTATAGAAGGTTGGGACTTTAGACTACATATGTAATGACAATATCAGTCAAGGTAATGGAGAGGATTGATCAGGGAGTAAGCTACATTGGGATAGACCAAATACTAAATTGGGGCAAGTCCACAGGTCTGTGCTGTCTGAGTTGGGAATTTAAAGTGGAGGGATGTGCAGTGTACATGGTATTCATGAAACTATGTACTAAGTAGAGAGATTATTTGATAAAATCTGTAGGAGGATGTAAATAAGGATTCCCAAAGGATCAACCATGATGGAATATTGGATAGAAAGGTGATTAAGGTAGAGGATATGCAGACCTGGGAGATTAAGTATGTGTAAGCCTACAGAGTCTGTCTGTATGATGTATGAGGTTAGACTATATGTAAATATATAAGGCGTGAAGATCCTGAGGGTATTTAGATGCTGGAGATATACTGAGATAGGTACTCTGAGGCCCTGAGGTTGAATTCCTTGGCTAGTGGATTAGACTGAGGATTTGACTGATTTAGGTGTCAGTATGACATATCCAAAAACAAATAGATCTGGTTCTGGCTAATTTATCTCAAAATCCAGATACTTGCACCACAACACCCACCCCAAATAATCAAGAGGTTTGAAGGAATTAGGTTAATTTGATGAAAAGAAAAGAGACAAAAACTTAAATCACTCTTGAATAAGTTAATGGTTTGAATCATTGTGCAATTTTTGATGATTTTTTTTATACAAAAACAAACAAAAGCTTGATTTCAACATTTTTAATCAGAAATTTGTGATAATTTATCAGATTAAATAACTGAGGAAAAAACCTGCCGGTAAAGCCCTTCTGACTTTAGATTGATTTTCAGCCTGAGCTTTAGATGGTATAAAACCAGAGAAATTTTTTTTCTGTTTCAAAATTGATAAATAAAATAAAGATTATATGTGAAATATGGTATGAGAATGAAATTTTTCATCAAGTTAAAATATGAGTAAAAAATGGATCTTAGGGGTGAAATAAACTTTGTAATAAAAATTGATGCAAAGGAATGCATATAAGGTGAACAAAATTAAGGCTAGGTGCAAGGTTCAAGGTATATGATTAAATCCTGTTCATAAAAGATTGGTAAAGATAATCAATTTTTAATTTACAACAACAATAAACTTGCAAACTGATTTTTTGATGAAGAATTGAGATATATTTAATGAATTAATTAAGCATTTTTGAATTCCATCATTAATGACTGAGGAAACTTGAGGGATTTGGAGATCAATTTCAGGCTTATGATATACCTCAAAGTTGAAATGCAATATCTAAAGAATAAGTTCATTTAAAATTAATGAAAGAACATTTTGAACAGAATGGTCCCTTTATTTGATTTTTTAAAAAGGCCAGGCTAAAATTGCACCAAATAAATAACTAAAATCATGCCAATTTTTTTAATTGGCATGATTTTAGAAATTGTTTTTCTAAAATGATACCAAAAGGCATCATTGGACTGATTATACTAACTTGTTACTATAATCACGCCACTTGGTGTGCTTTTCCCTACCCAGGAGGTTTTTTGTCCCACACTGCAGCATAAGATAATTGGAGTGTCCCTGCCTTAAAATGCTAAAGGGGGGGCATGGCCCTTCCAGCAGCCCAGCCTTCAAAACTGCTGTTGCTGGGTGGTTTTGAAAAGGCTTTCAAAACCAATGCCCCAGTATTTCAGATTTTTTTTCACATCTATTTTTAATCCTGCCCTGCTTTAAAGCTATTTTGAATCCTGCCCCACTGTGAAAGTTTTTAAAAAACTTCTAGGGAACCGCAGTTTTCAACCTCACCAAGACATGGGTGAGGTGGAGACAGTCCTCCCCCCAAATTTTTTCATTCTTATTCAATATATATGTATATATATATATATATTAATCTTTCTTTTATTTTTTTTGACTTCCTTTTTTATTTAAATCAAAAATAAAGAAAAATTCTGCTGCAGGTTTCAACCTCACCCAGAGTTGGCTGCAGTGGTGATGGTCCTCCCCCCCCCCAATCTTGTTTTGTAGATATCTACCCCCCACCCCCCCTTTTATTGGTTGTCCCATAAATTAAAACTCCACAAGGATTAATTTTATTTCATAGCCTTGAAAATGAGTAAAGATGGAGTTTTAATAAAAAATTATGTTCCAATTCAACTTGTTTATAAGATTTGGAAATAATTTAGGTCCAGGAGGGGTGTTAAGAACTGGTAAATAGAATATCAGAAGTGCTTGGATCTGTGGAAAAAAATTAGATCCCCCATCACATCATAGTGTTATTGAATTGGATTGAAAGGATTGTAATTTTTTATTTCAAAATTTTTTATTTTCCTTTAGAAATAGACATATTTATTATTTCTCTCTTTTATTTTATGCTTGGTATAAAGGTATTTGAATTCCATCAAAAATCTTTTATTTTCTTGAAAGAAGTATTTTTTTCATATTTTTATGATTATTTATGCACTGTATGATATCTTTGTATGATATCTTTGTATGATATCTTTGTTTGAATATTTCAAAAGATATGAATTCCCAGAATGAAATAGAAATAAGTGGAACTATTGTATATTTTATTATGGTTCATAAAAGTTGATTTTATTCCACTGGATATATCTCACTTTTTGCAAATAAATTGATCCTTTATCATTTTATTTTTATTTTTTTATTAAATTGCATTAATTTTTTTTTAAATTCAAGTTCAGATTTGACTTCCTTGCAAAAAATTGACAATTATAGCCTTTTTAAATTTTATATTTACTCAATTGGTGTCCATCATTTAATTATGCAAGACTTTCTACCCTAGACAGGCCCTAAAGAGGGTCTGGAGGCCTCAATTTAGCCCCTTAGTGACTCAATTACTTCTCACAGCCCTTTGGGGGGCCAACATGCCATCAAATGGTGTTTTCTCCCACCGCAGACACTCCTTCAAACCTTACAAAGGCTGTATGCCTTCCTGGGATGGGAAAGCATGCCAATTGGTATGATTATAGTAAAAAATTCCTTTGATCATGCCAATGACACCTTTTGGCATCATTTTGGCAAGAAAATTGCTTAAATTATACCAATTTTGAAAGTAGGTGTGATTTTATTGATTTGTTTGAAACAATTTTAACCTGAACCTGGCATTTATCTTTACAGGCTCCTAAACAAAAAATTTTTGAATCAAGAAGTATTTCAAGCCACTTCACATCATTCCATGACACCAAGAATCATATCTATTGATAGAAGATGACTTTTAGAATGGCTAATCACAGGTATAAAACACCACAAAAAAATTTATGTCACTTGCTAGCAAGTGCCATCAAGGAGGTCAGGCCCAATCTTTGAACAAGTTCAGGTCAAGCTTCAACCAAGCTCAGGTACAGCTTTATCCTATCTCCAATGCACATTCACTGTGCACTTTTCACAGTGACTATGCACCCAAACCTTTTTTTGAGAATGGGCATAGCTTCAACTAGAGATTTCACAGAGCTTCAACCAGAGATTCATTAATGGCACTTGCTAGCAAGTGAAATCAAATTTTTCATGGTGAAAAGCACCAAAAATATCTATTAATGATGCAATGAGGGTATACCACAAATTTTTGATTGAAAAATGAGATAAAAGGCAATAGTGGTTCTCTTGGACACATCAGAGATATTTTTACCTCTCAAATGAATTTTCATACCCCTTTGAAATGATAAAAACAAAAACTTACAAAGAAGGGCCCCATTGATTTCATGGTTGCCTTTTTAATTCAAACCCAATTTCTCAACTTAATTTATCAAACCAATTCAAGGAATTTTCAGCATCAAAATTGTGTGTATTTTCTTTTTTTTTTCAAAAAAATGTCTGTTATTCAACAATTAATCTAGGAATAGAGCAAAAAATAAAGAAAAAATAAAGAACTTACCAACTGCAGATACCACCCCTATCTGATAGAACTGTTAAATTCAATTGAAGAGATCTTTAGTTTGAATCCATTCAATCAAGTAAGTGAGTTCATGAATACTATACCAAGTTTCATAACAAATTTCACTGGGATAACAGCAAATGTTGAAGACCCTTCATTAATCTCTTGGAATCCCAAGATTGATACAATTTTCCTTGAGACAATTCCTGAGTAATCAAGTTGAAAATAACCCTGAGTGGTCTAGATCTTCTTCTTTTGAACCATAAACTTTTTTAAAACATAAAACTTGCTTCAAAAATCTTTACCTGAAAAATTCAAATATCCAATCTAATGAAACTATCTGGTTCATTACTCTCAAAAAATGAATAACATAAAAATATCAAAATTCATGTTAATCACTCACATCACATCTAGTAGCTAGAAGGAGTTTGGTACTTGGCATCTAGAAAGCTGAAACAGTTGGAGAACATTGTTTTCCCACTAAATTCAAATCCTTTTTTTCATTGAATGGGCTGTTATACAGCTTTGAATAAACAGTTGGTGAAATCAAAAAAGTGGGGTGTATTAAATTTGAAATTTTGGAACATCAAAATGATGGATTTCAGGTGTACTCCAATTCTTTTATACAAAATGTATTTTTTTCAGACAAAGCCAAAGTTCCATTCCTTATATTAACAAAGGAGGATAACTTTTTGATGAATGGATAGCTTTCTTGAAATCAGGTATTTGAAATTTCAAGTTTTCTAGACTTCGAATACGCCCCGACATGGTTTAGTTTTAAGATAGGTCTCGAATTAAATATTGAATGGCGCAGTTTATTAGTCCTCCTTGAATGATGTGTGATCCCATGAAAGTACGGGTGAGGCCTTTGTTGGAGATATGCCTCCCACCGCCAGTGGGTGAAGCTTAATGGTTAAAAGCAACACGCTTGCACCGGGTAGGTGCGAGTTCGATCCCCGTCATCCATGCTATCCGTTTCCCCGCTCTTACAGCCTTCGACTTGTTTCACTTGGATTTCAATACCGAGGAAAACAGCCTATAGTGTTCTCTATCATCCATGTTCGCCCGCAGTCTGACCAAGGCCTCTATGGAAAGGTTCCCAGTGGGGGTTCAGGTGGTGGATCGAGATACAGTCATCCGCCCGCTTTTGCATCGTTTTTGTCGGGTACCGAGTTCTCACATCAAGTCCTGGTCGACCTTGCTAGGTTCATGAGACGGTTTGGATCTGTGACACACTGTGACTGTGCTCTAACTCGAGAGGGCGTAAAAGAGCGCTACAAAATACGCTGGGGTGTCACATCTGCATACCCCTGAAATTACTACTGGTCATCCGCCGGCGGGGCATGTAATCGGGAACTATGTATTTAAGGTGGGGGATCCTTATGCATTTACATAACGCACCGATTGCCCGATACCCCTAGGCTCCCGTTGGTTTTTTCCCCTCTGGGTCAGGGCAGGGCAGGGCGTGCCCCCATACGGCGTGGTCCCACCTTCACCGTACGTAACCTCCCATTCGGTCGCTATCCGGGGCCCGGGTTAGGGGTTCAGACCAGAACGTTCGTCCACTTGACCATTAAACTTCGACCCAACGAATCGATTCTTCAAGAGTTCAAGATATAGAAGCCGACTTTCTTCCCTCATTTGGTAAAACAATCCCTTCCTTGCCCGTCTGAATAATCTTAGAAGCATCTGTGCCCCCTTCGTGTTGATAGTGATTCTCGAGCTTTGCTTTGTTGAAGACGGAAGCCTGCTCCCAAGTTGACTTCCCAACGATAGCCATGGAATCAGTCGAGATGGGCGACATTGATGTCATCGATAACAAGAGCATGCGTCTCGATGGAAGTACAAGTTTCCAGTCTGCGCCTGTGATACCAGTGACCACCTACACTAGCCCTTCGGGATCCAACAAGCGTAGTTGGGTCTGGGCGCATTTTATCGAGATCGACAATGGGACTTCGGTCAAGTGTACCGTTCCGAAACGTGAAGGCGAGGCGTGTGGAAGGGTGTTGAAGAAGGACAAGACAGGTAGCACCAAGAGTATGCATGAACACTTGATGGCGCTTCACAAGCTCGGTGACCCCCAGAAACGAGCCAGGACTGAGGCATCGATCGACAAGTACCTCTCGAGGAACGCCAAGTCGATCCCACACGTCAGTTTCTTCCCTCTTCTCTCGTGCGCTACTGTTCGCTTCACCCCGGTCTCGTCCACCATGCCCTGCCCGCCGCACGTAAAATACCCTGTGTCGGGGTGGCCGACGGTGCATCGGCCGGTTGGTCCCCCACCCATGAGGTGATCCCCGAGCATCTCTGCCCCGAGGGGCCCGGACGAGGTCGGAACCATGAACCCCGCGTCGCACGTCGAAGGGCAGCTCAGGCTGGAGGACCGGACCCGGTGCCGGCAGAACTCCGGTGGGACTGATAAGACGTTCTGGCCACCTCACCTCAGGTTAGAGAGATGTGTGAATCACTCGCTCCCCAAGTAAAGAATTCGGAAGCCTCTCTGGACAACACTTCGGTAGACTGGGTTACTTCAAATGTCCGTGCTGGCCTGCCCTTGACCCCATCGTGTTGATTGACAGGATGCTTATCGACCAAACACCTGGTTGAGTCAAACTGGGTCGGGTGTGATACTAACGTTTGCATCCCTCATCGCTTCGATTACAGGATCCCTTGCACCCAGCCAACCTCATCTGTGAGCTCTGCCGAAATTTTTATCATTTGGGTTGGGTCACTGGCACCGGCGGCGGGATCTCAATCCGAGAAAAGTGAGTGGTCCTCTCGCGACTGGGAAGTTCTCACCGGAATCCCTCCGATGAAGCATAGCGCTCGTCGGTTGGTGTAGATAGCCAGCTCACCTCACTTGCTTCGTCTCATACAGGGATCACGTGTTTATCGCCCCCTCCGGAGTCCAGAAGGAGCGAATCAAGCCTTGTGATATATTTATTCTCGATTTGTTCACTCGCGAGCAACTCCGAAGACCATCCACCCCTCTCAAGCAATCAGCGTGTACACCCCTTTTCTTCAACGCGTCAGTCCATCTCATTCGCTCTAGTGGCTGGTCGAATTCCTCACCAGCTTTGATGTTAACCCGCCCCTTCTTTCCTCTCACTCCACAAAATCAATCTCGACGCTTTTCTAGCTACGAACACCGCAGCGCCGGGGCATGTATTCATACACACAGTCAACATGCGGTTATGGCGACGCTGCTTTGGCCTGGTGGAGAATTCCGTTGCAGCCATTTGGAGATGATCAAAGGTATGCGGGTCAAAGGGTAAGCTTGACAATCTGAAGCTTGGAGTACAGCTACTGAAAC
Organism: Puccinia polysora; assembly: GCA_025617555.3. Classification (NCBI taxonomy): domain Eukaryota; kingdom Fungi; phylum Basidiomycota; class Pucciniomycetes; order Pucciniales; family Pucciniaceae; genus Puccinia; species Puccinia polysora. The sequence goes on along the minus strand of CM062617.1, from coordinate 16,078,723 downwards.
AACCTCTACGTTCACTTCTTTCAACCAACCAACTAATCAACAGTACTGAAAAAACGATGAGCTACTTGGACACTCTCATCATTCCAATCATTGAGAACACGCCTCACGAAGAAGACTTGCGTGACGATATGGAAAAGGTACGTCTCGATTACCAGCGCGAACCACGATGCCCAGATTAGTTATTGGTCTAACGCCGTTGCCCCAAACCTTTGCTGACCTCGATAGGCGATGCTGCGATACCCGGATGCGTATGTCTTTTTATCTATGGATGTTTCTGAACGCCATAACTAGTGGCGACAGGCTGCCAACTTTAGCCACGGCCTTAGCCCATCACTTACTATGATTACCGTAGTTCGGCCGTCAATCTTTTCTTTTAAATTGGTCGGAAGTCATAGTACTAAATACACTTTCTCATTTGCACAGTCCCGCCATTTTGGTTCGTCGCCATGGCACATATTCATGGGGAAAAGGCAAGTGATTCAACCTGGCTGATCATACTCTTTCGGACCTCAGGTCATCCACGCCTATCGGCTGATATCCATCTATACTTCACTTACTTCTTCAGACTGGGAGCAAGCCAAATGCCAAGCCGAATGCTTAGACTATTTACTCGAAGTGGCTGTCAAAATGAAATTGGCCGGGCTTCCGACAGAAGTACAGTCCGATCGACCAGCAATTGAACCCTCTTTGGCAGCTCAGTAAGGCTCGGTTTTCGTTAGCAGTTTTTCCGTCTCCATTATTGTTTCAAGAATGACTCGAACATGCTATTTTGGCGTGCCACCCAAAATCACATGGCGTCCTGATTGATTGAATATTATCTGGCGCTACTTTTCCTGCGATCCGTGTATCCGCGATAATTCAAACTTTCAGATCCAGATTGAGTCTGCTGTAGGAAAACCTAAAATGAAGAAATCATCCATGTTTGTGACAGTCGTACTCTCCACAGCGCCACAACTATATGTATCATAATCCCATAATCTTGGACCTGCTGTTCTATCCGAATCCATGAGAACTCTGGCACATACCCTTTCCAACGACCCCGTCTTGGTGCCGCATTGGTTCTTGATTGCGTAGCTTACCAGGGATCCTTCTCGTCGATTTGAAATTCGCTACTCGCTCTTGTTCAGATCCATTTTGAGAATTTCACTGACTTGAGTTGTGTTGAATTACTTGACCCGTCACAGGAGCGTTTACCCTTGAAAACAAATCTCTTTGTCTCTCTCTCTTTTCCTTCAGCAACTGTCTCAAATTAATCATTAGCGATACATGCTGGTAAAATTTTGCCGGTCTGGCCCGGACGATTACTGAGTGAAATGATACTTCAGACTTGATGAGGATTATTCTATGGTCCACCATTCTTGACTCAAGTCTATAAACTTGAGCATGAGCCGAACCGCATGACGGGAGTGACGGATTATTTGGTATCCTAGGTAACAACGACCATTTCGGGAATAACTGGTTTCAGTTACGTTGCCATCGTGTAAAGTGACTCCGAAACATCAACAAGTTCAGCAGGGCTAGCCTGCTTCTGTGACCGATACACCAAAGCAGTATTTCGTAACACTCCCATTAATTTCAAATTCTTGAACGAGAACATGAGTAAGTTCGGAGGGGGGGGGGGGGTGGCCAGGAAGCGAGCAGCCGAGCCTTTTTTCCCACCCATACTAGCAGAGACGCGAGTATGTATGTACATATGGTCCAAAGTTTGATGTTTGGTTTATATTTTTTGTTTGTTTTCTATAAAAATAAAGAAGAAAATGCAAACTCCATGCGTTGGTGGATACATAAATGATACCCCAGGTCGATCAAAGAGTCATTAAGCCCGTGACGAGCCACTTTAAGAAACTAGGCTAAGACGGGGGGTGGCCTGATCGAATCGGACGAATATCTAGGTACGAGACTTTTGAGGTTCAAGGTCCCGGATAGTTGGCTTAGCTGGGATGACCTTTCAGTGGATCCCTCCCTTGATTCTGTTTGACTCTGGAATGGTGATTGAGATTGAACTCGAGGATTAGAAATCAGTCTTGGTTCCGCAGAAGATGTGACTACCCACTAGCCTTCCATTTGTTTCGATCGGACCCTTGCTTTGAGACGATGTACGTATATACCGAAAAGAGCGCAAGTGAGTGATCGTCAACCTTGACCAGCCCCTCCGGACGTCAGAGCGATCTTATCCATGGGAGCTGCGTGTGGTACGGGTAAGGGAAAGCAGTGATTCATAGTTCTTGAGAGGAGGCTTCGTGGAGGGGCAAAAGAGATGAGAGAGAGAGTGTGTGTTTCGGTCAGCTATCGGATCATGAAGCTTGTCTTGCGTATATGGTGGTCTCCCAGAATTCCTGTCTGAGTTTCCTTCGGATGCACAGATGGTACCACACCTTTCATCTTCCTGGACCTGACTCTTAGATGGCACAGGTCTCAGTGTTGGTTTCGTTGGAGACAAGACAAACTTGTAGTTTGAACCCAATGCTTTCAAGTGAAGTGAGAGCGTTGGGACCCGGGCCTTGCTATTCATTCATTTAGTTTGAATCTCTAGAGACTCTGCTTTTTTTTTAAAAAAAAAAAAGGAAAAGAAAAGGAAAAGGAAAAGGAAAAGGAAAAGGAAAAGGAAAAGGAAAAGGAAAAGGAAAAGGAAAAGGAAAAGGAAAAGGAAAAGGAAAAGGAAAAGGAAAAGGAAAAGGAAAAGGAAAAGGAAAAGGAAAAGGAAAAGGAAAAGGAAAGGGGAAAAGAAAAACAATAGATTCAAAACTCCAATGTAAACAAGAAGAAACTTGATCTGGATACAGTCTCCAAAAATTTCTAGTAATACAAGACCTTTGAACACCAACAAGTACGCACGTGTACAAGTTTTCTTCTTCTTCTTTTAGGTTAACCAGATATCTAAGTGATTTTGATAACATTTGGAACTAGGATTGATATCCGTTGCTTGATTCTCCATGCCAAGGACTGAAAAAAGAAACTGTTGAACTGAGGAAGTGGTACTTCAAAAAATGCTTTACCACCCGGTGAGTTCTGAGAAAATTCCCCTAGGTGAGTGAGTCGTTTTGAAAAATTATGAACAATCTCTTGACTTGGATCAGAGATGTTAATTTTGAGATGATTTTTTTTTAACTGAGTCTTGAACAGTTTCATAATCCATCAAGCCTCTAGTTTTGAAACTCATGATCTTGGATAACTTGTGTAGTCTCCTCAAATCATTCACACCATGATCCCCCAAGAGGCTTACAGTTTTCTACCCCTGAAATCAATTATGATGAGAGGCTAACTTCAATCAGAGTACACACCTTAACCCTGGATAAACCGTCATCATGACGCATTTGTCCAACTATCCTTGGATACAATTTCCCCTTTGCCCTTCTTTCTTTTTTTCTTTTTTTCTTTTTTTCTTTTTTTCTTTTTTTCTTTTTTTCTTTTTTTTCTTTTTTTCTTTTTTTCTTTTTTTCTTTTTTTCTTTTTTTCTTTTTTTCTTTTTTTCTTTTTTTCTTTTTTTCTTTTTTTCTTTTTTTCTTTTTTTCTTTTTTTCTTTTTTTCTTTTTTTCTTTTTTTCTTTTTTTCTTTTTTTCTTTTTTTCTTTTTTTCTTTTTTTCTTTTTTTCTTTTTTTCTTTTTTTCATTTTTCATTTTTTCATTTTTTCATTTTTCATTCTTTTCATTTTTCATTTTCTTTTTAGATTCAGCTTCCTTTTTCAAAAAGTCCTTTCATAAACAAAAAATGTTAATCTGGTAGTTGTTGTATATCAATTGGTAGAGATCAGGTAGATGCACATTTTTAATTCAGGTTAAAGGATTGAAATAGTTCACATAATATTACGTTTTATTTTCAACATTTGAAGATTCCTGATCATAAAGGACAGTTTCCAATTCTACTCAGTTCATTAGTTTAACTCAAAAGCCCTGCCCTCTCCACCCAACTCATCAATTTTATCAGATCAAGGATCAATCCGATTTATATGGGGAAGGTAGTGTGAACGTGTTATGAATTACCATCGTAACTTTTGATCAAGAGGATTATCAAGATGACAGCTTGTAATGATCCGCTCTGTTGGATCACTCCGATGATCGCACTAGTGAGTATTTCCTGGTGCCACTTGGATAACCCTCGGCCGACGTCAATGCGATCAATCGAGTACGGCTTGAGCTCATCCCCGGCCGGCTGCTCGAGTCCGTCCAGCCACTAACAGGTTTGGTTCGATCTACGACCGGTTGGGGTCCTCCTTCCGCTAGGTCTTGGTTCCGTCGCACGAGTCGTCGTCATCCTCGAGACTCCCATCGCCGCATCGATCGAGCGCATTGAGCCAGGCCATCCATCGACGGTCAAGACAGAAAACCAACTCTCGATCTTTCGACCCTCATCTCATCGCCATCAGCCACCCCACCTACCTCCTCTAGGGAGCCAGGACGAGACGATCGAGATCAAGCTTCATTCCTATCTCTTGTTAACCCTGTGTGTATTCGTTATGAGCATGTACGATCAAGGGACCTATGGTTCCTCATCAACACCGTATAATGCCGGATATGGATCGACCAATGACCCCTTACAGTTTTACTCCGGCTCAACCGAATCACCAGCTTATTACGATAGACAAAGTCTCGAAGGTCAACGTAATGGCGTGACGGGTAATATGCTATCATCACCCTATTCAGGTCCAATCGGTGGTTCGATCGCCTCCTCGGGTGGATTTTGGAGCGCTTTTGGTACCGGTGGGATCGATGGCGAACCCCCGCTACTAGAAGGTATCTACCCCTTCGCCCCAGCCAAACCTCAAGTCTAAAAGATCACGTTCCTCCCGCCAAAAGAAACAAAAACAAAAAAAACCTTGTTGTTCAAAAAAACTACTACGTTCAAGGAATCCTACCGATCATTAAAGTGTGCTCATGGCTTTTTATATTTGTTTGATACAACAGAACTAGGCATCAATTTCGATCATATCAAAAGAAAATCGTTCGCAGTTCTGAATCCTTTTCGAAAGATCGATCAGCATCTGATGGATGATACCGACTTGGCTGGGCCGCTAGTGTTTTGTTTTTGCTTTGGAATGTTTCTTTTGTTTGTAAGTAGTTTATTTATCATGGTTTACCCCCATGCGCATCACCCCCCCTTTTTTTCCAAGAATTTGACCTCGATCGCTGATTTTGAGTTCTTGTCCTTTCTGATTGCGCAAACGTGACAGTCTGGAAAGCCACAGTTTGGTTATATTTACGGTTTAGCTCTGCTAGGAGATCTATCATTTTATGTCTTGCTAAATTTGATGTCGGAGACCGGTATTGATGCTTATAGAGTAGCCAGTGTTTTAGGTTACTGCCTACTCCCTTTGGTATTGCTCAGTTTAGTTACGGTGGTCGTCAGCATGGAGTAAGTCCACCAAAATCTATGATACTCGTGACAAAGCCTTATTTGTGTCCTAATCATTTTTTTTTTGTTTCTATTTGATCGGTTGATCTTCCTCTGATTCCAAATCTTGGTTTTTACTGCCTTGTAATAAAAAAATACCAGCGGCTATTTAGGTTATCTACTCTCGATACTCTCGATTTTATGGTGCTCATATTCGGCCTCGGGAATATTTGTCTCCGTCTTAAGGATGTCAGAACAGAGGTTGCTAGTCGCCTATCCCGTCAGCTTGTTCTACGCTACTTTTGCTTTACTCAGCGTATTCGACGCAAAGACAGGCACCGTAGGGGTTCGTGCTACAAGATAGCAAATCTGACCTTCAAGACCCAAAACGCCAATGGCCTCAATAAGTCAGGAAATCTATCGACTGGGTGGGCATGTCAACTTATGACTTGGAAGTCTGATCATTACTCGCAAGCTCTCCGGGTGAACTTTGTACCATCTATAATAACTCTTATCCAAGCCAGTTGTTTTTCGGGCTTCTACTGTAATAAGTTTTGCGCAGATATACATTATTGGGTCCTACGTGACCGTTTAACCTGTCGCTCGTGTTCAAACGTTTTCGAGGTGCCTTCTTGCATGAATCTCGGAAAACTTGAGAAATCCTTGGCGAGATGGGTGCTTTCTCAGCGTCCATTATACGCTGAATGTTTCCCAGCTAGTCATGAAATTTTATGCATCCAAATTCCATCGACTTTTCTCTGCGTCTTGTCGCCTGGGTGGCTAGCATGCGGCCCATGTGTCTCAAGCGAAGGAGATACGCTAGTGGCTGTCATTATGAGCGATTCAGGGTGAAAAAGAACGCAAGGAGAAAGATTTCCCCTCTGGCGGAATAGCGCCAGGACCCTCGGTTACTCAGCGAAGCCCAGTTTCATTTACTTTGTAGGCCAGACACGAAAGTTAGGTCGTCGTCGAGTTATCTTTTTTTTAACAATAGTTTCGCATTACGAATTGCAAACTATGAATGAGAGCCTACATTTACTACCCCCGCAGACCGGAGGGGATTGAATAAGAACTAGTATTTACCTCTACCAGCGAGTACATCTTATGCCGTAATCTCTAAAAGTTATGATTCGATGGCGAAATCGGACATGTACCGTAGCAACCAGCGCCGGACCTGAATGGCTGACCGAACACGCTTACATACATGAGGATGGAAGAGGTCCTTGGACTGAACGGCTGGAATCAGATTGAGAGAGGGATTAAGAATCGAATGGCGTCCCGGACGATAAATATCCAAAGGCTCCGAATCTTATGCAACTTTGAACGACATTAACGGCTAATATGATGTATGCCCCCGTGGTGAGCGACGATGATGTGAGCCGTGTGAGGATACGATCGTCGGAAACTTATTGAATCGATTTTAGGGTCAGCTTGCGCGTCTTGTGGGCGATATTGAAGTGACACTGGGCGTTCCCTTGGAAGCCGAGACTCCAATGACGGCGATGGGGAATACGAGCGCTTGATGGCGGATGACGGTTGATCGATCGCAGGGCCAATTAGAACGGATCTCATGGTATCATCCCATCGCTCTTTTCCAGCTCTCTCTTCGCCATCATTATTACCCACAGTCGCTCGCTGGACTGAGTTGGTGCCGATGTCTTCATACCGGCTCAATCGCGTCATTACTAGTCATCATATTCCATGGCCAGGATCGTTCATCCGCCCTCCTGTCAATGTGACCCGTTCCAATTCGTCAATCTTACCTTCCCTCTTTCTTTTACGGATAGTGGTCATGAAACCTACGAGTTTCTACTTGACATGTTTCTCCCTAGCATGGGGTATTGTGCACAACTACCCTCAGCGACCGCCCGGGCAGGATGACTATAGACCTGCCGAAGGAGAGGCGAAGGTCGATGGCTCCAGCACCAGCCCGAACCAGCCGCGGTTGGTGGATCCACTATCTGTTGGCACGAACGTCGCTCAAGATCCTTCTGATTCCCCAAGCGGTTCCTTGGAAAACACCTCACTTCAGCTTGGCGAAGTGTCCAAAAACGTGGCGATAACTTCTTCTACCATTGAAGATGGTAAAGAGAAAGAGTCATGGTCTATTCGTAGTAATCTTAGCTATCAACTCGCTGGCAATCAGGTAAGTGTCCCCTTGTCGATCCCACCATCGGTTCGTCAAGATCTATCCTTCGAGCATTGTACTCATTTCGAAGTGGCGCGCCTCCTTCAGACAAACACCACCTGCACCGGACACGATTGTGAGCCGCGAAAATATGAGATTAGCATTGAGGGCAACGTTCCGAACTCGTTGAAAGAATCGAAGATCGTTGAAGACGTGATGCAGCTGGTCAAGGAAAGTTTTAATGCTCGATCCAAAGAAAACATCACCCAAACCATATCCGTGAAATTACCCCAGGAACAGAGTCCCCAGTCAGGTAGGTTTTTCTTTTTTTTTTTTTTTTCTTTCTAGTTCTTTCTGGTCTGATAACGGGTAGCTAGTCTCTCTGCGTCAATGAGTTGATCATTCAAAATACTCTTTCAGCTGGTCATGGTGCACTAGCCGATTCTCAGAATCTAACCTTGAATCCTACCCTGGCTTCATCCGGTGGCTACTACGCTCCGACGAATTCTAGAGTCAATGAGCTCGTCAGTATCTTAATTGCGACTAAAGTTCGTGTGTTGAATACACGAACTGAAGAACTGATTTTAATTGCAGCGCTCACCCGCTGGAGTTAACTACCCAGGAACCTCCGAGAAGTCTACCGAATCACAAAGCTCAGTGACAAGTGGTGAGTTTACTTGAGTTGGAACTCGGTGTAATCTTTGACTGAGGCAAGGACCGTCTTTTTCGGTTGGAAAACCGCAAATCCAAGGAGCACAACGTGTGCCCTCCAACTCATCAACAAGGCCGATAGTAATCGTTCCTAACTATTCATCTGGTAAGTATGTAGGACTAAATCGTTCGAGCCAGATTACTTTTCAATCATGCCACAAGGGGCTTGAGGTGCTCTAAAAATCCTGATACCTGACATCAACGTTTTCCTGAATTTATCTAGTAAATCGGACTCACGCAGTTCAAGAAGCTAATGGGTCGGGTAGGCCATCTTGATCATTCATTCTTACCTGTTGAAAAAAACCAAGCGAAAAAAAAGTAGCACCGGGATGATTCTGAATCAGATTTCCTGCTCGGTTTTCATTCACGAATAGCCAACCTGAGCGGAGCTCAAATCCAGCCTGGGCCTGGACGTGATCGAGTACTTCAAGATTTTCCGGTAATGTTATTACCCAAGAATAAGACCATCGGTGAGAAACTAGCACCGGAGAGGGTCTCCTCGTCGAACTCGAGCTCGAAACCGGAGTTAATCAATTTGAAAGAAGTACCGGTCAGGAATAATACGATCTTCTCTGGATTGAATTCTAAATCGAACTCGACGACAGCAGTCCTTCCCTCATCGCCATGTTCGAATAAAACTCCCGATTCGATCTCAGCCTCAAATCCTCAAATCCCAACGGATGGCTCCTCTAGTCGATCTCCTCATTCGATTCACATCGTCGATATTGGGAAGATATCTTCTTCAGCTCCGAACAGCTCAACATCCGTCAACGAAGGAGCTGTATCTTCGTTGGCGCCCAATAACTCGACATCTATCGATGGGACGATAGCTTCCTCAGTCCCGACCAACTCAACTTCCATGGATGGTGGAAATGGATCTTCTTTGGGGTACAATGACTCAACAACCTTCAATGGAACCGGCTCCGCTTCAGTGCCGGACGGCTCGACATCACCCCGCGGTGGAACGGTATCTTCTCCGGCGTCCAATAACTCGGCATCCATCGATGAAACCATCTCTCCTTCAGTTTTGAACCGCTCAAGCTCCGTCGATGTGAGAGCTGGATTTGCTTCATTACCTCAGAATTCTACGACTATCCATGGTTCTGTCACATCCATCCCGCCCAACGACCAATCCAACAACAGCTCCCGATCCCATCTGTCCGTACCCTTACCTTCACCCCCGCTATTACCAGCGGCACCCTCCCCCACCTTAAGCTCGGCCCCGGGATCGCTGGCTGCGCCCCTGACCCCACCCCCGGTGACCGCAGCATCGATTCCATCACCGGTAAATAAGACGGAAAATGCCCAGATCATCTTACCAGTGAGATTTTTTTTTTTTCATGTATATTCATGAATCTCCATTCCGAATCTTTCCTGCCTGTCTCCTCTGCCTGCCTACCTGCGAGGGGTCACGAACTGCGCGCAGGATTTTTTTTCTTTTTTTTTTTAAGAAAAAAAAAAAAATTCTAGACGATCGATCGATCCATGCCACGTACACCACTACTGGCCCTCTTCACTCATAGTCCATTTGCTTCGGTCGATGATACCGTACGATTGAATTCCAAAGTGTGAATCTCATGTTGATGACTTCTTGTCTTTCCCCCGGCCCGCCTCCTTTTGATCTCATACGTACTCATGAGCAGGATCACACCGAACTTAAAAACTCCGCGGGTCAACCGGGCGCCAGAATCATCCCTGCTCGGCTCATGCTCTCGCTCCTTCTTCTTGGGTCGGTCTCGATCTTTGAATCCATCTGATCGTCGGCTGCTCTGAGATCTTTGGTTCTCTCTCTCTCTCTCTTTTTTTTTCTCAACCCTCAAAGATGATGGTCGTGATCGTTTTATGATTGTTATGTTGTTTACTTTTGTTATTTTCACTTTTTTTTTTTTTTTTTTTTTTTGGCTTTATGTATACATACTCTTAGTCTCGATGATCTCGTTTTAGAAGTCGACCCAAGAACTTGCCCCACTCTATGCCTGGATATGGCCGCTTTGTTTGCACATACATACAATCTTCTCAAGTTCATCTCACTCATCAGATCTGCTTAGCTTGATCGACTCGATGTCCTCAGCTTTTAAAATGTTTTCATCCGATATCCTTACCCTGTCGATTATTCATTATCATTATCATTATCATCTCTTTCTTTCTTTCTTTTCTCTTTCCTTTTTTTTTTTTTTTTTTTTTGAAAAAAAAAAAAAAAATGGAAACGTATGAATCAAAATCAGGGATTTGGTGCCAACCGGTTATGTTTTTATCATTATTCTCTTTTCAATGTTTTTTTTTTTTTTTTTTGAGTTCTTTGAATTTTTTTTTTTTTTTTTTGGGTCGTCGATTGATGTGATATGCGATTCGAATCCGTGGGTACGTGGTGTTGGCAGGATACCTCGTCCTGCCACGTGCGTGTGATTTTTTTGTGTATAGAAAAAAAAAAAAAAACAAAGAAGAAGAAGGGAGCAACAGAGGAGGGAAAGCGATGGAAGTAACCGGCTCCCCACTCTTATCCGTTTTCCTTGATCTGAGCCGTATCTTTATTTATTTTTTCGTATTATGTAAAAACTCGATCCATGAGCCCATATAGAATGCAGTAAGCATGATTTCAATCTTCCTCCCATCCCACTCACATCTCGCAAAAAAAAAAACAAAAAAAAAAAAATCCCTCCGATTTAGCTTTCCAACTCCCGTTCTTTCTCCTGGGCCCGAGTCTCAAGCTGATCGAGAGGATGAGCAGACCGTATGGGATGAGTGAGTCCGAGAGATCTCGGTGTACCCACTGAGTCTTGGACTCCAATGATCATCATTGTCGACCGACTGGCTGGTGGTCTGGCTTGCGGATCGCGCCGTCCGTCCGGTCTGCCGTGGGAGTCCTGGACGTCCCCCCCCCCCACCTCCGCTAATCAGCAGCGACCGACCCGCCCGCGGGGCGCTGGAGCCAGGGACGCAGCCGCGCGGGGGCGCCGAGTGACCTCCGGTCCACCTTTAAGGAAAACAATAGCTTCAAGGCATCTTTCATGAGCGCTTTCCGAGTGATGGCACGTGCCTTTTTTTTTTTCTCTTTGGATCTTCTTTAGCTGGTCCAAGCTGAGTGTGATGACGATGACGATGATGGAGGTGATCATCAATCATCATCATCGTCATGAGAGGATCGGCTACCATGTCAAACATGAGCTCGCCCTGGTAGGACCAGCTGGTCGACCAAGTGAGGCAAGGGTGCATGGCCACGCGCGATGAGCGCCACGTTTTTGAGAAAGTTAATTTCAGACCTGGGGTCGTCGTACACTCTTCTTGGAAGTACAAGCTCCTCGTAGGATACATCTCATCCGCTCTCCCCGCCCTCAAACCCCCAATCGACCTCACGATTAGTTGCGGAGTGAAACGAGGCTAAGATCTCACTCGTTCGGCTCATTCTCTCACCCGGAGGATGCCGAACCGTCCAGATGATTCCAGCGGGCTCAGGGAACTCAGACTACATTCAAGTCCTTGGAGCTCAAGTTTGCGACAGGCAGAGTCCAAATCTGAGACTCGTACCTACACACAGTCACGGGGTGCACCAGGTCATCGACGGATTGTGGATGCTTACTTGTTAGGAGTTCGAACCAAGCTTGAAACCTGAAGTATCGTGATGCAAGGGTCCTGCAGTCTGATATAAGTGTTTTTTTTTTGGGGGGGGGGTTCAGAGGTAAGTGAGAATGTCTTAGAGGCTGGGTGATCCAAAAAAGAAAGGAAAACTTGGAAACCTGGACAATCACTCTTCGAGAGAACATATGGCAAAATCTCGGGGTTGATTTTGAAGGAAGAAGGTTGGAGTTGAGCATAAAGGTCTATCGGCGGGCTCGTGACGATCGTGGGCTAGATTTGGGACCGATACCCCCGCTCAGGTCCGAAAAGCGAAGATCTTCAAGATTTCTTACTCTCATCAAATCGTTGTAATAAAGTTCTAGTACCGGAAAACAAGCCGCTAACTTCGTCACTATTCGAGAAACCACAGCCAGCCCATCTAATCTTTTTATTCCAATCGATCAAGTAAACGTAACCTAATAACTTGTTGGCGAGTCCTAAGGGTTCTCGAAGGTATTCTAAACTTTGATTCGACAACAAGTATCTCGCGTGTTGTCGTTGGGGTACTGATCTCCTAAGGTTGTTGATAAATAAGCTCACCAACCAGGACTTCAATGGGTTCTCCTGAATGTTCAGCTGGTACATGTTTGTTTTTCGAATTCGATAGGAACGGATGAATAGATATGTACAAGCCAAACGACAAGCCATTTTACCAGTGGTTAAACGTTTCTCTCATCAGCTTCTGAAGAGGCTCCCAGATTATGAGTCAAGATGAATGCCTTGATTCAGACTTACCCTGATTAGTTGGAGGTTACTTTCAGCCCCCAACATACGTAAGGGTTCCGTATAGAAAGACCTGGTGTGCTCCTAGAAATCAAACGGTGACAGTGTTCTGTCAAGATATACTCGAATGCAAATCGAATCATGCTCTGGAGTAGTTGAAGGGCCTGAGTGTTTGGAGGGGACTAACCTCGGACATCCTAGTGCTCTCGATCGCCAAGATCGAAACTTGATTCGAAAGGAGTTCAGTCGTATGTTTGGTTTCCTTATCCGAGAGCGCTATTCCAGCAATATTCGGAAAGTATAAGGCTCGCTGTAAGAATGTACGGTGGATCACACGACGATTGACGATCGTGTCGGTTGATTTCATTATGTTTAGTTTGTCAACAAGAAAAAAAAAAAAAAAAAAAAACAGGGAGGGGGGACAAGCTTATTGAGAATCTTGGGTGGACTAACTTGATCCTGGATTAGACTGGGTGGGGCGGTCCATAGTTTGTTACCATTATGCCGAAGTTGATTCCAATCGTGATAGTATCCCCTCGAGACTTCCGAAATTCTATAAAAAAAAACGGGGACAGAGTTGGAGAGTAAGCGAGAGCTATGAGGGTGGCGTGGTTTCTTAGGCTTCGAAGATCATAGAAACGGTTGATGATTAACAGGTGTTTACGTTCTTGCAATCTAGCCTTCTCATCGACCAGTTTGGCCAATCTTTCTTGCTCGGTTAACGGTTTTGTACTTGGAGGATCTTGGACTCCCAAGGGACGAGGCAGATAGGGGGGTGGCTTGATCTGTTGATTTCTTTCTTGGAGGTTAATATCCTGATCATTGTTTGATGTGGTCTTGTTGACCGATCGGCCGAGCTCGGTTTGAGGTGGACGATGGATAGGTTCGATGGATGAAGATCGATCGGAAGGGGTCGAATAGGATCGAAGCTTCAAAGTCCTAGTCGAGCTCAGTGATGATCGATGATATTGAGAGAGCAGGTGTTGGATGGATGATGAGCACGTTGGAGTACCCAAGAGTCTAGTGGGCTTCATCAACTTCATCTTCTTCCTCCACCCTCCAAGCAGGGCTAGCCCACCCTCGAACTCATTTCTTTGCGTCCCTCACTGGGTCACCTCCCTACAAGACCTAGCCGGGTATTCCTTTGTCGGGGGGGGGGGGGGGGGGGAATGGGTGGTATCCGGTGGACGAAACTACCTCCGAAAGGATCACGTCCAAGCGACCGACCGACGCAGACTGACCCTCGTGGCTTCCTTCCAATTGATCAAGCAAACAATCACCAATCGTATTATTATTTTTGTGTTCTGCTTTAACTCCTTCAAGCTCTTTTCCTTCTCTTTCAAGTTGCCCTCCTTCCCCTTCAGTTCCTCAACTATTCAGCCAACTTACTCTACATTGTGATTCACCTCTTCAATCTACATCAACTCCTACTATTGGTCTCCCTGGGTTCAAACTCAGCTTGCCGATGGTCCAATTACACCCGGCCTCATTGAAAATTCGCGCCTTGAGGTTGATTGAAAATTTTATATTTTTTGGCTAACTTCAAAAGAAAGTGTGAATAGAAAGTAAAAGGCTCGAAATTACTACGTTCACACCTTTATCATGTTTGACCACCTGTGTGAGGCCTCTTAAATTTTGAAATAAAAATGGCCAAAAAAAAAAAAAAACAGATAAAATTGAAAGTGCATTTTTGGGGAATTATTTTTTTCAAGCCCTCAATCCTTAAATTCACGCTCTTTTGATGTCCCCACAACATCCTGCATCCATGCTGTTTTCCTTAAATTCACACTTTTTTTTTTCTTTTTTTTTTGAAAATCTAATGCAGCAGCCTGGTAGAGGGGTGTTTGAATCCTCACAGAAGTATTTGACACATTTTTTGAAGGGTTTTAACCCCCTCAAAATTGTGTCCAAATTCTTGAAAAAAAATCAAATTACAGGCTGTATGTGCTAATCTTTCACCTCTTTCTTCAGATTTTTTAATTATATATATATATATATATGCTGTATTTTGGCATGTGCAATGGTGCACCCCAAAAATATTGGCAGGTGGAAATGTGTGAGGAAGATCTCCTTGATATGCAACAGGGAAGGGGGCTATGGCAGAAGAACAGTGAAAGATTGGAAGTATAATCAGGGTTTAGTTTTCCCTCTCCATTTTACTCTCTTCTACTTCCAAATATCTGTTGTAATTCTTCTTTTTCATCAATCTCTCTGTTTGTTTTGTCCTCCCTTCCCCCTTTTTCTACACTCATCACCAGGTGTGCAGCTGCTTGTGTGTCCTACTTCAACTTTTTTCCCAGTCCTGTCTGATCTGCTTGCTTAGAGCCTTACTTCATAGGTTACTCATTTCCTTCTTTTGTCATTTATCTCTTCCTTATTTTTCATCTGTGTGCTGTCTAACCTGGAATAAATTTCTCAATTTCTTTTTCCTCCCTTCCAATCATTGCCACACTTCTCACCAGGTTTGTATCTCCTGGTGTGTCTTCCCTCAACCATTTTACCAGTCCTGTCCACTCTGATTTCTTAGAGCGTTACTTCATATGTGTGCAGCTCCTTAAATTTCCTCTCTTAACCATTTTCCCAGTCCTGTCCTCTCTGCTCACTTAGAGTCTTAATTCATAGGTTATGAGTTCAGAATCCAAGTTTTTTTCCTAAAACTTTCACCACTCTGGATTCCCCTTGCACCAAAAGAGGTTCCTCCCTTGACTCAGTTGAATTAGCCAACTCCTCATCTTCCATTAAAATATTACTGCAGCCCCCAAGACAAACTGCTACATCCTCCATCATGCAAAGCAAATACAATAATCTAATGAAGAACTCCAGTATTGTTAAGCTGGATAGATCCAGCTTCAGAAACTGGCGCAACTGCATCCTAACTACCCAGGCCTACAAGTACCTAGACAACCTGTTTCTCTCTAATCAAAATCCCATCACCAACAATTATGAAGTGAAAATCAAAAAGAAGCAACCCACAACATTCATCTACCTACACCTAGAAAATCAAAAATTCAACCTGTTTGTTTCCAACATCACTGAGTACCAACCAAAAGATCTATGGGAAGCCATTGTAAAAGTTTGAAAGAATTGGAAAACCTAGACCAGGCTGATTCATTCCATGAGATCAAAGATAGGTTGGACAGTCATAGGTACAACAGTCTGAAAGAAGAGCAAAGAAATAAAGGAATGAAACAAACAGAAACTGAAGATTCTCCAAGCCAGATGATGACCTCTTATGGAATTGAGTAGAAAAAACAGTTGAGGGTCCACTTAAGACTGATCATACCAAGGGGAACTTTTGGTATTCAAGTTTGCAAGAGATTTTCTCAAACTGATGCTGAGTTGAATACTTAGCTGAAATTTGTAGGTGGATGCATTGGTGATCAAATTAAAGGTGGAGAGAAAGAGACAATGGTGACCAATGTTTGAAGAGGGTTGAGAGAGGATGAGCTGTCCTTAATAATTCTGAAGCAAGAATGAGTGTTTGTGGGATGTTGAGTGTGACAGCCAGGGGAAAGACAAAAACAGACAAAAACAGGACAGAAGAAGGACAGGAACACAACAGACTTGACAGATGGCATGAGAAACAGAAAACAATTTTGACTTGACAGGGTAGGCAAAAATTGGAAGTAATTCAAATAAACCACAAGTGTAAGACAGACAGAGAGAGGAAGAAACATTGAAAACCCTGCCTAAACTAAACAATTGGGAGAGTTCAGTACCCAATGTACCTTTCCAGTCTTAAAACAGAGCTTGGGATGGCTGGTTTGGTTAAGCAGTCCACCAGAATAGTGTTACAGGATACCAGCTTTATGCTGATCACTCCATTTTTCCAGTCATTTCTTATGCTTTTGAGCTTGATATCTATGTAAATAGCATGGGATTTGAAACCAAAGTTCTTGATCTTGTCTACTAACCCTTTATTTTCAACCAGATGCATTGGAGGTTTTAGAGATGATCTCCAAATTTCTGTTAGAAGGTGGTGGAGCCACCGGCCTTCCAGATGACTTGCTGAGAGAGTGGTGCACTTGGATTCAGTTCAGGACAGAGCTATGCTGCGTTACTTCCTGCTAGTAAAATAGATGGGACAGTCCCTGAAGAGAGATATGAATCCAGTTTGTGAGACTCTGGTGACAGGATCATTGCCACAGGTTGCATTGCTGTAAGTGACCAGGTGGTTAGCTGATGAGTTAACTCTGAGCACAAGGTTTTAGTCAATGGTTTTTAGAAGGTACCTCCATACATGAATCACTTCTTTCCAATGCATTATCCCAGAATTCTTGCTAAAACAGTCTAAGTTTGATACAGAAAAGCTGATATTGGGTCTTTCAAGATTTTCAATGAAGTTGAGTCTTCCAATTGGCAACCTGTAATTTACTTCAAGCTTCTTAAACTATTCAATCTCCTCTGGGTTGACTGGCTGAAGATGAAGACCTGAGGTGCATGGATTGTTCAGAGGTTTTGTGTCCAGGAGGTTGAGTTATTCCAGCCCATTTTTGATATTTTTGGGTAACACAAGGGAGATAGTGTCTTGACTTAAATCAACCTTTATCACTAGCAATGTGTTGACTTTGTGTGCTGAGGAATCTTTAAATTTGGCAAGGAACCAATGCTTGAAGTCTTCTGTGTTACCTATGACAATAAGGTTGTCAATGTGGAAAAAAAGGGCTGCAAGTTGATCTTCATGAAGTTAGAGACATGGATAGCTGTTGCTTTCCTTGAATCCATTTGCTTTTATCCACTCACTCAATATTTTGTACCAGTTTAACAGTGCCTGCTTTAACCCATATAAGGACTTCTTTAATTTGAGGTACTTTAAGATTTGCTTGGAGCCCGCCGGAGTTTTGATAAATACATTTTCACCAAGGGGAGCGTGAAGGAATTCCCCTTTAAAATCAAATTTAAGGATACTGAGTCACCTGTCAACTGAGTAGCAGAGAAGAGCTCAAATAGAAGCCAACTTACCTGTGGGAGAAAATGTGTCAAAGTAATCAATGCCATATCTTTAATTAAATCCTTGGACAAAAAATTGTGCCTTCAGCTTTCTATATCCAATATGGAGGTCCTGCTCTAATTGGAATGCCCAGGTTTTGTCAAGTGGGTTGGTAGCTTTGGATTTTTTCGCATCCTCCCAAACTCCCAGCTCTTTGATAGTATTGAGTTCCTTGTTTATGGGTGGTATCCAAGCTGGGGTGTTGAGAGCTTCTTGTATGTTCCTTGGAACTTCTGAGTGATAATAGATGTAGCATTGGGGTGGCTTGAGCTGAGTTTGGCTTTGCAGATTAGGTCTCAGAGTATCCAGGACTTCCAAGGAGGAGCTTTCTGATTTGAAGTGGTCAGAACCCTCTTTGGGTTTGATGGATGGTTTACTGTCATCTTTGACTTCCATAGTTGCTGCAGTCATTTATTCTCATCTTGCAGCTGTTCCCAACAGAATCATTCCCTTGGAATCAAGCTCATTAGAAGGTAGCTTCAGGATTGTTGTTAATTGAGTCTTCAGGAACCTTAAATTTTTGGTTTCAATGATTTTCCCTGCTAAGGATAGGATCTTTTAGGAGAAGAGCCAAGGATTTTATCCAATGGGAATGCATTTGTTGCCTTTTTTGCTCAACTTTGAGGGAATTCCAGAACCAGTAAGTAAGTAAACCACAGAAGTTCCAATGGGTTGAAGATAATTTGCAGGAAGACTGGTTTTCTGGAGCATTTCCCAGGGAGTTTCTCCTCCATTTTTTGATGGGATATGTTTTAGTGTGAAGCAGCAGCTTTGCATGACAACATGCTAGAAACTCTTGGTTATAGAGGTTGAACTGAGCACTGAACATAATGAATCCATGATGGTTTGTTTTGCCCATTCTGCTTTCCCTTTTTGCTGAGAGTGGTAAGGTTTGCTAATTATGTGGTTTATAGACTTGGATTTGAAGAGTTAATTAAGATCATTGTTGAAGAAATTCTCCTCCCCCATTGGAGAAAAATTCAGAGGGATATCTGAGGATTTTCTTGGCCTTGTTTTTGATGAAAAATTTGATGGTGTTGGAGGCAGTGTCTTTTGAGGGAACAGGAAAAGCTGACAGGTAACCAAATTTTTTTCCCAAAATGGTAAGCACATAACACATCCCCCCTTTGCTGGTTGGGTTTAATGGAACCATGAGATCAAGGTGGAGTCAATCAAATACTCTAGTAGCTGGTATTTGATGGTTGCTAAAGGGGTTTTTTGTGATTTTTGCCTCCTTACAAGCTACGCACTTAAAGCTACTCCCAGTTGTTTTTTCTATGCTGTGACCAAGGTTTATTTCCATTTTTTTGATACTTGCGCTCCCCAGTCTCATGTGGAGTTCAAGTAGGTTGGCTTGAAAAAGGTAGCAGGAAGATGGCTGTAAGGAGTTTGTTGACCCTACTTTTATGAGAAGGAGATTTTTTTCTATGATACAGGTGAGAATTGACTTTCCATTATGGCTAAGGGAGAATGAGGCGGGTTCAGTTTGAAGATTGACTTGTAGTGCACAAACTTTGTTTAGTAGATATCCCAGAGAGATAAGATTGACAGTATTTTTGGGAAACCATGCTGTCTTTTCAAGGAAAATTTTCATTTTACAATGAGCAATCTTGGCAGTTCCCAGACCTCTGATAGGCAATCCTTCTACTATTTTTCCAGTTTTGATGGTTTCACCTCCTCAGTGTTTGGTTAGGGAGACAAATGAGTTCTTATCCAAAAAATGTGAATTAAAAATCTGCTTTTGAGAATTCAAAAATCTTCAGTATCAACTTTAGATTTGTTGGTTGTGCAGTAAAAGGAGAGACAGTGGGATTTAGCTTGGAATTTCTTCTTGGGTCCATGTCTGGCTTTATTCAATGGATTTTCTTGTTTTGATTCAGTGAATTCAACCCAGCAGGAGAAAGGAGAATTGGACTTCACTGCTGGATTATTCCTTCTGTTCTTGAATCTGTGATACTCAGATTCTTTTTTGTTGCTCAAGTGGTACAGGGCCGTGTTGGTATTGGTTGACTCTGGAAGTTTAGCTTGAAATTTTTTCTTGTGCTGCACAAGGTGGTCAAGTACAAGTGAAAAATAAATTTCCAATCCTGAATGCATGATCTGAGATTGTATAGCCTTAAGAGATATAGGTAATTTGAAGAGAATTAGATAGCTAAGGATATCACCAGGAGGCTCAATCCCTACTTTGTTGAGTTTCCCAAGGTAAGATTTTAATGAGGTGAAAAATCCATCAATGTCTTTTTTATCAAAACCAGGATGGAGGAAATTGAAGAAAATACAAGCACAATTAGCAGCTTGACTGGAGGCAAAGTGGTCCTTTGTGGCCAGACAGATCAGTTTGGTGGAACCTTTGTTTTCTAAGTTGATGATGTTGGTATGAGTTTCTGGATCAAGATTTGACATAATGTAATGGGCCATTTCATTTTAATTGGAGATTTCAGCATAAGGGTCATGGAAGTTTATAAGTTTGAGGACCCCTCTCATCTTGAATAATTTTTCCATCTTTTTCCTCCAAATGGAGAAGTTGGCCTCTGTGAGCGGTGGTGTTGATTCAATTAGAGATTTCAGGGCCAGAGCTTTGAAGTTCCCCTCTCTTCCTGGTCCAGGTGTTTCTGCCATTCAATTCCTGCAGGTTTAGCTGGGCTAATCCATCTTTGGATTTTAACCGCGTAAAATTTTGAAAGAATTGTAAAACCTAGAACAGGCTGATTCATTCCATGAGGTGAAAGATAGGTTAGACATTCATAGGTACAACAGTCTGAAAGAAGAGCAAAGAAATAAAGGAAATAAAAAAACAGAAACCAAAGGCTCTCCAATCCAGATGATGACCTCTTATGAAATTGAGTAGAAAAGACAGTTGAGGGTCCACTTAATACTGATTCAACCAATGGGCACTGTTGGTAGTCAAGGTTGCAAGAGATTGGCTCAAACTGATGTTGAGTTGAATACTTAGCTGAACTTTGTAGGTGGATGTGTTGGTGATTGAAGTAAAGGTGGAGCAAAAGAGACAATGGTGACCAATGTTTGAAGAGGGTTGAGAGAGGATGAGCCATCCTTAAGACTTCTGAAGCAAAAATGAGTGTTTGTGGGATGTTGAGTATGACAGCCAGGGAAAACACAAAAAAAAGAGGACAACAGGAAAGAAGAAGGACAGGCACAAAACAGACTTGACAGATGGCATGAGAAACAGAAAACAATTCTGAGTTGACAGCGTAGGCAAAACTTAGAAGTGAGTCAAATAAACAACAAGCATAAGACAGACATAGAGAGGAAGAAACATCAACAGCCATCAATAACCGCTATGCCACCAAATCCATGGAGAATGCCACCAAAATAATGGAAAGACTCTAAAAATCCTTTTCCCAACACAACAAAGCAATATGTATACCTTGATCAACCTCTTTTGAAAAGACTTCAAACTTCTTGTGGAAGTCACATCCAATTACTTTGATGTGAAAACCCTAGAAGCTCTCTGGGTCTCCTTCATCCTCAAAAGGCTCCCAGATTCCTTAAATGTACTCCTATCTCTTGAATCCAAAGACATGAAAGAAACAGAACCAGAGAAAAGCCCCATATCACCAGAATTGTTTCTCTACAATCTTAAGATGGAAACACAACAAGTAACCAACCAAATCAATGTGCCAACCCCTTCTTCCATGACTTTGAACTTCTCTGAAAATTCCCACTCCAAGCATGAAAACTTGCCTGTGTGCAGAAATGAATTTCAAAACCCAGAGACATGAAGACCAGCCACCCCCCAAAGAATGCAATTAGCTAAATCACAAAAGAGCTGCTGCCTATCACAAAGCTGCACTGAGTTACCTCAAAGAAAAATATAAATAAGCCTGTAGATCAGGCCTAAAATTCAATTTTAAACATGTAAACCACATCATATTTGATAGCAGGGCCTCTGGACAATACTTAAAAGACCAAACCATCTTCACCTTTCACCAAAAGTTCAAATCTATTATTCATGCAACCAATGGCCCCTCCCTGAGAATTAAAGGCTACAGCAGAGTGAACCTCTTCAATTCCCTGTGACACTTGCTAATTGAGAAGGCTTACCACATCCCAACCTACTCTATTCTCTGGCTCCCCAAACCCAATATCTACGCCAGGGCTACCTGATCATACCAACCCCAGATGGATACCAGGTGTCCCAGTCTGGCAACACCCTTTTTGAAGGATCCTTCATCCAGGACCTTCCTGTAATCACAGTAAGCTCCAAACTCATGTTTTTGGTCTCACCCCTCACCCTTAATCAATCCCTAGGCTACACTAGCATGAAATACCTCAAGACGTCCTACCCCTCCATATACATCAGGAAAATCCAATGTGCCAAGTGCAATTGCACCAAGATGACCCAAGTCCCCTTCCCATGATGATTCCTGCAATTTAACTCAGTTATGGAATGCATCCAAATAGATTTTCAGCTTCCAGATACCAGGAAACATGCATTCCTTTAGCTACTAGAAGTGATAAATTTCAAGAATAAAAATTTTCTTAAAAATAAACAATAACCAATCTCCAAAAGGATAAGTATGGTTGGGGGTAGTGTAAGGTTTGAATTTTTTTCAATGGTTTCAAATATATATCATAAATAATGAAGAGAGTTTCTGCAGCTTATGAATGCTGGAGCTCATTAACACCTCTTCTTCAGGATATTAAATTTGAATCTGGCACCCTGAAATAATGGGAATCTTATGAATCAACAATAAGGAAGTATTAACGACTAAGGTGGTGGTATGGCCAGGCTTTGGTAGCAAAGAGGCCAGAGAAGGGAATAAACAGATGACTAAATTTAGAATTCACTTGCTAGGTACCTGAAATGGTTCACACTTAAAGGGTTTTAAATAAAAGATGGGGTGCTTGTTGATTTATCTTCAATAAAAAACAGTAATAATGGATTTGAATTAACACTAATATACTTCAGCATGATGCAATTAATCACTTTATTATCTATTTATTAGCTGTTGATCACTGATGGAATGGTTTATGGGATGATACTAATGAAATATTGCCTGAAAAGAGCCAAAAAAGGTGCTGTATAAATACCTTTTTGGGGTTAAGAGAGCCTCCTCAGGACACATAAAGAGGGTGGAGCTCATGTTATCAGGCTAGAAAGCCAACCAGAGCTGGGTTGCAACTTCCTATTGGTGCTTTAGCTCAGCTGATCATGAATCTGCAGGATTGGGACATGATTTTTGATCAGGATCAGTTATCATGTTTATTTGTTAATTGACTGATCCTGCACTTAGTCATATTTTTTACTATTAAAATTTAAATAAATTAATATTTAGTGTGTTTTTATTGATTATTGAGCGCCTTCTTATCATTTTGGTGTTTTTAACTCTTTTATTTATAGATCACTTGATGTGTTTTGTGGTCTTCAAAGATCTGGATCTGTTAATTTTGTGGTATTTTTTATTGTTTGATTTTAAATTTTCAATGATTTTTAGTTTGATTTTATAAATTCTTATTTGAACCATCAAAGTTTTGGATCATCCTATATGCATATTTTAAATTTTGAAATATGCATTAGGGATATTTCTAGGCTATAAATCTTATGAGTGGTACCTTTTGATATTTTAGTGTTTGAGGATCTTGAACAGGAAGATTGGATCTGCTGTGTGCGGGAACTGATCAGATGAATTTGGGAGTCTTGTGCATGCCTTGAAAGCATGAATTTGATTAATTTATGCATGCAGAGCTATTCTGAAGCACACAGGATGTGTGCAGGAATTTTGACAAAAAACCCTTTTTGCTAATAACTTCTAAACCATACATAATTCATCAATTATGAAAGATTTTTAGCTGTGAAACCTATGCATCAAAATAAATGTGGAATTTCAAAATTTCCAAAAAACACACTGGTGGTGTTTTCATATTAGGAACATTTTTAATATTTAATTTGAAGGTGTTTAGGAGTCAGAATTCCAACATTGGGTCAGTGATTGACCCTACCTAATTATGGGTGGAGAATTGAAATTTGAAGTACTTTTTTGATTTTTATTATTCATTATTATAATTTTTTTTCATTTATTTTTCATATTTTTTTCATCTATTTTTCATATTTTTTTCATTTATTTTGCATATTTTTTTCATTTATTTTTCATATTTTTTTCATTTTTTTTCATATTTTATTTTTCATGTTGAATTATTTTTGGTACTTTTGACAGTTTGCTCTGTTATTAGTAGTAAGCTGACATGGATCTGTGCAGACCATTAATACCCATCTCCAAAGGCTGCAACATATACTTTCTGAAGAGTATCAATGGGTACTCCAAATAAAGATTTATCTTCCCCATGAAGATCAAAGCTGAAACCTTTGCCAACTTTCCCCATGAAGACCAAGACCAAAACCTTTGCAAAATTCATGATTTTTTTAAACAAGTCCAAAGAGCAGGCCAAATTAAAACTAATGAGGTTAGTTGATGAAAATGGGAGAAAAAGTTTCAGAAATTCATTCAGAAAACTGTTCCTCAAACAGAGGATCACCTATCTCAGATCAGCACCTTACAGAACCCAGAAAAACCCATTTTCAGAAAGGGGAAATCAAAAAAACATTGAGAAGGCTAGGAAACTCTTCTGGATTAACCTTAATATGGTGGTGAAATACAGTTCTAACCTCCATGTTTAAATAGAACCAATAAACCAACAGCTTTGTTGGTATGAAGGATCCCCTCAAATTTTAGTCAAACTCAATCCCCTTACTCAGCAATCTGCAGCCATTTTGATTCTGCCTCATCATTTACCATGAGAAGAAGTCACAAGATTCTAAATTTGGAGCAAGAAATCTTGAGGGAATCTTTATTGGCTATGAGGAAGGAAACAAATCCTACAAGTTCTGGGTTTCTTCCTCAAATTACATCATTATTTCCCACCATGTTGAGTTTTTCCTGACTCATTTCAATTGTTTCTTCAGTCCCCCAGTCCAATTGCATCCTAAAGACCCTTTGATCCCTCTGAGCTGGAAAATGAGAAATACTCCCTGCAGTTTGTCTCTCTCAGGCCTAACTCAGCCCACAAAAAATGTTCCTTGGAAGCCATCAACTATGAAGATGTTACTGCATTGATACCCTTGGAAAGCTCCAATCCCCCTCTTTATTCCAAAAATTACACCTAAATTCTCCATCATTCAGTTTCTACTCAAAATATCTTGTGCAACATACTTCCCCATGGTTGCCACCATTGGGTCAATTTTGTTGTTTGAGTTTTCAAAAAATCCCAGGATCCAAAAAACTGGTGAGGCTGTAAAATTTCTGGAAAACCACCAGTGGAAGAAAGCCATTAATTCAAAACTAGCCAATATCAAGTGCCACAAAATTTGGAAGGTGACACCCCTGCCTCCCATCCACAAGCCCCTTGAAACCACCTGGGTCTTCCATCAAAAATCCAATGCCATAGGCCTGCTTGTGAAACACAAAGCTAGGCTCTGTGTGCAGGGTTTTTTCCAGGTGGAAGGAATTAACTATGATGAAAAATATTCTCCAACAGGCCAACTCTCCAATATCTGAATTGTGCTTGGAATTTCTGCAGTGAAATACCTCAAAATCTACAAAGTGGATTTCCAGTTTGAATTTTTGAATGGTGAGCCTGAAGAGACTATTTTTATCAAGCCACCTCAAGGAAAAAACTTTTTACTAAACCCAAGGGAAGGCCTAAAACCCAATTTATAATTGTACATCCTCAAACAAAGCCCACAATTCTAGTACAAGATGCTATTCAGGTTTTTCCATTCCATCAAATTTTTGCCATATCCCACTGACCCCTGCCTCTTCCTGCAAAACAATCCAACTTGACCCTGATTTTTATTTATCCATATGGATGACATGGTTACAGGAAGTTGCAAAATAAAGTTTGTGAAGGAAGATATCAAACTTTCCTTCAAGATGAAGGACCTGGGGGAATGCAAATTTGCTCTTGGCATGAGGGCTGTTTGGGACCAACCAGATCTTCAGCTCTGCCTACACCAGGACTCATAAATTGTAAAATTACTGGAGGAATTCAACATGAAGTATTTTTTTTTCCCCATGAATTCTCCTCTACCACCCAGAAACCACTCACTAGAATCTAACTCCAATCCAATCAACCAAGAAGACTTCAGCTACCAACATGCACCATTGGTCTCCTAGGCTACTTATTTCAGTGCATCCAACCTGGCCTCCCCTTTGAAATAAGCCAACTTTCCCAGTTTAAACTCAGTCCTAACAAGGCTAACAAGCTGCAGTTCAAACATGTACTACACTATCTGAAGTTCACAGCCAAACTTGTACTCACCTTAGGCAATTCATCGTCCAATGGAAACTGGGTTATTGGTTACTCTGACTCTGACTATGCCAACTTTCCTGGGGGGAAATATTTCTCTGTGAGCTGTTTAGACTTTAAGGGCCTCATAAACTGGTGCACTTCAAAAAAACCGTGCCTGTCTGTGTGCAAAGCAAAAATCATAGCAAGCTCCAAGACCGGCCAAGATCTAACATGGGCCACCAACTTAATCCAGATTCTGGGCACAATCAACAAAAGATCTATGGAAATTCCCACACTCTACTGCAACAATAAAGGCTCCATAGCCTGGATTTCAAAGAAACTATTCCAAAACCACAATTTTCACGTATGCTTCTGTGTACAATTCATTTGAGAAGCCATAATAAGCAAATAATTTGGGATTAAATAAATCCCAAAGAGCAAAAAATCACAGATTGATTCACCAAGCCAATCAGCCCAAAACAGAAAAACAAACTGAAGGAAGTATTCTGGCTGAAAAACCAGCTCATAGTATAGACATCAAGGGGGTTGTGAGGAAGAGCTCCTTGATGTGCAAGAGGAATGGATGCTAATTCAGCATAAAACAGCAAGATTGGAAGTTTAATCAGGGTTTAGGTTTCCCTCTCCATTGTATTTTCCTCTACTTCCAAATACATGTTTTAATTCTTCTTCTTCTTCATCAATCTATCTGTTTTTTTTCCCTCCATTCCCCTTGTTGCTACACTCCTTGCCAGGTGCAAAGATCCGTAAATTTCCTTCCTCAACTATTGTCCCAGTGTCTTCTTTTCTCACCTAGAGCCTTACTTCATGTGCATGTAGCTCCTTGTGTGTACTCCCTCAAACGCTTTCCTGGTCCTGTTTTCTCTGCGCATTTAGAGCCTTACTTCAAAAAATTTTCATGCCAAAAGAATTGGCATGTGAATCTGTGCACACCAAAATTTTTTTTATATTAGTAATATTGTGGCATAAAAAGAACTTCACCCATCTTTTTTAATTGAAAAGTATTATTCAAAGAAAATAAAAACTGATTTCTTGATTTTGGTGTAGGAAATATCTTTTCAAAATAAAATTGTTTTCCTTAAATCAGCATCTAGAATTTCCAAATTTTTGACTCTGATACACCCTAGTGATAATTTTTTTGAAAAAATCAAACTTTCAATATTCCTACCAAAATCTAGTAAGAAATGTTTGAAATTTCACCATCAAATTGGAAAATAATTGTCTACATCCCCTCAAATGGTCAGCTAAAAAAATAAAATAACTAAGGATATCATATATATTTTTTCAACTTGATGCTGGCCATTTCTTTTTTTTTTTTTGAAATAAATAAATTTTTTTGTTTCAAAGTCAAAATAGAATTTTTTTTTCTCAATTGACAAAATTCTAACTTTTAAATTCAATTTTTTGCTTCAAATATCTCATTTAAGTGTTTTTAAAATACCTTCATTTGGTGATTTTTGATTTTTTTTACAAACGGGAGGGTTTATCTGTTGATCTTACCTTATTAATTATTTTAATTTGTATAATTATATACTTGAAAGAAATATTTTTCATTTCTTTTTTGATATATTTTGATTGTGATATATTAAATTTTATGCATTTTGTTTTAAATTATGACTTTATTCTGTAATCAGTCCAGAACACAATCATCACTATTTTTGGATGAAAAAATGGGAGAAAAAAGTTTCTTTAAATCAATATTTGTTTTTAAAGGATGGCCTTTTTGATTTGAAACAAGAAATAGTATCTGAACACAGGATTTTATGAGAAATTCCATACAGAGCTTTATGTAATATGATTAAAATAGGGATTTGGGTAGTTGTATTGAAATTTAGAAATATGGATTTCAATTCTCAAAATTGAAAGATATGTTTAATTTAAAAATAAAAGAAGAAATTTATACAAAGAGCCAATAAAAAGATAAAATTAAGTACTATGATCAAAGATATATATTTTGGGAATTAAATTTTTCATACCCCCAAAACTGCTTTTCATTTGGTTTCAAAATTGCCACAACATCCCCAAAATTCCCCAATAGGGTGTATTGGAGTTAAGCAAACTTTCCATTTTTTAATTGCGGGCTTCAACCCAAATAAGCAATTTCAAACCTGCAATTAAAAATCAAAAAAACCCCACTCATTTCACATCAGAAGTGTCAGAGTTACCTGAAAATAAATGGGTTTTTCAAATAAAGTATTTAAAGGCTTTCACCACCTCAAACGCACATCATTCCCAATCATCACCCCTGGTTTCAACCTCTGGCCTCATTGGAAAAATTCTACCTTCAACCTCATTGGAAAAATTTGATTCATCACTCTCATCTCTTCATTGCTATCTTCATTGGTTCATAACTTTTCCCCTCATCACTCCATCATTCTCATCACTTCATCACTCTCATCACTTTATAGCTCTCCACACTTCATCACTCTCATCACTTTATTGCTCTTGTCACTTGAACACTCTCATAAATTTAATTCTCTCATTAATTTATTGCTCTCATCAATTTATTGCTCTTGTCACTTCATCACTATCATCCCTTTATCACTCTTGTCACTTCATCACTCCCATCACTTCATTGCTCTTTTCAATTCATCACTATCATTATATTTCTCTCATCTCTTCATTGCTATCCTCATTGCTTCATCTCTCATCCCACCATTTCTCTACTCATCACTTCATCAGTATTATCATTTCACCACTCTTACTCTTTCCAAATGGACCCACGGAAAATATCCCTCTGCAAGTCTACACCAATGAAAAAATTTCCAAGGAACTCTACAACAAACAATCCTTGCGCATCAGCTTCCAAAGTCTCAAGTCATCTCAAGCAAGCTGATCACATCATCCTGGTAAACTGGCTCAAAATTCCCTCCAACTATGACGCTTGCTTTGGATCCAACAATGAAACACAAGTTGGCCAACATCCATCCTCTAAGGTTAATTTTTATCTCCTGACGGCCAATGAACTGAAGAATAAAACAAAAGGTAACGGTTGATGAAATACAGCATTTTACTCAATTTCTGGGCTTTTAAATATATTTACTTTGATAAAAATCTTGAACATAAAAACAAAAAAAATTAGTTTTTATTACAACAATGTTTCAGACTATTTTTAACCCCACCAAGAAACAAATCTTTTTTTGTTTTTGTTTAAATTTTTTTCCTCAAGATATATTTGTTTGAGCCCTGCTTTTCTGGAAAGCCCTTTTCTTCCCACTTCACTGTATGTTTTCCAAACCATCTCCTCCCATCTTGTTCCCTCCCAACCATATACTTTGATTGGAGTGAGTATCAAGAAGGGATTCAATTTGTTGGATAACACTTGAGGTTGGTGGGAGAAAAATTGCAAGTCCAGAAAAAAGGGTCTTGTGTTTTTATTTGCATTTTTTCACTTAATATATATTTTTTTGAGCCCTTCTTTTCTGGAAAGCCCTTTTCTTCCCACCTCTCTGTATGTTTTTCAAACCATCTCCCATATTTTTTGCTCCCAAATTTATAATTTTATTGGGTTGAGGATCAAGAAGGGATTAAATTTTTTGTATAACATTTTGAGGGTGTTGGGAGAAGAATTGGAAGTCCAGAAAAGGGGGTAAAATGTTGAAAAAAAAAAAACAAAAAAAACATGGTCAGTTGAATGGAAATTGTTGGTGACACAGGATTGGATGAAAAAAAAGAAAAGAAAAGAAAAAACCTCAAGTCCCAAACAAAATACTCGTGGATGAACAAATGAATTTTGGGAGCTGGGATCAGGTTGAATAGGGTGATGAAGGGTGTCCAGTTGGGATGGAAGAAAGCCAACCAAAGTCAGTAGATATAAACACACACGCACACACACACACGTACGCACATTTATATTGATTGATGAATTGGATAGTGAAGGGATAGAGGATGGGAGGATGATCACTGGTTGAAATTTTCAAGAATCATTTGACAACCAAGGACAAGAGAAGGAGGGGGAGGGAACATGAGGCTTTTTTTTTTTTTGAGAAAGATGATTCATGACCAACCAACAAGAGCAACACAAACAAGGCAAGGTAATGTGAATGGAGGAAGGAGGGGGGGGGGTTTGTGTGGATTTTGAGATTGATATATTATTAGATGAGAAGGATGGATGAAAGACAGAAATAGGATGCAAGATTGATTCTAAGACAATCAGGGATGATTAAAACCAATCATCATTGGTCCAATTGGTATATTTGTCCTCATTTTCATCACAAAAATTGGAAAGACTATGGACAAGAATATCCTCACGCTTTTACTTGTCAGAACATACACCAGAAATCAAAGCACTACTACTCTTGTGATCATATTTTCCTTCATTGCTTGAGTCAATAGAAGAAAGATGACTATGAGGTCCACTATCAGGGGTAGTGCAAGTCAATTTGAAGATGAACTGCCAGAGTGACGGAAATGATGATTCGCCAAGCTACCCACATTAGATTGATCACTACAACCTCCTGGTTGCCAGTAATAAGCCCCACTGAAGTGTTGTTTGACCATCAAAATGATAAGGTCCAAGCATTTTTTTTTCCAACACACAAAAAAAAAAGAAGAAAAGAGGAAGATAAGGGGGGTGGAGATGAACAACAGCGCGTCAGCTTTAAAGTTCCTCTGGAATTCAGAGTAGTCAGGGAGACAAGCGGGCCCAAGATTTTCATGGATGTCGGGGCTTTAGAGACTTGTCATGTGAGTGAAAACTTAACATCTAGCGCAAGTATCAATATGAACAATTGCCCAGGAACATTGACCACACCTGAAAACACTGTTTTTGATTTCAAGGATGCTAGGAGGGAGATGAGGGGTAAAACTTTGATTCTGGAAAGTGCGGCAATCAGCTTGTTTGTTGGATTGTTCCTTGATGAACAACAAGCCCCAGGTCAGGTATTTCTTGTCACAATGGAGCTGAAATTGACTCCCAAATGAACCGGTGGGTGCACAGGATGGAGACAGAGTCTTGTCAGATTCCAACCTATTGGCAGCTTTCTTGATGGCATAGAGTAATCAGAAAATCAAAAAGATGGGGGAGAGGGGGGGAAGAAACAAAAAGACTGAGAGCAAAAGGATGGGGATAGGGATCTAACTGAAGTCAAGCCAGGGGCCAAGGGACAAAGGTGTGTGTGTGTGTATGAAAGAGGTTACAGGTAAGATTGGCTCAACTTTTTTCCAACATTGTGGTGACCAATTTGGGACACCATGTAAAAGGGGAAATTTCATTGTGGTGACCAATTTGGGACACCATGTAAAAGGGGAAATTTTTTGAATTTTTTGATATGCATTCTTTCATCCATCTTTCATTTGAAAAAAAATCTGTTGCTATGAGTACTCTTCCTCTTTTGTTCCTCCCAACTCCACCCTGTCCTAGCGGTCTAGGGCAGGCCCTCTGGTTTTGAGTCCCCTAGGCTCTGTGTTGAATCCCCCCTTTCTCACGCTTTATGGTCCTTCAAACATTGTTGGCCAAAGAACCCATGCAAGCATTCTTGCTCAATCTAACCAATCTCACCTCCATCCATCAAACCCCCCAAACATTCTTTCAACCCTTGCAAGACCAATCCTCCATCAGATCCTCCTACCCACCCATCCACGCTCATCAACCGCGGCCGTTGGAGCCGCCGCAAGTTGCCATCATCCTACGCTCCCAATCTTGAACACTGTCCAATCAGGAGTTTTTGCAAGTGCTTGATCAACCATCCCAATCTCATCCTCCTCCTCCCAATCATGCAACCGTGGTCTCCATCACTCACCTGCAACCACTGTTGTGGAAGTACATCCTCCTCCCGCTACCCCTCATCTGTCAATGCGCGGATGTCCATCTGCTGCCTGCTACCGCTCATATGTTTATGGGTGGGTGTCCATCTGCTGCCGGCTACCATCATCTGTTGATGCGCGGGTGTCCATCCACTGCCTGCTACCATCATCTGTTGAAGCAAGGGTGTCCATCCGCTGCCCGCTACCATCAGTGAAGCGGGCTGGTCCCTCCTTTCATCTTGATTCACCTGTTCCGCATCATTTCAAAATCTAAAAAAAAAAAAAAACTGCTTTCATTTTTAGTCATCTCCTGTAAGTAGTGTACAGGGCTCTTGTATATAAAACAAGGGGCTCTAACCTGCCTGTTTGGAGAGGATCATCAGCTATCATGGAATAATCCATCCTATCATCATCATCTGAATAATCAATCTGTGGGGCCCTTCCCCTTGTCTGAGCATCCTTATCCTGGGTATATCTTTTGATTGCCCCTTGATCCTTTGAGCCTCCATGTCAGCTTGCTACTATGTACAGAGCAACCTGTCATAGCAACACAAAACTATAAAAAACAAATTAAACAAGAATATCTAAATTAAAAAAAAGAAGGAGTGAGAAATCAATAAATATTATTGAAGAAATGAATTCCTCACCAAAAATTAGGTAGGGTCACTCACTGACCCCACCCTTGAAATTCAAGTCCTTACATTTTTAAAATAATTAAAAAGAAAAGTACTAAAAATTATGGCACCAGTATGGCACCTTTTGGCCATTCTAACATTTCACACGTGTTGTCACGTATAGGGTTTAAACCTAAAATTCACTCAGAATTGAGGTGTTGTGTATATTTTAGGAGTTACACGTGGAAATTTGTTATGTCAAAATTCCCGCGTGCAGCCCCGCATCCTTACATATCCCTATGTACTCGTAGTAGCGAATTCCCGCGTACTAGAGACCCGCGCGCAGCTAATTCTTCCACGCACGCAGCGGATCCTACCCCATGCGCATCTGTACTGACTGATCCCTGCGTCTGGATTGGTTGTGACTAATCTGACAACCAGGTACCGCTCAGAAGAGCTACAACCTAGTTAGGGTTGCCTGGAATATGTAAAAAGTTGACATATGCATTATTAATAGTATAAAAAGATCAAGAACTAAATAAAATTAATAAAAATTAAGTTTAAAACATTTTTTAATAATAAATCAAAGATCAAGGATTACCACATAAATCATTGACTCTGATCTTTGAAGACCACGGAACACTACAAGGAGTGTTCATAAAAATTATTAAAAATTATCTACGTGATCAACAGATGAAGGACAACCATCAAAAATACACATCTGTTCACTTTAAAGAAATAATAATAGTACAAATGAAGGATGAGTGCAGAATGATCAAATTTACATCATGATAGATTAACAGATCCTGTGGCCAAAATAGTACAGAAATCCAGCAGATCTAAATTCAGCTGATTGACAGCACCAATTGGAAGTGCTAATCTTTCCCTGACTGGCTTGTAAGCCTCAGCCCATGAGCAGAACCCTCTCTACGTGCCCTGAGAAGCTCAAAATCACCCCAAAAAGGTATTTATACAGACCTCTTTGGATCCATTATTCCAGGGATTATCAGTTTACCAGGAATTATTATTATCAATCAGACTCCATGTCATTGATTAGTCAAGTGCTTATGAAGATTCTAAGCAAGTGATTTATGACTTATTCTGTAGTATTATTATTTATTTCTTAAACCAATAAACCAATTGAAGTTAAATCAAGAAATCCTCCCCAACTGCTCTGAAACCCTTCTTATTATTGCAGGATTTTCGTGGTAAAGTGCTCACAGTGAGTGTTTCCCTTCCTTTCTTGGCCCTTGTGCTGTTTAGCCCGGCCATATTAGTGGATAAGCCCTTTCTAAGGCACCCATCTTGAATCCAAGGTTCTTAAACTGTCTAAGGAGGATCCTTGAAGAGAGGTTGTTTTGTTTGTAACGACTCCTGGTAGTATAATACTGTGGCCCCTCTTTTATATAAAAATTGAGAAACTTTCATTGCCAAACTAATTAAACATTGCAACTGCTCTTGTTATATTATTTATTTGAGCCTCTAAGTGTTTAATTTTGGAATAATAATAATTATTATTATTCCAGTATTTTTATCACTCTCTGTAGCTAAAGGACTGCAAGGTTCCTGGTATCAGAGGGCTGACACTCCATACTCAATCCTTTGATCTTTCCTCTGTGACCTGATCCTTATCACCAACCAATAGCCTTGCTGGTTGAAGAAGAATTCATTGGGTTGAATTCTTGAGTGTGTTGAGCCACTCCTTTAATCCCTTTCTCCAACCGCTTTGGTCCTGATCATTCATTTGATTGTCTTTCCGGAACCAGTCACATTTGGCTGAGAGGTTTCTTTAATTTTGAAACCTGGAGGTTTAAAACTCCCTTTATTCCCTTAAATTTTATTCCCTTAAAGTTGAATTCCACCCCGCTATTCTTGAGTTCCTTGAGAAGTGTTGGGTAATTCTTGTTAAAATTTGTTTCTGCTTTGCTTCTAGAGCGTCATAGGACAAATTGCTTTGGTTTGTACAGCCACCCACAGTTATCTGGTACCCTTCAAGCGCTTGATTGCGGAGAGTTGGGCAGGTTCATTGACAACCTGGAGATTGGTTGGGATTGAGTTGATCTTTCCTAATCTTCTGCTGATGCCCAGAGTTATTAGCTTGTGGGTGTTTTTACTTACAACTGCCTTGTTCTATTGAAATCTTAAAAAACTTTAAACTTATTTGTTCAAGTCTTTTCCCACACCATCTTGCCTCAGATAGTGTTGTCTTCCATTGCTACCAAATACTTACAAACTCATCCCTTCCATTTTTGCTCCATTCATAAGGTTCTGGACCTTGATTCTGGTTACATTTGAAAATTTTTGTAAATCTTTGGAGGGCAGCCTAAACAGCACCTTTCCCCTCCACAGAACTGCCTCTGGTTCAGCACCATTTGGAGTCTCAAAACATAGGTGATTTTCTTGTTCAGTAAGCAGCCTAAGGTTTGGTTTAAGGCTTGATATGTCTCCTCAGCTGTCCCTTTGAAGAACCAACCACAACCAGAAAAACCATGCCAAACAATCAAAAATATTGTAGAAACCATTCCAAACAATTGACCGGGTGATTTGAGAGCTGGCATTTGGATTTTTTACACTCTCCTGTTTGATTTGACCTTGGTAGATTTGATGATGAGTTGGAAGGGGAAGGTTGAGAGACTAAACAGATCAATGATCAAGTAAGCATAATCTAGACATTGATCAGATTGATGAAAAAGGTATTTTTTGAGGGGCAAGGAGATGTTGATCAAAAGAGCAATTGGAGGCAGATGGTCAGTATTGTTGTCAATCAATTGTTTCTATGGTTTATTGGATGAATCTTGTTGTCTAATGAGGATGAGGATGAGAATGATGATGATGGAGGGGTGTTTGGGTGTTTTGCATGGCAGTGCATGAAGATGCATAAATGGTGGATTTGGTGTTTGAAATCCACTGTTTCCATGAAAACCACCATTTTGAGATGAGCCAGTTAGGGGCTATGTGTATTGAAGAAAAACACCATTGAAAATGGTGTGTTTGGTCAAAGAAAATAGGGTGTATCAAAGTTAATCAAACCTGAAATTTTTTAATGGTGGGTTTCAACCCGAATTGGCCATTTTTTAATCAAGGGTTTCAACCCAAATCCGCCACTAAAAATCAAAAAAACCCACTTATTTCAGATCAGGCGTGTCAAATATAACATTAAATAAGTGGGTTTTTCCCAATATATTTTATAAAGTCATCACTCTAACAGGAGACCACATCCATCCACAGCCTCCTTCCCTC
This sequence comes from Puccinia polysora, assembly GCA_025617555.3. Taxonomy (NCBI): domain Eukaryota; kingdom Fungi; phylum Basidiomycota; class Pucciniomycetes; order Pucciniales; family Pucciniaceae; genus Puccinia; species Puccinia polysora. The sequence continues at coordinate 16,043,361 of CM062617.1, read as the reverse complement.
CTTAAAAAGTGTTCATCATCCATAAGATCTGGTGATTCCCACCTGTTCCTTCCTCTCAAGCCGTCTCTAGGTCTGTGTGAAATCCTTGCAATCAGGAACCCAATGACGTACATCAAGCACTCAATTTTGTCAAGCATACCCAATATTATTCTGGTCTTTAAGTTTACTTGGGTTTGGATGAAAAATCATATAATACCTCTGGCCCTTCTTCAATGGCCATCTATCAACTTACCAGATTGACTAGGAATAGCACCTGGAAAACTACTGCAACACCATGACCTCCAAAGGCCCACATGGAGAATGAGTGGTGATGGTCAGCATCATCACAAAAATCAAAGCTCTCTTTTCCCTTTGAATCCACATCCTCCATGTTTCAAGTCATCCAATTGATCTTACCCTTCTGATTTTTCTCATGATTCTTATCAAACCTTCAAAAAATCAGATAGCAAACTTCCTCAGTCTTGGGTACCCATCAAGGCTAGATGCTTGTTTGGAACCTTGATTGGTAGATTTGTCAAGATGTTTCAGCGTTCTTACAAGTTTGATGCCATCCTTGGTGGATGATATGAAGGTGATTTATCCATTCTTCCTCAATCCATCCACAGGCACATCTTTTCTTTCTTTTTACCATAAAAAGGGGAAAACACGCTCAATTTTTGCTTTTCCAACTCTTGACCCTATTGTAAAAAAAAAAAAAATGTAACCAATCCCCAAATCCATAAAAAGGGTCTAGCAACAATTTTCCCTCCTCCTCACCTCCTCATCCCCCCACTCCTACCAATCCTTCACCCCACATGCCCAGCACTCAAGTACCCAGTTTATTCTCTTCTTAATTCATGTATCTCACCTACAAATTGATCCTAGCCACTAGCACGGTTGGGATCAAACAACCCTACTTTCTCACTCCCATTGTCCCATTGGTATGCTTGATTGGTGCTGGATCTTTAGAATTATTTGAATTTCCACCAATGAATTTAGCCATGTGATTTTGTTTTTTTTTCTCTCAAGCAACCTACCTAACCATGCTTCCAGGTCATCAAATTGGGTCTGGGTTTTTTCATGGCTTGTCAAGCCTTTGGATTTGGAGTTCAATCTAAGACAAGATAGATCATACCCATTGTATTCTAACTGTAATTTGTAAAATGTTGTTTGGCGTTCAGAAAGTGAAATGGTTAATATTCTCAAGATGATGCTTAGCTTGACACCCAGGTTATTGATTATTACTGGGAATCACATATATGAGATTCTCCTTTGATAGTTCTGAGTTGATTCCATGACTAGTAAATCTAGGTAGCTGAGGAGTATAGCCTGTATTGAAGCTCATCAATTGCATGGGCCAGTTGACTGGATGACATGAAGTGGGTGTGAGTGCCAGTGCCTGAGGATGATCATGATGGAGTACTTGGCAAGGGGGAAGATTGCTTATTTTTGGTTGATTTGCATCAATTGGTATGATTCTATTTCTTGGGTTTGGACTAAAGAAAAAGTGCAAGACAGAGGAAGGCGTAGATACATATCAGGACCTTTCCAATTTCTTTGCTATTTAATCGTACTGTTGACTAAGATATCTCCAATAAAAAAAACATTAATAAATAGAATTAAATGGTCTACTCTCCATGAGGTCTTGTTTTGGGATTCTAGAGCGGGATTCAAGTTTTGATTGGGTTAGAGACTTGGAGGATCTGATAATTTGTTCAAGAAGTGAACACCAAAAGAGGAAAAAAATGAAGTTTGAGGGAAATGAAGTTGTGAATGAAGGACAGTCCAATTTTAAAATTTTTAATCAGTTTGAGACAGGTTGAAATAGCTGAGAATGAGCCCAAAGGATTGATACTGGGAGTAGGGAATGAGGCTAAATTTGAGGCTTGAGGTCATCAAGTGGTTGTTTGATGATTAGGATCTTGTCCAAGGAAGATTGGTTTTGGTGTAAGAGACTTGATTGAAGTTGAACTCAATATGGTTAGTTCTTAATCCTCAAAATCATCTGTTGATTTTGGGACAACAGGATGGATGCTAATCTATTTGTGATCAATTTGGGAGTCTCAAAGAACTCTCTGATCAATGGATGTAATCCATTCATCCAAAGACCATCCAATTTGTGGATCATACTTCAATCTCAAGTTTGATGATGATCTCATGATTTAAAGAATTCTGACTTCTTGGACACAATGAGATTCAAGCTTGGAAACCAATAACTAAGAAAGGTGTTTTAAGGAACAGGATGGAATTTTCCACACAACAGAATGGTATTGCTTTGATTGCAGTGACAATGATTGATGATGATGAAAAGGTGTTTTGAAAGCTGGAGGCCAAGCGGTCCTTCTTAAATATTGGTACAAGTTTTTAAACTCCCACATTTCCTTCCTTCCAATGCTCTGATTATCCTCCTGCAATGAACCCTTGCAATTGTTCATGATTGGTTCCAATTTTTCCAATAACTTTTATTCATCAGATCATCCAAAGGTGAGAATAGAGTGAGAATGAGTAGGAAGACTAAGGGGACAAAATATCCAAGATTCAGTCAGTGAATGAGAGAGAGGATGAAGAAGAAGATCAAAATTGATCAATAGTAGTTATTTACGTAGGGAATTAGGAGTGGGAGGTTGAGAGTGAATTTTTTTTTTAAAAAAAAAAAACAAAAAAAAAATCTGAAATCCAAGGATAAGTGACAGACCTTTTGATCATAAACCAATCAAGTCTGCCATTGATCATGACAACCTTGATGAAAAAATTTTTCCTTGAAAAACTGACTGATATTGAATAAATTTAGGACTGTTGATGATTCTTGTGCTAACATCTCCGCATGAGTTGTCTTACCCATACCTGTATTGAAAGGGGGGTGTTTTTCATGATTTGAATGAAGATGAATAAATGGCAGATTTCACGTTGGAAAACTTCCATTTTTCTTAAATCCATAATTTTGAAATACACCAGTTAGGGGGTATGTGTATTTCAGAAACCCGCCATTAAAAATGGTGGGTTTCTAATGGTGGGTTTGCTAACTCTGATACACCCTAATCCATGCTGTTTTTTGGGGTGGTAAAAAGACTATAATACCAGGGGCTATACAGGCACCTCAAAACCCTTCCAAAAAAATGAAAAATTTTGGCCATTTTAAAGGCCTCCAAAATTGCACTCAAAAAATTGAAAAAAAAATGCTTTACATCTCAAATCTTTTCCCATTTTTAATTTTTTTTCTTTCTTATTGTGGAAAATCTGAAGAGACAGAAAGTTTCAAAATATGCAATGCCATTCAATTATAATTGTTTTAGACTTTTAGTACTTTATTTTCCTTCCAGAAAATGGGATTCACATAAAAAATAAGGCATTATTTTCATTTTTATCCCCCTTATTTTTCAATGATATTTTCCAAATTTTGAGCTTCTAGTCTTTCATTTGGCAGTGAAAAGGTCTGAAAAAACTTATTTAGGGATTTTTTTTAGCTTATCTTTCCCCCAAAAAATCATAATTGAAAACACAAAAGTGGTTTTTTTTTGCTGTAAATAAATAATTCAATAATAAATAGAAAACAATTATGAAAAATTATGAAAATTGAGAAAAAAACAAACAGATAATTCAATCCAAATCAATTTTTACTACTTTATTTCTTGGATGTCTAGAATTTTTAGGAGGAAAAAAAATCTTAAAACCAAGCTCAAAGTTATTATGAATCAAATCATCCCATTTTTGTGATTCCTTGCTAGCAAAAGCCTTCTGAAAGGGGATCTAATTGGGGAGATGGACACAGTTCTGAATTATAGTGAAAAGAAGCTATTTGCTGGGAATCTTCCAAAATCATTAAACATATGGGAGATTTTTGAGAGTTGGAAGTTGGAGGGCAATATAGGGGCAAATAAGCTGATGGCATCAACTTAGATAAAAGTATCACTGGCCTTTTGTATGTATCTGCCAGCAGGAAACCATGGAAAGGGAATTTAATGCAGAAAATTTGAGGGGCAGGTCCAGAGGGGTGGTTTACATGTTTTCTTGCTTTGTCAAAATTTTCATCCCAGACTTGATCCATGAAGTTTTCATCCTTGAAGGGAAGGTTTGATTACATTTTCTTGAGCATTTTATGATGTATTGAACTCCAATCTTCATATTTATGGCACAAATTGACTGCTATTGATCTAAACCCACAGTTCCTATCAGCCCTCAAATCTTGAACATGTGAAATTTGTGGTATGGCTTTCTTGGGGAAAATAGGGTGTACCAGAGTTAGAAAACCTGCCATTTATGCACCATCATCCATAAACCATCCATAACATGCAAAACACCTATCCACACCTCCACCTCAGCAAATCCATACCAATCCCATCTCCATTGCATCACACACATCTCATCTCCATTGCTTCACATCTCCATTGCTTCACATCTCCATTGCTTCACACAAATCCCATCATCATCTCATCAACCCACATCACATCACCATCTTTCTCAAAATTTGCAACCAAACTTCCCAGCAGAAAGTTGAAAGCACAAAAATCTGACTGAACTTTTAACCACTGGTCCACTCTCACCAGTCCACTCCTTCCTCTTTCTCACCCACCCCTTGCCCTCCTCCTTTGGTCAGCACCCCTGGTAAGCCCCCCCTCCTCCTCATCCTCCTCCTCTTCCTTCACCTCATTGGTTTCTGATCCTTTGATCATTCAACCTCTAGGCCCTCCCCACCTCCTTGCTCAATCCACCAGGTAAGCTCCCCTCCTCCTCACCCTTCCCCTCCCTCCCAATTGATTGTGAATCAATTGCTCAATAAATTGAAAATTTATTGCTCAATCAATTGCAAATTTATTGCTCAATCAATTGCAAATAAATCAAGCAATCAATTGGTGATTTATTTCTGTATCAATTTGCAATTGATTTGTGATCAATCAAGCAATCAATTGCCTTGGGGTATCAATTAAAGTGTGTGATGAGCAGATGGTGAGCTGGAATGATCACTGTGAACCAGGGTGATTAGATGATGAGGATGAGTTTTTGGACAGGCCAATTGGCCCATCCAGCAATGGCACAATTAGCTTAGTTTTTAAAGCATCACTCAATAATGTTGAGGTCATGGGTTCAAATCCCATAGTGGGAAAAATTTTGGATTGTAAAACTGTCACTACCCTCAAAATCTTATGCAAAAAATCAAATCCCTTCTTGATCCTCAACCCAATCACAGTAGATTCCTGGAAGGAGATGATTTGAAAAACATACAGAGAAGTGGAAAGAATAGGACGTGCAACCCTCAAAATGTTATCCAATGAATTTCATCCCTTCTGGATCCTCACCCCAATTGAATTATTTGGATGGGAGGGAACAAGATGGGAGGAGATGATTCAACAAACATACAGAGACCTGGAAAGAATAGGGCTTGCAAACCTCAAAATGTTATACAATGAATTCATTCCCTCCTTGATCCTCACCCCAATTGTAGTATGTGTAGGGGGGGAGATGATTTGAAAAAAATACAGAGACGGGGAAAGAATAGGGCTTGTCAGCATTGGCTAAAGGGGAAATGTTTGGATTGATAGTTCTTGAATTTCTTCCTCATCTGTTTGGATGAAAGAGCCAGCCTACCTTTGTTTCATTCTCTAGTTTATTGGAAATCAGGAGATAACCATTAAACTTAGAGGATGGAGGTTGGAAAACTTGTGTTTCATTGTCAGATCCAAAGAAAGTGTCATAGTTGGTGGGGATTTTGAGCCAGTTTACAAGGATGATGTGATCAGCTATCTTGAGCTTAATTGAGCCTTTGGAAGCTGATGGGGGAGGATTCTTGGATGTAGAGTTCCTTGGGGATTTTTGCTTTTGTGCATTGAATTGATGTGTGGACTTGCGGGGAGGTTTGCCGAGGGCCATTTGAAAAGAGTAAGAGGGATTATGGGATGAAGAAATGAGAAAAATAAAGCAATGACATTTAGGAAGTTATTGGGGAAATAAAGTGATGAGGAAAATGAATTAATGAGAGCAATAAAGTGATGAGAGTGATGAAGTGACAAGAGCAATAAAGTGATGAGATTGATGAAGTGACAAGGGGATGAGAGATGAAGCAATGAGGATAGCAATGAAGAGATGAGAGAAATAAAGTGATCAGAGAAATGAAGTGATTAGAGCAATAAAGTGATGAGAGTGATGAAGTGAAAAGGTGATGAAAGATGAACCAATGAGGATAGAAATAAAGAGATGAGAGCAATGAATCAGATTTTTCTGATGAGTTTGGAGGTAGAATTTTTCCAACGTGGTTGGAGGTAGAAGGAGGTGAGGTTGAAACCAGGGGTGCATGATGTGGAATGATGTGTGGTTGAGGCATTGAAAGCCTTTAAATATTTTATTTGAAAAAAACCATTTATTTTCAGGTAAATCTGACATGTCTGTTGTGAAATAAGTGAGTTTTTTGATTTTTAATGGCGTGTTTGAAATGGCTGGTTTGGGTTGAAACCCACCATTAAAAGATGGCAGGTTTGCTTAACTCTGATATGCCCTAATTTAATTTTTGTATGGATAATAAGGAAAAAAAGATGAATATTATTAAAGATGAGATGAGAAAAAAAATTCATACTTACTTTATCAATATTCACCACCTCAAAATTATCAGAAGATTAAAAAGATAATGTTGTGAGCTTGAATATCATTCAAAAAAAAAAAGGAAAGGTTAATAAATGAACCATAAAGCAAGATTAATCCAGAAATTTATTCAACTTTTCAGTTTCAGAGGCTGTAGCTGTTGGAGCAAAGATTGGATCTCATGGAGGCCTATAAGCATCTGAATCTGAATTGTCTGGTTTTATTTTGTTGATCCTCTTAAAATTCCCAGGACTCAAATTCTGCAAAACAACCCTCTTATTGATGATGGTTCCTGACCTCTGATTGAAAATGAAAATATGACAATGAATGGGAACTAGAAAAACTATCCTGGTCCTCCCCCATCCAAAAAAAAAAATCAAACCCAGTTTGTCCATAAAATCAATCAAAATAGTATCAGAAATGGTCTCAAAATGCACCCCAAAAGAGACACTTCCCATTAATGTTGTAGATGCAATAATTATTTTTAGTTAAATAATTGATCCTGAAAAATCCCCAAATAATTTCTTTCAGCCCTTTTCAATGCAAAAGAAAAGACTACAAGCTCAAAATTTGGAAAATATCATGTAAAAATAAGGGAAGAAAAAATTGAAAAAAATGCCTTATTTTTTATGTGAATCCCATTTTCTGGTTGGAAAATAAAGTAATAAAAGTCTAAAAGAATTATAATTGAATTTCCTGGAATATTTTTGAACTTTCTGAATCTTCAGATGTTTCAAAACAATAAAGAAAAAAATTAAAAATGTGAAAATATTTGAGACGTAAAGCTCTTTTTTCCAATTGTTTGAGTGAAATTTGGAGGCCTTTAAAATGGCCAAAAAGTTTCATTTTTTTTCACATGGGTTTGAGATTCCTGTTTAGCCCCTGGATTTTTTTTGTGAACACCCCAGAAAACTGTGTGAAATTCAGGATTCCTGAGGGGATTGTGAATTTCAGGGGACATTGTGGCAACATTGAAACTGCATGAAAGCCATTTTTTGGGGCATGAAAAATTTAAAGCCCTATATTCTATATTCTATTGGCTTGAACTTGATATTATGATTGGTTTATACTCCTTGTGATTAGAAACTAGCCATCAAAGAAATTCATTGTTTAAAAATTTACTAATTTCAAGTTCAAAAACCAGAAAAACTGAATAGATTGGATGGCATCCAGATCTTTGGGAGTTTCATTTGGAAAGAGGAGAAAGATTTTAATTTTTTGAAATTATTGCATTCAGTTTATCATTGGAAGAAAATTTTTTTGTACAGGAAAAAGCCACATCTTTAATATTGATTAATTCAAAACTTTCTGATTCAAAAATGGAGAAAAGCCAGAAATAGTGTGGATTAGGAAAAAATGACACCAATTTGTCATAAAAAATAATAAAAAAATAGGCTTGGGTGTTTATTCCCACCCAAGAAAGGCACAAGAAATTTAAAAAAATTTATTAAATGTGTGCATGAATTCTCCCAATTAAAACAAGGTTTTTAATGATTTCCTACCAAGTGAATGAAATTGAAACCTTATTTATGAGAGGTTTTCACAATTTACCTGTTTGAGAATTCAATGGCCTTCCTAATTCAAAAACTATATAACAAGGGAAGAGATGTAGCATCCCTGAAAATTAATTTTAAATGAAATGAAATGATTAAAATATGATTTTGGAATTTTTAAAGAAGAATTTGGTAAAAGTATGTGTGAAAATTGATTGCATAAATGCATGGTGACTTCAGGATTCATTGGGAAATAAATAAAAAAATCATTTATAACCTTTAAAAAAAACTCAATCTGAAACCAAGAAGGTTTCCCACATCCAAGGCAAACAATTCTGAGGACCAAAAAGGCACATGTTTCAATTAAAGCAGTAAATTAAAAAATCAAAAAATATACCCAATTTTTTTGTTTTGAAGTTGGAAAATGGCCTTATTTTTGTCTTTCATCCCCTATCTCATTCAAAATTCATTTATGATACAAATTTAATCAAATTTATTGCAGAAAGCTTCATTCTTTCAATATATTCTAGTTGTTACAACCCAAATTTTACAGGGAAAATAAATTGAAAAATCAGACAAATCAAATTTCAGCCAAGTTGAGTGTGTGTTTCTGAATTTTTCAGTCAGAATTTATTGAAAAATTCAAGGAATTTCTAAAATGATTTTTAATGGGGTAATGTTAAATTCACGGCTCATTGAGCCATGCACACAGTTAAAAAGGGGCCGTGTGGCATGCCACATGGTCCAATTTGGGCCATGTACGACCCCCCACGGCTCACCAAGTTGTGCGGCCCACCCAGCCCGGTCCCCCGCCGTGTGGAATTTCACACGACTACATTCAAGCAGTGTGGTGTTGTACATGGCTCAAGTGTAGTTGTGTGGCATCCCACACGGCACCAGACCGCAGTGAGAAAAAACAAAAAAAAGGAAAAGGAAAAGGAATGAAAGGGTACTAACACAACCATTAAACTAAATAAACCATCCAAAAAAACAGAAATCAACAAAAAAATTGAAGAATTTTCATTTTTTGGTTAAAAAAAACAGAAAAATAAATGAATCAATCAAAACAAAAAAAAAACTGGTACTATCCAATGGACTAGCCCTAAAGAACAAAGACCCAAAAAAACACAAATAACTGGACTAGCCCTAAAGTAAAAACACCAAAAAAAAGACAAGTAACTTGACAAGCCCTAAAGTAAAAACACAAAAAAAAAACAACTAACATGACAAGCCCTAAAGTAAAAGTGCCCAAACAAATACAAGTCTTTTGACCAGCCCTAAAGTAAAAAAACCAAAAAAAAACAAGTTCAACTTGTGTTAAGCTGATCCCATCCCAAGCTGAACATATGTTAAGCTTGTGATAGAATCAGCCCAACACAAGTTGAACTGAATTACCATTAAACTCTCATTCAAAACACTCAATATAATGATGTTAACTCAAAACACTCAACATAATGATGTTCAAAATGTGATAACCCTTTATATTAATAGAACTCATTAGCTGCATTAGAATTACAATTCATATGAAACCCAATCACGAAATGAAGTCAAAGTCTATTACAATCTAGAATACATTTGCAGTTGATCTTTGAGATGATCAACCCAACCAGAGGCTTTTTTAGAAATCAAGCAACGTGGTTTTGCTACAATGGGCAGGATTGGAATCATTTCTCCCTCAAGTACTAATAGAACCCAGTAGTTATTGTTTACAAAGGAAATGAACATTGGATCTGATTGATCAGTAAAACCGTTTTTCATTGGATTATAAGTATCACATGACTCCAATGAAATGAAACATATAGGTTTGGAATATGTGTCTGCTATGATTTGACCCATGTCCAATTTAGCCAGCCATTTTGAGGAGGGAATCTTTTCATTGATGTCTTTGGATCCCAAACCTCACCAAAGAGCTTATAGAATTTCTTGGGTATTTTATTGAGGTATTTCACGTTTGGTTCCTATCATTAAAACTAACTTAGAATTCATTTCTTCAATTGGATCAATGAAATGAAAACTCACCAAAGATGAGCTTCTGGTTGAGCTTTGCTGCATGTTCTCTTCCTCTGAAGAGGATTCTGATTCCACATTAAGTGATCCTGATTAACTTTCAGTCTCTTCCTCTGAACTATGAAATTCAGATTCAGATTCTGCCAACTTTGACTAACAATTCATCATTAGTTAGTAAATAAGTTCATTAAACCAAAAAAATGAACATATCCCAAAAGAAAAGACTTACAATATTTTGTCTTATCTTGTTTGGAGCCCTTCAAGTTCTTTTTTCCCCTTGAGTTGTTTTTCAAAAAGCTCAAACCAAGATGGTTCTTGCAGCGTTGTAGAGACTTCAAGGGATAATGGGATTATTTAGCAAATAGCTTGCTGGCGGTCGCTAGAAGGGGAATTTAGTTTACTACTAGTCTTGAATATATAGAGATAAGCTGAGGTGGTTTTGAATTGCCTGCCCTTCTGAACTATAATAAGTCTGCACAATAATTTTTTTTAATTAGTCGCTGGTTTCTTTGAGACTTAAAATAGGTCTCTTATCAGACCTAGATTAATTATTAATGGAGATTTTTAGGAATTGCAAGACTATTCCAGGTTGGATTGGATTATTGGCAAGCTTCCACCAATTAATAATCAAGAATTTTCGACTTTTTCTGACTATTTTTCCAATTCCAATTAAAGGATTTAAGGGTTGACTGAAAGGTGTTTAACCAGTAGGAGGACCCAAAGATGGGCTTTCCCACAGGGAGCTGGGCGGAAAAAAAACTTGGTTGGTTGTTCTGTTGTGCTCTTCCTCTTTTATGAATTTACTAATCAAAATAAGGGGTTTTCCCTCTTAAAAAAATAGGTTCTGAATAACAGGCCTTTTCTCAAGAACCCTTCTTCAAAGACACCAGGAGTTTGGTCAAATTTTCAACAATAATTTTGTGTTTGATTCCTTTTAACTTGATTCTGGTTCACTTATAACTGGGTACCGGTAAGTAACTGGTCAGGCAGATGCCATAATTCACACACTGGGCAGAAGCCATACTATACAACTTGGATAGGGCAAGAGAGCCCTCCTTAAATGGAAAAATAATTCCTCAGGGGATGCTCAGGACTCCCCTGAGTGTGGTTCTGAGCCTCTCTCTGCACGGTTGAAGCACAAAAAGGTAAAGTTACATGAGAAAAATCATTCTGGTGATAAAACGTGTAAATCAGGCTGAGAGATAACTGTATTTTTTAGTTCAATCTTTGAGAGTGAGGCTAAGATATGAGATAAGATATAAGAATGGTGTGATCTGGAAGCTTCTGAGTGCTTACTTGTATAAAAAATGATGCAGAAGTTTCCTGCAGCTTGAGTTAATTTTGCTGGTTGGGAAAAGCATGAAACATGCTTGGCAGCTGCAAGCCCTCTTTGGTAGCTTGAATGATGTGACCTGCATGTTTTTGGTGTTGGAAGGTCATGTGCTGGGTGTTTCTTAGGACGCCTCTGAGCCCTTATCATGTATAAAATGTTGCACGAGCTACCTGCATGCTGTTTCAATGTAATTAGTTGTGGAGATATGAGGTATGCTGTTTTACCTCATGTCTCCTTGGGTGACTTGAGATTGTGGCTTGCAGGTGTTGTATGGTTGATATGGTGGCAAACTGAGTATCAGAGTGCTTGAGAGGACGCTTCAGAGCTCTTATCTGGTGGTGAAAGTTCCAGAAAAGTAATTTTCACTGAGTTGTTATTGCTGGTTGGTGAGAATTGAGATATACTTGTCTGCATGAGCCCCTACTTCTGTTGGTGCATGTATGTGTGATGTATGGTTGGAATGGTGGCAAAATGAGTATCAGAGTGCTTGAGAGGACGCTTCAGAGGGCTTATCTGGTGGTGAAAGTTCCAGAAAAGTCATGTTTACTGAGTTTTTATTGCTGGTTGGTGAGAATTGAGATATACTTGGCTTCATGAGCCCCTACTTCTGTTGGTGCATGTGTGTGTGTTATATGGTTGGAATGGTGGCAAACTAGGTATCAGAGTGCTTGAGAGAACGCTTCAGAGGGCGTATCTGGTAGTGAAAGTTCCAGAAAAGTCATGTGTACTGATTTGTTATTGCTGGTTGGTGAGAATTGAGATATACTTGGCTGCATGAGCCCCTACTTCTGTTGGTGAATGTGTGTGTGTTGTATGGTTGGAATGGTGGCAAACTGAGTATCAGAGTGCTTGGGAGGACGCTCCAGAGGGCTTATCTGGTGGTGAAAGTTCCAGCAAAGTCATGTGTACTGAGTTGTTATTGCTGGTTGGTGAGAATTAAGAGATACTTGGCTGCATGAGCCCATACTTCTTTTGGTGCATGTGTGTGTGTTGTATGGTTGGAATGGCGGCAAACTGAGTATCAGAGTGCTTGAGAGGACGCTTCAGAGGGCGTATCTGGTGGCAAAAGTTCCAGAAAAGTAGTTTAACTTGCTTTCATAGTACTGGTTGTAGTGTAACATTGGTACTGATATGGTTTAAGCCCTGCTGGTATGGGGCATGTTGTTTTGTTGTGTGGACAATTTAAGCATAATCTTTTGATTATATTTTCAATTAAGACTTTTCATTAATCCATGTGACATAATCCAGTCTTTTCCAGGTGTTGGGTTGTTTTTTTGAGACAGGTGTTGATATGGTTGAAGGGGTTTATCTTGTGATTGATTTGGGTTTTCAGGTTGGTTTGAGTTTAGAGTGTAGTTTATGAGGGGTTTGGAATTCATTTAATATTTTCTTGACTTTAATTTTATTTGAGAATAATAATTAATAAGATAAAGTGGGTCTGATGTCTATAGGACAGGTTTGGTTTACCACAGCGTATCTGTCAATTTTGGCCTGCCCCTACTTGATTGTAGGACTTTAGGTTCAAGTCTTGGCTTCAATCAATATTTCATAATCTTCTGAATGATATACTTCAATAGGCTGCTTTGCTCATGATCTGGAGATTCCAAGATAATTGCATTGACTTTATCATGTAACTGAGTAATGCTTAGCATTTCATCAACATTGCACTTGAAAAATTCAAAAGGATCAACAATTAGTGAATTAGGATTCATTAATCAAAAAGCATTAATCACATAGTGATTTGAACAATCCAACTTAAGCCAACTTACAGATTTAGAACTGCAAGGTTCATAGTCCAACCTCCACTGAGAATGAACATCTTCAGGTACCACGGATCCTCTGAATGCTAGAGGGTCACCTGTTTGGTGGGAAAAGGGCAAACCCATAGTCTTGAAATATGACTTGGTGCAGACTTTGCCATCATGATCACTTTTGAACTTCTTGAATTGTTCCCTAACAAGATGGATTCCCTCTAAAGACAATTTGGAACCCAATGGTAACATTCAAGTAGGAAGAACTGTCCCTAACTTAATTTGAGAGTTATAAAGTGATGCATGAACTGTTTTAATTTGATTCAAAACTGTTCCGTCAAGGATTTTCCAAAAATAAAACAGGTTTCCCAAAGAGTTTTCAAGGAATTGTTTGAGAGTTGCATGGGCCCCTTCAACCCAAGATTTTTTTTTTCCAAAATCTGGGTTTATACAAGTCCACACTGTTACAAATGTCTCTTTGATAGGGAAAAGGTTACTTTCCATATACTTGAGTAAATCCTCATAGTCTTTCAAGAAACACTGTAAAAGTCAAAAGGTCAGAACCCAAAACTAGGAAGAATAAGAAGCAGTGATTTGGACCTGCTCTGAGTTCCACATCATTGACCTCCACCTCCTCCTTGGTCTTTGAGGCCCCATACTTTTCCCATAGATTCATAAAGCTTTTCCATCCTTCAAAATCATTAACAAAGCAAACTTTGAAGTTTGCTTGTATGTTTTTAGACAAGTGCCAAGTGCAACATTGTCTTGATGACTCTGGGAAACTAGTTTCAATTGCATTAATAAGAGCTATTTCACGGTCCATCATAAAGACTTTTGAAATTCTCTCAGGATCATAAGCCAAATCCTTTAATGCATTTAAAAAACAACTGTATAACACAAACATTTCTTTTTTTCTAAAAACAAGAGCTTTTGTGAAATTTTTCCAATTGGCTTTCATTCCTATAACATGCAATAGTGGTGTTTTGTACTTATTTGTTTTATAAGTACAATCCAAGATAGCAATATGATGAAATTTTTTTGAAAGCTTTACTGCCTCTGGATGTGCTAAGTACAGGGCCTCCAAGTGACCCTCTCCACTCAACTTTGACCAGTAAATCCAACTTGTTTTGTCAAGCTGTTCATATAGTACCTCCATAACACTTTTTCCCTTCAATTCTGCAAGTGTGACCTTCTGCTTAGTGTTATAGATTGTTTGGTCCTCAACATAATCCCGCCCATCAATCTTGCTCAATTTCCTCTTCATTTGTAATGTATTGAGCCAATCATTCATGCCTTCTACTAAATTGTCTAAGGCCACCCCCAAGATTCTCCTCAGTTGAGGATGCACAGAGGGATGTTCAGATGGAGGATGGTTATGTTGGGTTTCTTTGTAGGAGAGGCGCCACAAGGGGTCTGCCTTTATGCAACTTGCATGGACTAAAAACTTTCACCCAACCTTCCTTGTGTGATTTTGTCTAGACCGTTTGGTGAGAAGATTTCCTGAATAGGAACCATGTCTATCACAGGCTAAATCCACATATTGGTCACACTTTGAGTTGAAAACTGTTAAAGATTAACCATGCTTCATTGCCCATGTTTGACAATAGTTTTGTGCCTCTTCATGAGTAGGAAAAGCTCTCAAGGGAGGTGGTTCAAGTGGATCTGCCATAGTTACATAGTTATATTGATGGAATGCACTCCATCAGTTTCAATCAAATTAAATACGGCAAAAACCAGTAACATAAAATGTTACTCACCACCAGTGGTCATTTCCATTTGTGAATCATTTTGTTCCTCAATTGTCACCCTTGATGAGGATGCAATTGGGGCTTCCAATGTTTCATTACCCAAATCCTGTTTTTCTTTTTCCAAAGCTTTGTTGATGGCACTATCAATGTAGACCTTCCACGCAGCCATGTCAGAAGAAGGAGGGCTTGCCATTGTTCCCCTGAAAAAAAATGCAATGGTATACTTCAATATTCAATCCAACTTTCAATTTATCAAACAAAGTTTGCTCACTTTTGAGTTGAGAAAGAATTGTTTGCAGATTTTTTTATGATTTATGATTTCAGTTTTCACTTTAATTTCACTTCAATGTCTCTTTAGGATTTCCAGGTGTGAATCAACAGTCCCACAAACTATGTGTTAATCTCAAATTTGGGTTGACAGAACCAAAGTGTGGTCCAGGGGGTGCCCAAAATTCTGGCACAACTTCTGGGGGGTTGTGCACCCCCAAACATGGCTAATTTGAGCCATGTACGGGGGCACACGGCTCAAATGAGCCATGTTTGAGGGTTACACGGCTCCTACACAACCCCCGGGGGTTGCGCGTGTTTGGAACAGACCTTTTTAGTTGTCTTGGGGACCCCATGGCTCTTTTACACAGCTCAAATGAGCTGTGTAGGGCCCTACACGACTACCACATGGTTGGAGCCATGAATCTAAAATCACCTTTTTTAATGGTAAAAATTAAAATAATTTCATTATACCTGCCCTTGCATCAGAGAGCCACACTTTTATGGCCATTTCATTTCAGATAAATCAAGAAACCAGCAAAAGCAACCAGGATCTACAAAAAAACTGATCTATTTATGGCCAAAAACAATCATGAATATTTTTATACAGGAGGACTAAATTGTATGAAGCATATGTTTAAGAAAGAAAAATGCTGTAGTTTTTCCCAATTAATATGAAAAAAATATTTTAAATACATATATAAAAGAATTCTTTTTTATTTACTTGAATGTTTGAATAACAAAAACACAAGAAAAATATCATGGAATATTTTTTTTTCTCAGATAGAATCTGATACTTATACTTCTCCTACTTTAAAAACACACATTAATATTGTTTTCAGGGAATTGAAATCTTGATTCCAATAAATTAATAATTTCATAAAAACCCCTCATGCCAATAATTATGGCATTCACAGGTCAAAATTCCAGTATTTTTGGTGTGAACAGCTCCACATGCCCATATTTTTAGTTTTCACAGCTACACACAACAAAAATTAACCTTTCTAGACCATATTTTCTTAATGTGTAAATGTGGATTCAAAAATTCCTGGTGTGCATTTCTTCACATTCAAAAAATGGCAGGTCACTTGGAGAATTAAATCATTGGATATTTAAATGAATTTTTAAAATGGAATTAATTTTCTCAGGCCTGAAATCCTTTAAATTACAGAAATTTATGACCACGTGCCATTGTGTGCCTTTTCTGGTAAACAGAAAAATATTTTATTTAACAGTTGTTTCAAGAATTGAATTTTTTAAATTCTCAAACCGCAGTCCTGTAGCTGGGTTTCATAAACCCTTCAAATAAATTACTGATAATTTTTGGAAAATTAGAACTCCTCCAAAAATGTAATAAAAAATAAATAAAAAAAATCTGCAAAAAAAAAACTTTTCAATGGGTTTTTGGACACTTATTTTGGCTATTTTAATTGATTTATTTTGGTTATTTCAGCAATCATAGTTTTCAGGAAACATTCAAAGATCTTTAAAATGTTTTTTTCAGAATCCTTGGCTGTATCCTTTTACCTTAAAAAATTCCTTCAAAAACCCAAAAAAATCAAATTTCTCATTAGAAATTTCCATCCTTTTATTTTCATATTGATTTTTTTTTTGATTATTTAAACTATCAGAAATTTTGAAAAAAAACAGCCAAAGAGTATTTCAGTATTTTTTTTCATAATTTTTGGATTTATCATTTTATGGTAAAGAATTCCTTCAAAAAACCAAAAGATTCAAAAAATTCAATTTTCTCATTTGACTTTTGGATCCTTTTGTTTGCATTTTTGATTATTATTATTTTTTGGTGATTAAATATTTTAAAAATTTAAAAAAAATATTGAAGGGCTTTTCAATATATATTCCAGAATTTTTGGATGTATCCAAGGCCTCCAAAAAGTAAATCAAACATAAAAACACTTCAAATTAAAACATCCATAGAAATGTTTCTCTTTTTACATCTGGCATCAAAATTTCCACAAATTATATTTGAAAGAAATTTAGGATGGAATCTTAAGAATCAAATACAAATTTTTGTGACTGATTGTCACATTTTTTACCCCTCAAATCATATATGACCATAATTCAAAAGAAAAGGGTGTTCTCTCTTTAATTATCATTTTTTTTCCCGAAAAAGTAATGATGATCTGGAATATTTGAAGCTTCAGACTTAAAAGGATTCTCTAAAGCCTCCCAAAAATTTTTCTTTTTGTAATTTTTGAGGCACTATGTGTCTCAAAAGCCAAACCAAAAAAGCATCATAATAAATCACTTTTGGGTGCTGGCACCCTTCTTTGAGCCCATTTGCATGCATAAATTCAATATGAATCAAAGTTTTTTCCTGGGCCCTGCAACCATCTTTGAGTGCTCAAATTATCTTATAAACCAACTCCTTGACTTCTTCCACCCTCCCATCACCCCCACCGCACCACCCCACTATCATACCATACCACAGGGCTTTTCCCATAGGTTTCCTGCAAATTATTGTATTCTTCTTCTGGAATCTTTGACCAAGGCTCAATTGAAGAAGTGAGTTTTATATTTAGATCATATTTCATTTTATAAAAAATTGTGATTTTTGGTTTTATTTCCCATACAAAGATCTTATTTCCCCAAAAACAGTCATTCCATGTATATCACATTTTAAAGATGTTATAGGGGATGTGAACTGTGGCCTTGGAAGAAATGGTGAATGAGCTTGATTAAAACCCAATCTTCAATGAAGCAAGATTAGTGCATGATATCTGGGGTGAAAATTTCAAAGAAGCAAGAAGGCAACTGAACCACATTTCTGGCCCAGCTCCCATAAATATGTGGATGAAATTTCCATGCCATAGTTCCCTTCTGGCTGAAACATATAAGTGTTCAGTGGTTCTTTTTTCTTCTTTAATGCCTTGCACTTATCATTATTCAAATTACCCTCCTACTACAAATCCCAAAACTTCTCCTGTTTGCTTCATTCTTTTAGAATATTTCAAAAATATAGTCTCATTCAAGTTCAAGTCTGATCATTGGCCAGCTCCCAGGTTAGATCCACTTTTGAAAAGGTTTGTGACCAAGGATTCCAAATCTTGGAAAACCATTATTGAGAAAAATTTGTAGTTTTCTAGTGAGGTTTTTTTCCCTCCAAGAAAATCAAGGAGAAAAATAAAAACAATCATAGTTGAAAAAAATTGAATATTTCTATCCATATTTGTTCTTTATTAGTTTTTTGAACAAATTTTTGAGGTGTACGCATAAATAAAAAATGTATTTGAGAAGTATTAATAATCTATTTTTTTTTTGAAAAAAAAATTATGAAATCTTTAATAAGCAAAAAAAGAACAATTTAAAATGTAAACAAAATGATCCAAAAATCCATGAAGAAAATTCAATTTAATGAATTTCTTGGTTTTTTGAAGGAATTTTTTGAGTTAAAGAAATACCTCCCAAAATTCTGAAAAAAATATCAGGGCATAAAAAAGTTAGTAAAACAGCCATTAGAAACCCACCATTTTTAATGGCGGGTTTCTGAAATAAAAATACCCCCTAACTGGTGTATTTCAAAATGGCATGTTTCAAACATAAAAAACACCATTATCATCCATCCACCATCCATTGCATGCAAAACAACCATCCACACCTCCACCTCAGCGAATCCATTCCAATCCCATCTCCATTGCATCACACACATCTCATCTCCATCACTTCACATCTCCATCAAATCACACACATCCCATAATCATCTCATCACCTCACATCACATCACCATCTTTCTCAACATGTCCAATCAAACATCCTGGCAGAAAGTTGAAAAAACAAAAAATCTGACTGAAACTTTATTATTATTTGAATATGATTCAGACTCCAATTTGGAATCAACTTGATTAGCTTTGAATTCTCTATTGGAAAAGCAATACATGGTTCCACAAAGACACACTACCCACAAACCTATGTATGAAAGGCAAAAGCTTCATCTACTCCCCAACTTAAGCTTCCAGCAACTGTTCAGAAATTTATTGCCTTCATTCATTAAAGTTTTGGATATGATTGAAGACCACAAGATCTTCCAGAAAAATTCTCAGAATCATCAAGGTGATCCAGCTATCCAACTGGCTGTTGCTCTTTTTAGATTGGGATAAAATGGGAATGGAGCAGCAATTCATTGATTAGCAAATCTATTCTCAGTTGGTTATGGGACCATTGACTTATACACCAAAAGAGTCATGATTTCTATCCTGTATTTCTGCCTCTCAGTCCTTTGTTGGCCAACAAAAGAAGAAAGCAAGGAGATATCTCAAGTAATGGAGACTGAAGGCTTTCCTGATTGCATTGATTTTTTTGATCGAACCAATATCCCCCTGAGTCCAAAACCCAAGCCAGATGGCAAAAACTATTTTGATTGGAAAAAAAGGCAATTGATTCATTTTTTCCCCAAAGACTTTGATAAAAACTTTGATAAAAAACTGAAAAAATATGTTTTACCTGTTTGTATAGATACTCTGTGGCACTACAACTTGTTTGTCATAAAAACAAGAAGTTCATATCCCTCCATGCTGGACTTCCAGGTTCTTGTCATGATTCATATGTTTTCAATCAGATGTGGATTGCCCAACAACCAGAGATCTATTTTGGGCAAGATCAATAACTTCTGGCCAATTCAGCTTATGTTAGTGGGAAATATGTGGTTCCAGCATACCACAATGTTTCATCCAATGATCAAGCCAAAACTGATTTCAACTATCATCTTGCACAATAAAAAGTTTGGATTGAGCCTGCGATAGGAGTCCTGAAAGGAAGATGGGCCAGCTGAAGGGAAATGCAAAACCAGCTGCAAAATTCCAAAGACATGAAGATCCTCATCAACTGGGTCATCACTTGTGTAATCCTTCACAACCTTCTTGCCAACATCAAAGATGAATGGGACAAAATATTTGAAGATGGCATTCCCAATCCTCATCAGGTCATCCCTGTTTCATCTTGTCCCTCATCTTCTTCCATGAGGGAGTGGATTCTACCCCCCACACTTGCTCACTTTGAGGATTAGCACACGTTTTTTAAACAGGTAAAAAATAATGCCATGATAATTTTTCTTTTTATTGACCAACCAAGGATCCTATGCTCACCCTGGTTTTTTTGGGGGGGGTAATGTTGAATTCACAGCTTTAATTGTGTGCAAGCCATGTACACAGCTCCAGTCAGGTGGGAGCCGTTCAGGGCCCCACACGGCCTGTGGGAGTTGTGTGGGGCCCCTCAACAAGTGGGGGCCCATACACTACTCGATATGATTCATAATTTATAATTTATTATTTATTATTATTTATTATTTATTTTTATTTATTATTTATTATTATTTATTATTTATTATTATTTATTATTTATTATTTATTATTATTTATTATTTATTATTATTTATTATTTATTATTTATCATTTATTATTTATTATTTATTATTTATTATTTATTATTTATTATTTATTATTTATTATTTATTATTTATTATTTATTATTTATTATTTATTATTTATTATTTATTATTTATTATTTATTATTTATTATTTATTGTTTATTATTTATTATTATTTATTGTTTATTATTATTTATTATTCATTATTCATTATTCATTATAATTCATTATTTATTATTATTTATTATTTATTATTTATTATTTATTATTTATGATTATTTATTATTTATTATTATTTATTATTATTTATTATTTATTATCATTTATTATTTATTATTATTTATTATTTATTATTTATGATTATGTATTATTTATCATTATTTATTATTATTTATTATTATTTATTATTATTTATTATTATTTATTATTATTTATTATTATTTATTATTATTTATTATTATTTATTATTATTTATTATTATTTATTATAATTTATTATTTATTATTTATTATTTATTATTATTTATTATTTATGATTTATGATTTATTATTTATTATTTATTATTTATTACTCAATATGATTCATAATTTATAATTTATTATATATTACTATTTATTATTTATGATTTATGATTTATGATTTATTACTCAATATAATTCATAATTTATTATTTATTATTTATTATTATTTATTATTATTCATTATTTATTATTATTTATTATTTATTATTATTTATTATTTATTATTTATTATTATTTATTTTTTATTATTATTATTTATTATTTATTATTTATTATTTATGATTATTTATTATTTATGATTATTTATTATTTATTATTTATTATTTTATTTATCATTTATCATTTATTATTATTTATTATTCATTATTATTCATTATTATTTATTGTTTATTATTGTTTATTATTTATTATTATTTATTATTTATTATTTATTATTTATTATTTATTATTTATTATTTATTATTTATTATTTATTATTTATTATTTATTATTTATTATTTATTATTTATTATTTATCATTTATCATTTATTATTTATTATTTATTATTTATTATTTATTATTTATTATTTATTATTTATTATTTATTATTTATTATTTATTATTTATTATTTATTATTTATTATTTATTATTTATTATTTATTATTTATTATTTATTATTTATTATTTATTATTTATTATTTATTATTTATTATTTATTATTTATTATTTATTATTTATTATTTATTATTTGTTATTTATTATTTATTATTTATTATTTATTATTTATTATTTATTATTTATTATTTATTATTTATTATTTATTATTTATTATTTATTATTTATTATTTATTATTTATTATTTATTATTTATTATTTATTATTTATTATTTATTATTTATTATTTATTATTTATTATTTATTATTTATTATTTATTATTTATTATTTATTGTTTATTATTTATTATTTATTATCTATTATTTATTATTTATTATTTATTATTTGTTATTTATTATTTATTATTTATTATTTATTATTTATTATTTATTATTCATTATTTATTATTTATTATTTATTATTTATTATTTATTATTTATTATTTATTATTTATTATTTATTATTTATTATTCATTATTCATTATTTATTATTTATTATTTATTATTTATTATTTATTATTTATTATGTATTATGTATTATTTATTATTTATTATTCATTATTTATTATTTATTATTTATTATTTATTATTTATTATTTATTATTTATTATTTATTATTTATTATTTATTATTTATTATTTATTATTTATTATTTATTATTTATTATTTATTATTTATTATTTATTATTTATTATTTATTATTTATTATTTATTATTTATTATTTATTATTTATTATTTATTAGGGCCTATCAGAGTTAGCAAACCCGCCATTTTTTTTTTACCAAACCCGCCATTTTTAATGGCAGGTTTCTCAAATAAACTTCCCCCCTAACTGGTGTATTTCAAAAATGAGGGTTAATGAAAATGGAAAATTTCAAACATTAAACCCGCCATTAAACCCGCCATTTTTGCGTAATCATCCATCCACCATCCATCACATCTAAAATACCCATCCACATCAGCAAATCCATATTGGTCCCATCTCTATCACATCACACACATCTCATCTCCTTTGCTTCACATCTCAATAAATTCACATCTCTATTGCCTCACATCTCTATTGCTTCACATCTCCATCTTCACACAAATCCCATCATCATCTCATCACCCCACATCAAATCACCATCTTTCTCAAAATGTCCCATCAAACTTCTCGGCAGCAAGTTCAAAATGCAAAAAAGCTGACTGAACTTTTGTTAGTATTTGACTGCCATTCAGACTCTGATTCAGACTCCAATTTGGAATCAACTTGGTTGACTTTTAATGCTCTATTACAAAAGCAATACATGGTTCCAAGACAACAAACTCTCCACAACCCTATGTATGAAATGCAAAAGCTTCATCTCCTCCCTGACCTAAGCTTCCAGCAATTGTTCCAAACTCCATTGCGTTCATTCATAAAACTTTTGGAGATGATTGAAGACCACCATATCTTCCAGAACAATTCTTGGAATCCTCAACGCAATCCAGTGATCCAACTGGCTGTTGCCCTTTGTAGATTCAGATCAAATGGAAATGGAGCCGCAATTCATCAATTAGAAAATCTATTCTCAGTTGGATATGGAACCATTGACTCATACACCAAAAGAGTCATGGTTGCTATCCTATCTTTCCGTTGCTCAGTCCTTTCTTGGCCAAAAAAAGAAAAACACAAGGAGATATCTCAAGTAATGGAAACCAAAGGATTTCCTGGTTGCATTGGTTTTGTTGATGGAACCACCATCCCCTTGAGTCAAAAACCCAGGCTAGATGGCAACCACTATTTTGATTGGAAAAAAGGCAATTAATTCATATCTTTTCCAATCACTTTGATGACACTGTTGATCACACACTGACCAAATATGTTTTTTCTGTTTGTTTAGATACTATGTGGCACTACAACTTGTTTGTGATAAGGACAAGAAGTTCATATCCCTCCATGCTGGTCTTCCAGGTTCTTGTCATGATTCATACACGTTCAATTGGATGCAGATTGCCCAACAACCAGAGAAATACTTTGACCACAATCAACACCTTCTTGCCAGTTCAGCTTATGCTAGTGGGAAATATGTGGTTCCAGCATACTGGAATGTTTTTTCCAACAATCAAGGAAAAACTGATTTCAACCATCATCTTTCCCAATCACAAGTTTGGATTGAGCATGCCATAGGAGTCCTGAAAGGAAGATGGGCCAGCTTAAGGGAAATGAAAAACCAGCTTCATAGCCCCAAAGACATGAAGTTCCTCATTAACTGCATTATAACTTGTGTAATCCTTCACAATCTTTTGGCTGACATCAAAGATGAATGGGACAAAATATTTGAAGATGATATTCCTGATCCTCCTCAAGTCATCCCCATCTCATCTTCTACCTCATCTTTGGCCATAAGAGAGCGGATTCTACCCCTCACACTTGCTCACTTTGATGTGTAGCATTTGGTTTTTAAATAAGTGAAATATCTTTTTTGGTTTTAGTTGTTCAACCAAGAATCCAAGGCTGACTTGGTTTTTTTTTTTTCTTTTTTTTTTTTTGGTGGACTTAGAAAAAAACAGAAACAAAACTTCCAAACCACCCACCTCACCCCACCAAACCACCGGTCCACTCTCCTCCTCACCCACCACCGGTCCACTCTCCACCTCACCCTCCACCTCCACCTCACCCACCACTCCCCCCCCCCCCTGGTAAGCTCCTGCCCCTCCTCCTCATCCTCCTCCCCTCACCCACCACCTCCACCTCACCAGCACACCTGGTAAGCTTCCCCCCCTCCTCCTTATCATCCCCATCATTTAATACTGACATCCACCCCCCTCCATCCCCCTTCAGCCCCCCCCCACCTCACCTCCTTGGTTGATTCCCCAGGTAAGCTGCCCCCCCTCCTCCTCATCACCCTTTTCCCTCCTACTTGCCCCCTCTCCATTTCTGCCAACTATTGCCCCCCGACCTTCCTTGCTGCCCCCCCCCCACCACCCTTGCTTCCGCCCCCCCCCCACCACCCTTGCTTCCCCCCCCCCCCCCCACCACCCTTGCTTTGGTCGGCAGCCCACCCCCCCACCTTGGCCCCCCCACCAGGCCCCCCCACCACCCTTGCCGCTTGCTTGCAATCCCCCCACCTCCCTCCTCTTGCCCAGCCTCCACACCGGCCCCCCCCCTTCCCTTGCTGCTTGCTTGCAATCCCCCCACCTTGCTCCGCCAGCCTGGCCCCCCCACTGCCCTTGCCCCCCGGCGGCTCCCTCTGCCCTTGGCCCCTGACGGCTCCCTCTGCCCTCCCAGCCCCCTCACCGCCCTTGGCCACCCTCTTCCAGCCCCCCAGCGGCTCCCTCCACCGGCCTGGCCCCCGTTGGCCAGCCCACCAGGACCCCCCACCTCCCTCTGCCGGCCCGCCCCCTCCCCCTCCCCCTTGACCACTGACAGCCAGCCCCCCCTCCTTCTGCTGCTGGCCCAACCCAAAACCTGACTCAAGCCCAACTGGAGTTGTACAAAGCTCAAGTTTAGTCGTGTGCCATCCCACACAGCACCAGACCGCGGTGAGCAAAAAAAAAAAGGAAAAGGAAAAGGAATGAAAGGGTACTAACACAACTGTTAAACTAAATAAACCATCCAAAAAAACAGAAATCAACCAAAAAATCAAAGAATGTTCATTTTTTGGTTAAAAAAAACAGAAAAATAAATAAATCAATCAAAACAAAAAAAAACTGGTACTATCCAATGGACTAGCCCTAAAGAAAAAATACCCAAAAAACACAAGTAACTGGACTAGACCTAAAGTAAAAACACCAAAAAAAAGACAAGTAACTTGACAAGCCCTAAAGTAAAAACAAAAAAAAAATACAAATAACTTGACAAGCCCTAAAGTAAAAGGGCCCAAAAAATACAAGTCTTTTGACCAGCCCTAAAGTAAAAACACCAAAAAAAACAAGTTCAACTTGTGTTAAGCTGATCCCATCCCAAGATTAACATAAGTTAAGCTTGTGATGGAATCAGCCCAACACAAGTTGAACTGACTTACCAATTAAAATCTCATTAAAAACACTCAATATAATGATTTTAACTCAAAACACTCAACATAATGATGTTCAAAATGTGATAACCCTTGATATTAATAGAACTGGTTAGCTGCATTAGAATTAAAATTTATATAAAACCCAATGATGAAATGAAGTAAAAGTCTATTAAAATCTAGAATACATTTGCAGTTGATCTTTGAGATGGTCAACCCAACCAGAGGCTTTTTTAGAAATCAAGGAATGTGGTTTTGATACAATGGGCGGGATTGGAATCATTTCTCCCTCAAGTACTGATAGAACCCAGCGGTTATTGTTTAAAAAGGAAATGAACATTGGATCTGATTGATCAGTAACACCATTTTTCATTGGAGTATAAGTATCACATGACTCCAATGAAATGAAACATATAGGTTTGGAATATGTGTCTGCTATGATTTGACCCATGTCCAATTTAGCCAGCCATTTTGAGGAGGGAATATTTTCATTGATGTCTTCAACATCAAGTCTTTGTATAATCTTTTCAACCTACTTTGTACCACCAAGCATCTTAATATAGCATGCTTTATGTTTCTCTAATGTTTCAATCATTTCCTTCCTAACTTTAAACCAACCATGATCTTCATAACCAAGAGATTTAGAAATGACTCTAAATCCGCAATTCCCATCTCCAATTGGATCTCAAACCTCACCCAAGAGCTTATGGAATTTCTTGGGTATTTGATTGAGTTATTTTACGTTTGGTTCCTATCATTAAAACTAACTTAGTATTCATTTCTTCAATTGGATCAATGAAATGAAAACTCACCAAAGATGAGCTTCTGGTTGATCTTTGCTGCATGTTCTCTTCCTCTGAAGAGGATTCTGATTCCAAATTAAGTGATCCTGATTCACTTTCAGTCTCTTTGTCTGAAATATGAAATTCAGATTCAGATTCTGCCAACTTTGACTAAAAATTCATCATTAGTTGGTAACTAAGTTCATTAAACCAAAAAATGAACATGTCCCAAAGGAAAAGACTTACAATATTTTGTCTTTTCTTGTTTGGAGCCCTTCTAGTTATTTTTTCCCCCTTGAGTTTTTTTTCAACAAGCTCAAATCAAGATGGTTCCTGCCGCGTATCTGTCAATTTTGGCCTGCCCCTACTTGATTTCAAGACTTTAGGTTAAATTCTTGGTTTCAATCAATATTTCATAATCTTCTGAATGATATAATTCAATAGTCTGCTTTGCTCATGATCTGGAGATTCCAAGATCATTGCATTGACTTTTTCACATAACTGATTAATGCTTAGCATTTCATTGACATTGCACTGGAAAAATTCAAAAGAATCAACCATTAGTGAATTAGGATTCATTAATCATAAAGCATTAATCACATAGTGATTTGAACAATCCAACTTAAGCCAACCTACAGGTTTAGAACTGAAAGGGTCATAGTCCAACCTCCACTGAGGATGAACATCTTTGGGTACCACGGATCCTCTGAATGCTAGACGGTCACCTATTTGGTGGGAACAGGGCAAACCCATAGTCTTGGAATATGACTTGGTGCAGACTTTGCCATCATGATCAGAGTTATAAAGTGATGCATGAACTGATTTAATTTGATTCAAAACTGTTTGGTCAAGGCTTTTCCAAACATTCAACAGGTTTCCCAAAGAGTTTGCAAGGAATTTTTTGAGAGTTTCATGAGCCCCTTCAACCTAAGATGTTGTTTTGTTTCCAAAATCTGGGTTTATAAAAGTCCACGCTGTTGAAAACATCTCTTTGATAGGGAAAGTGTTATTTTCCATATACTCAAGTACATCCTCATAGTCTTTCAAGAAACACTATACAAGTCAAAATTTTAGAACCCCAAACTAGGAAGAATAAGAAGCAGTGATTTGGACCTACTATGAGTTCCGCATCATTGACCTCTGCCTCCTCCTTGGTCTTTGAGGCCCCATACTTTTCCCACAGATTCATAAAGATTTTCCATCCTTCAACTTCATTAACAAAGCACACTTTACAGTTTTCTTTTATGTTTTTAGAAAAGTGCCAAGTGCAACATTGTTTTGATGACTCTGGGAAACTAGTTTCAATTGCACAAATTAGAGCTTTTTCACAGTCCGTCACAAAGACTTTTGGAAGTCTCTCAGGATCATAAGCCAAATCCTTTAATGCATTTACAGATCAACTTTAGAACTCAAAATTTCTTTTGTTATAAAAACAAGAGCTTTTGTGAAAGTTTTCCGATTGGCTGTCATTCCTACAACATGCAATAGTGGGGTTTTGTAATTATTTTTTTTATAAGTACAATCCAACATAGCAATATGATGGAATTGTTTTGAAAGATTTACTGCCTCTGGATGTGCTAAGTACAGGGCCTCCAAGTGAACCTCTCCACTGAACTTTTACCGGTGAATCCAACTTGTTTCTTCAAGCTGTTCATATAGTACCTCCATAACACTTTTTCCCTTTATTCTGCAAGTGTGACCTTTTGCTTAGTGTTATAGATTTTTTGGTCCTCAACATAATCCTGCCCATCAATCTTGCTCAATTTTCTCTTCAGTTGTAACGTATTTAGCCCATCATTCATGCCTTCTACTAGATTGTCTAAGGCCACCCCCAAGATTCTCCTCAGTTGAGGATGCACAGAGGGATGTTCAGATGGAGGATGGTTATGTTGGGTTTCTTTGTAGGAGAGGCGCCACAAGGGGTCTGACTTTGTGCGACTTGCATGGATTAAAAACTTGCACCCAACCTTCCTTGTTTGAGTTTGTCTAGACCATTTTGTAAGAAGATTTCCTGAATAGGAACCATGTATATCACAGGCTAAATACACATATTGGTTATGCTTTGAGTTGAAAACTGTTAAAGCGTAACCATGCTTCATTGCCCATGTTTGACAATAGGTTTTTTCCTCTTCCCTAGTAGGAAAAGCTCTCAAGGGAGGTGGGTCATGTGAATCTAGTAAACATTCATTGGTTTCGTCATGGTTTCATAGTTACATGCAACCATCAGTTTCAATCAAATTAAATACGGCAAAGACCAGTAAAATAAAATGTTACTCACCAACAGCGGTCATGTCCATTTGTGAATGATTTGCTCCTCAATTGTCACCCTTGATGAGGATGCAATTGGGGCTTCCAATGTTTCATTACGCAAATCCTTTTTTTATTTTTCCAAAGCTTTGTTGATGGCACTATCAATGTAGACCTTCCATGCAGCCATGTCAGAAGAAGGAGGGCTTGCCACTGTTCCCCTGAAAAAAAATGCAATTGTATACTTCAGTATTCAATCCAACTTTCAATTGATCAAACAAAGTTTGCTCACTGTTGAGTTGAGAAAGAATTGTTTTCAGATTTTTATATTATTTATGATTTCAGTTTTAACTTCAATTTCACTTGTTTTTCACTTTAATTTCCCTTTAGGATTGCTAGGTGTCAAACAAAAGCCTCACAAATTATGCATTAATTCCAAATTTGGGTTGACAGAACCCAAGTGTGGTCCAGGGGGTGCCCAAAATTCTGGCACAACTTCTGGGGGTTACACCGCTCCTACACAACCCCCCGGAGGTTGTGCATGTTTGAAACAGCCCTTTGTAGTTGTCTTGGGGCCCCCACGGCTCATTTGCGCCATGTAGGGCCCCACAAGACTACCACACGGTTGGAGCCGTCAATTTCACATCACCCATAGAAATTTCATGTGTTTTTTAGAAAAATTTCCATTCTTCCTGAGGCTTGGAATGTTTTATTCAATTTTTTTGAATGTTCTTTCATTTTTTCCAAAGAAAAAGAACCTGATAACAGGAAGTGAAAATGGATTCATTTGAAATAATGAAGGATTTCTCCCTGCTGGTGAATATGAATCTGTGCTCTTGATGAGCCAATATTTTTGAAAGTTGACTAAGGGATTATTATTAGTTTTTTTTCCTCTCTTGTGAGAGAAAAAAGAAACCACAATGAATTTTTACTTAAAATCTTTTGACCTCCAAAATATGAATGAGAGGAGTTGAAAATTTTTTGGTTTTATATGTGCATCCAAACATCAAAATATTGGGTAAGACTTTTACCAATTTTATGAATTCAGGGTGAGAAATAAATCAGTAGTCAATCTGTACATTGATGTAGTTGATTCTATAATTAAAATTTTATTTTATCAGTCATAATATGAAGAAATAAATGGTTTTTTTACTTATAAAAGCTATATTTAATTTTAATCTCTTGTTTTAAATGGTATTGATATTGGTGTGAAAAAGACAAGAAGATTTTCAAATGAGAGTATTGAAAATTGTAAAGGTGGGACCCTTGTTTTTTTTTTCAAGATTTTACAAAATATGCTTGAAGACCTTGAATCCTTCTGTGAGATTTATGGGTTTATGTATCATGCAATTGAGGAAAATTGTGATCAGGGAATTGGATTTTGACTTTCCAGGCTTTCAATTATTTTTAGTAACTACCAGAAAATCAAAAATTACAATTTATTTTCCTGGTAGTGTTTTTTTTTCAAATTGAACTAGTTTTAGTGAAAAGATTTTTTGAATATGAACTGGGATTATATTCCTCAGATTTTTCACATTGGTGAGTGTATTCTTTCTGCTTTCCATTGGGCGCTCTGGTAGAAATGGAATATCCCTGGCTTTTAGCACAAGTTTGGATAGCTTCAACAACATCTTCCTTTTTTATTTTCCTGGTAGTGTTTTTTTTCAAATTGAACTAGTTTTAGTGAAAAGATTTTTTGAATATGAACTGGGATTATATTCCTCAGATTTTTCACATTGGTGAGTGTATTCTTTCTGCTTTCCATTGGGCGCTCTGGTAGAAATGGAATATCCCTGGGTTTTAGCACAAGTTTGGATAGCTTCAACAACATCTTCCTTTTCATTATATGATCATTTGGAGGTTTAGCCAATTTGATACATTCAGAAGACATAATTGTAGAAGAGGCAGAAGGAGGTGGTGAATCTGGACAAAGAGTTCTGAAAAGTGGGTGAATGTTTTTTTCAGAATTATTTTTTTTAATTTAAATTGGAGGTAGAGTGTATAATATTGAGTGAAGAGATAGAATTGGAGATGTGATTTGGTAATGATTTTTTTTTGATGTTTCTCTTGAATTTTATTGATTTTATGATTAGATTAGATCAAAATTTCAAAAATATCAAAAGATTTTGATGAGGAGTGATGTTTTTGTGTATTTTTATGAGATAATTGGATTGAAGAGGATTTATATAATGAGAGTCAAGATTTTAGTTAGTTTTGTTCAGGTGTGGTGAGGGGTGATGAGATGTGTTAATTGGTTTTGATTGTTTTTGATTAGTGTTGGGTGGTGGTAAATGGTGGTGAGTTGTGTCAAGTTTTGATTGGTTTTGAGTACTGTCATGTGTTAGAGCTATTCAAGCTGTTGCTAAATGCATTCTATTTAATCTGATCATCATTTTTTGTATCTGTTCTTTCCTGCCGCTTTTACTCTTTTGCTTTTCCTTTCCTCTCTCCATCTTCAGTTTTGTTTTCTATTCCTTCCATGATTCTATTCCATTCTATCCCGCTTGCGCGCCTCACAACACCAGATTCCACTTCCAATGCTCCAAAATCAGCAAAATAAACTGGCTCCCCACCTTTCTACGCTCCACCACCTCACCTCCTGTCTCTGCTCATCTGCCTCAAAGACAGGTTGCCAGATCATCCAATTCAACGCTCAAACCGCTCCCCACCTCTCCAAGCTCCACTGCTGATTACCAACCCCATCCAACTCTCAACCGCTCCTCACCTCACTACGCTCCACCGCTGTCAATCCTTCACCAACTGATGCTACCAAACCCCTTCACTCTCCAACACCTTCATGCTGCCCCACCACCTGAAGTTTTCCATCCAATATCCCTGCTCAACTGCTCCATTTCTTCCATCTTCCTTTTCTTATTTCCTTTTATTCATTCTCATACATCAACCTCCACCTGTGCCTGTCTGGTCCTTTTAGTTACTGCCCTAGCTTCTTGCTCCCATGTTGTCCTCCTTTCCATTGTTGCCTCCCACCAAAATATATGGTCCTTTTAGCCACCTATTCCTACATCACGTGGTGCTGGGTGGTGTTGAGTGGGTTTGAGTTGGTGGTGATGAGTGGTGATGAGTGGGTTTGGATGGGTGAAATAGGATGAGTTGATGTTTGATGAGAGGATTGCAGATCTCCAAGAAGTGAGTAGGGAGCAATAAATCATTCAGAATCATATTTTAAATGATATTTCTTATGAGAAATAAGTCAAAAATGGGTAAAAAAGCAAGAAAGGGGTTTGATTGATGAAAATTCATAAAACCCTTTTTTGGTTATTTCAAACAGCCCTCTATCAGCCCATGCCACCAAATATTGCCAAAGATTAGTGAAATAAGTGTAAAACAAAATTTGATATACAGGCCACAAACCACCCTTAATTATATGGGTTTAAAGCAGAGTTCCAGGGGCTCAGATACCATTAAAAAGTCTCAAATCATATTTTCTGATTTCTTTAAATTTTCTCAACAAGACTGCCATCTCAAAATGATCAAAAACTTACAAAAAAGGGTTTAAAACCTTTTTCCAAATAATTTATGGTTTTATGAATTGTTTGATGTTTTTAAATTTTTGAGAGGAAAAACAAACTGGAAGAATTCCCAAAAAAATATCTTTCAAGTTTTTATGAAAACTGGAATAAAATTGCACCTTCAAAAATTTGAAATGAATCAATCAAAAACTTCAAAATAAGGGCCAAAAAAGCAGAGAAACCACCCATTATTCATCAGTCATTTATTTTTGAAGGAATATTTGAGGGGGTTAAATCCATGCAACCCTGATGATAAATATTCTCTGGGTGTTTGAATACACAACCAAAGTGCCAAAAGTGCTAAAATACATATATTTTAAAAATTCATGTTTAAGATTTTTAGCATGAGCAGATCATGTCTGTGAAAAATAGAAATAGTGTGAGTTCAAGATTTAGGGGTGTGATAAACATAATTCCCAATTTTAAGATAAATGAGTCTTAACTCAAACATATATTACTTAGTTTAACTTTATGATACCTGTTGTGAGTATGCAATTTGGCTTCTATCACCCCAATTAGCTATCATGAGGATGGGCATTGTCATATATTAGGCTGAAATCTGAGTTTTTGGTCACATTATTAAATATATTTATAGTTTGAAATTGTTTTTTGGCTGTTAAGTGGTGAAAATGCTCATTATAAGACAGTATTTTAGCACTCTCACTGGTGCATCTGGATCTCACCAGTGAATCTGGAGGCTTGTGCAGCTCAATAACTGTGCTCATCTAACCGTGATTCATTGCAGTTTCTTTGAATACTCATAATTCTGCTGACAGTAATTTACCCATAAACCTAATTCAGAAACAACTCCAAAATGATAATCAATTTTCTTTTCCTGATCTTAATTCATAAATTATGGACATACATGGAATAATAACAGTGCAATTATTGAACCAGAGGTCACCTGAGTAGCTTCATTTGCCAAGAGCACCAAGAACAAATTAGATTTTGGGAGTGATGCCACTAGGGTACTATACCTAAAATAGAAACAAAAATCTGATCATCTTTCATCTAAGACTGTACCTCCAATTGTTTCTTTGCACTTCATCTTTTTTTTCTATTTTATTTTACTGTTATATTTCTTATAATTCTTTTTCTTTTGGCCAATGAAAAAATTCCTAATATCATGCCATCTACATGATATTTATAATATAGAATTAATCTCTGCAATAATAGAAATCCAACAAAAGTGATATTTCATATTTTCTTTCAGATTTCTCAGCCATCAATGCACACCTTTCTGGCTGAGTTATTCATATTTCAATTCAAAATAAAGTGGGATGACATATGGTAAATTTTTTACTGATGTTTTCACAGTAAAATTTCACTTTTTTGGACAAGTTACTGGAGTTTTCCCGATTTCCCACATGTATTATCAGTAGATCATCTAATTTTTCCTTTTTTTCAAAGCAAGAAAACTTTTTTGCTTTGCAGTTCTCTTTGGCAGAGGGTATGATTGCATTTCAGCAAATGAACGGTTTGTCCTTGGCATCTGCCCCACAATCAACAAGAATTTTATTACATGTATAGAGAATATCATAATAATAAGAAATGGTATGAAAGGAGTTCAATTCCAATGGTTGATACACTCGAAACTCCAGCTCTTTAATAAGAAAATCTGTATGACCAAGATGAATTTAAATGTTGAAAAAACCGGGAAGGTAATCGTCTGCTTTTCCTCAACCTGTGGGTTTTGACCCAAATTTACTATATTATGCTGATGCTACCACCGAAAAGTAACGCAACAGTGGTTATGTACCATGCTATTTGCACCTGTGAAAGAAGTCCATACGTTCCGCTCTGAAGCCAGAAGAAGGATGCGTTAGGATTTCAAATACCCACAAGTTCCATCTTCAAACGTAGATCCAGAAAGCCCTCTTAC
This sequence comes from Puccinia polysora, assembly GCA_025617555.3. Classification (NCBI taxonomy): domain Eukaryota; kingdom Fungi; phylum Basidiomycota; class Pucciniomycetes; order Pucciniales; family Pucciniaceae; genus Puccinia; species Puccinia polysora. The sequence goes on along the minus strand of CM062617.1, from coordinate 16,009,254 downwards.
ATTCTGCGATGAATTTGGGTCAGTCGGGTTCTTTCCAGCTGAGCTATTTGTAGAATTAGATGAAGATCCCTGGTTCTAAATAAACGGTAAAAATATAATCAAAAATGGACTCTTAGGATGATGCTCTTTCAGAGAGGCTTAATTTTCTTACAGAAGGGGAGCCATTTGCATTAGCCCCGGTCGATGGGTTCGCTGGAGACGAAGCAGCAGGTGAAGTGGTAGGGGTCGCTGTTGGAGCAGGATCGTCATCCTCGCAATCGTCCTAACCTCCGTGACAATTCTGATCAGTATTGATGGCATATGAAAACATGCGCATTTGTATCTTTTGAGGGAGCATCGTGTATCCAAGTGTAGGAATCGACTGACATCATCATCATCATCATAGGTCAGTGGCCATGCATCTCTTTGGGTGCCGTTAGCAGCCAGCATGATTCGGCTTGAGCTGATGTTTCGATCAATTGCGTGCGTTGCCACGTTAGATGCAGGAATGGGTGATGGCAAGCCAGCACACAAGCCGATCAACAGTCCTGAAGCAAATAACCCGGAAAAAAAAACCGAAGTAGTAAAAACATTCATGGTTCGAGAGCTTGCGCGGATGCTTGAAAGTTGGATAGGAGGTTGAGGAGAAAATGTCAATAATCCAAGATTCAATTTCCGGTATAGGTATATTAGTTGAGAAAAACGGTGATATCTAGTGGCAAGTTGGAAAGTGAGGAAAAATGTGGAACCGAATGGGGGTCTGGATGGGTACAGGCAGCGAGGCTCTCTGCAAGGGTGTTTTATAACAACAAAAAGCGTTTCCCGAGTGAATCTGTGCGAATCTGATGCAATAGCCACCGGGAATTTTTAAGCCTTGACTTGTTGACACTCTTGTGAGCGCGGGCGACTTTTTCCTTCCGCTAGGTCGTAAGCGGACGAATGAAAGGTGGGTGACGTTGTGAAGCCAGAGAATCCTGTAGCAATGTTTATACATCTTTCTCGGCGATGCTCCGGATTTCCAAGAGTAGGAAAGTGGGTACTCTTGCCCGCGGTTGTCTAGCGACAAGCGTAAGTTGGTCATCCGTTATGATTACAGTGGCCTGAAGGAAGCTTTTGAAACTGAGCGCTGGAACAAAAACTCATGGTCGGAGGGCCGGCTGAAGTGATGCCGCGCGATCTTCATTGATAGCTGGATCACCCTGCAACCCAATTGCTCGCATGGTAACCCTAACAGGGGTGATTAGTAAGATACCTAGATGACCTTGCGGGAATTCCTCATGGAGTGGTGTTGATCGCGTATACTCTATGGGGTCAGAGGTCGGATGTTCATAGCGGCTGAGTGCATGGCATCAAAGGAAATCTGGTGCTTAGTCGCCCAGGACAAACCAACGGACCATCACAGGGCGGTGGATTGCGTGAACCGCAACAGTTTTGCGTGGGAGGTTCGGGAGCCGGGGGGTCGACTCAAGCCTCTACCAGGATATGGGGAAGGCCCATGGGAGTCTTTGAATAAGATAAACTGCTGGCCTTGCCCTGACTCTTCGGGGCTGAGGTTCAGACCACTTCGGGGCTGAGGTTCAGACCAGAAGAAGTCCTTCAAGCATGGACAACAAGCAGGAATCAATCGGACTTGGCATGGTTAGGAATTCTGATTGAGAGCTGGTAGTTTGAACACAGCCCATGTTTGATTGGATAAACCACTCAGATTCTTTCCAAAACAGTCTCACCTCTTCATTTTAATCAGCAGAAGGCATTCCAGGATAGCAAATTTTTCGGCTCAACACCCATTTTTCGAAACGCGCAGCTGGCTTAATAAATTTTTTTACATCGGTGAAATTTGGATCGTAGCACAATCCACCCCGTATTCCCATCTTACTAGGCGTGTAGGCTATGGCAAACTGTGGTCCAATGCTCAAGTTGGTCCAATTTGGGTCAAAAAAGTATAAGTAAGTACCTTTTTAGCCTCATGATGATTTACACTCACCTGTCTACCACACTGGATTGGATTCCTCTGTCATGATCCTTGTACTAATCTATCATAAATCTGATTATCTTCCTTGAACTTGGTGTTGACTATCTTGATTCACTTGTGCCCAATGCTCTCTGGTTGCCACCATGACTACTCATGGACTTTTTTTCCTTTTTCCATCTTCAGTAGACCTCCATTGTTAATACATTGATTACACATCATTTCCAATTCTAATTTTGACAAGTTGTTGACAAGGTGAATAAAGTTAGTCTCATCTTCCCTTGACTATTTTGACAGTATCCTCTTGCCCTTTCATTACTCTCAGTCCAGGTCTTGTCTAATGTGTTACAAGTAATTTTCTTGGTACCAAAACTGAGACTGCATCATCCATTGCAATCAGGCTTCAATTTTATTTCTTTTTCCAGCCAAAATCCACTCTTACAGATCCCAAATTTTAGCTACAATCATAAGAAAGTAAAACAAATTTTGATCTTGTCAGGCTCCTAGGAGCTGTGTGTACAAGTGATCTGTATTTTATGACTTTTTATGAGAATAGGACCAAGTTGGAATGCAAAATTTTGATCTATTATGTAAAATATTCTTCAGAAATCTTGAAATATTCTCATTGAATTTCTGAGTTGACTGATTCAAAAGATATCTTGATTTAAAGTTACAAAATATGTTCTAAATTCCTTGGGATATCATTATTGTGGTCAATGCTCTGTCACTTTTTTTCTTGTCACTTTTTTGCTTCATTTTATATAAAAAAAAATTGTTTATGGATCCTGGTAGATATCAAGGGGTTGGAAATTTGTTGGAGATTATACCATGCTGAATATGTGATGACTGTGAATTGAAAATTTAGGTGCTTAAATTTTACAAAATTCCTATTTATTTATTACCTACTTCATACTCAATTCAATTGCTTAGGCTGTGTATGGCAACTCATGTAAGTGTAAGTTTCTGCATAAGAGGCCCAAAATAATTTTTGGCCAAGGTAATTTACACATTGAGATTGCAAATGTATACACAACCCCAGATAATGGGTGGTGGGTGAAGGGAAGACTTACAGGGTCAACTGTGTAAGTGTGGCCCAAGTGAAAAAGTGGGAAGCAAGTTACACTGTGCATGTGAATGTACACTTACAATTACAGGTTGCCAAATATGCCAAACATGCCTGTATTTCAAAGATGTGAAATACAGGCTGTAGCATTTTTTGGCATGGAAGCACAAGTTACACCCCAGTTTTGAAACACAGCCTTGAATTTCTCTTTATTCATTGACTAATTCATACATGATAAGTTGCTTCTGAGTTAAGTGCAAGTTTTATTCATACTTATCATTCAATATCAATCATTGACAATAATTTTGTACTTTTTCTCTCAGTATTGATATTTCTTGTATTTCTTATTGAGAAAATAATTATTAAAGATTCCTTTCATTTGAACTTGAGGACCTGATCCTAGTGCTGTTTCACCTATGAATTATTCTTCAAAGGTTTGAGCCTTTGCTTGTAAATCTTGTTATCCAGAGAAATTCTTGCTTATATTTTTGTCTGATAAAATTTTTGATACCTCATAAAACCAAACCTACTCATATCTTTGATTTTTTGGTCTATTTGAGGTGAATGATGTTCAATTCATGGCTCCAGCTGTGTGGGAGTCATTTAGGGCCCCTCAACACATGGGGACCCATAAACTACTCCATATAATTTATATTTATTATTTATTATTTATTATTTATTATTTATTATTTATTATTTATTATTTATTATTTATTATTTATTATTTATTATTTATTATTTATTATTTATTATTTATTATTTATTATTTATTATTTATTATTTATTATTTATTATTTATTATTTATTATTTATTATTTATTATTTATTATTTATTATTTATTATTTATTATTTATTATTTATTATTTATTATTTATTATTTATTATTTATTATTTATTATTTATTATTTATTATTTATTATTTATTATTTATTATTTATTATTTATTATTTATTATTTATTATTTATTATTTATTATTTATTATTTATTATTTATTATTTATTATTTATTATTTATTATTTATTATTTATTATTTATTATTTATTATTTATTATTTATTATTTATTATTTATTATTTATTATTTATTATTTATTATTTATTATTTATTATTTATTATTTATTATTTATTATTTATTATTTATTATTTATTATTTATTATTTATTATTTATTATTTATTATTTATTATTTATTATTTATTATTTATTATTTATTATTTATTATTTATTATTTATTATTTATTATTTATTATTTATTATTTATTATTTATTATTTATTATTTATTATTTATTATTTATTATTTATTATTTATTATTTATTATTTATTATTTATTATTTATTATTTATTATTTATTATTTATTATTTATTATTTATTATTTATTATTTATTATTTATTATTTATTATTTATTATTTATTATTTATTATTTATTATTTATTATTTATTATTTATTATTTATTATTTATTATTTATTATTTATTATTTATTATTTATTATTTATTATTTATTATTTATTATTTATTATTTATTATTTATTATTTATTATTTATTATTTATTATTTATTATTTATTATTTATTATTTATTATTTATTATTTATTATTTATTATTTATTATTTATTATTTATTATTTATTATTTATTATTTATTATTTATTATTTATTATTTATTATTTATTATTTATTATTTATTATTTATTATTTATTATTTATTATTTATTATTTATTATTTATTATTTATTATTTATTATTTATTATTTATTATTTATTATTTATTATTTATTATTTATTATTTATTATTTATTATTTATTATTTATTATTTATTATTTATTATTTATTATTTATTGTTTATTATGTATTATGTATTATGTATTATTTATTATTTATTATTTATTATTTATTATTTATTATTCATTATTTATTATTCATTATTCATTACTTATTATTTATTATTTATTATTTATCATTTATCATTTATTATGTATAATTTATAATTTATAATTTATATCTTATAGTTTATAATTTATAATTTATTATTCATTATTTATGATTTAGTGGGGGCTACAAAACTTGATTTTAGTTGTTTAGCGTGCTGTACAACTCAAATGGGCCGTGTGGCACCCTACACAACTCAAATGAGCTGTGTAGCATACCACATGGCTCATTTGAGTTGTGTAGGGTGCCACATGGCCTATTAAGCCGTGTACACGGCTCTGTAGCGGTGAATTTAACATTACCCATTTAAGTTCCATTGCACTTATCACATCATTTTTGTCCTCAAATTTTTCAACAATATTTACCAAAAAAAATGATTGAAATCTCTTGATTATAGTTGAAAATTATTTCCAGAAACTTGAAAAAATCTTTTAGATAATTGAATCAATCCTTTTTGCATAAATTTATAACTTCTACACCCAACCTCAATGGACCCAGACAAATCTCATTAGTCTCTTGATTCTATGCAAAAGCCACCCTGCATCATCCCCTACTCATATTTTGTCTGATCAATACCTCATTACTTGAATAATTGCCTGATTAATCATCACTCAATTTCTGGCTTAAAATAGAAAACTTCTGCAAGCTTGATTTGTCCCTTCATTACTCTCTTTTTACCTACCACATAACTCCTTTTTGTTACTTATTTGGATTTTAAGGAACCAAAATAAAGCATCACCAAAAACTGCAAACTGAAAAAGATGATAAGAAACCTTCTTGGAAATGTTACTTCAAGTTTTATGGTAAAAATAATGATGACTAAGTATCATTCTTTGAATATTCATGAACATTCCCACAGGATATGGTAATTTTTTTAAAAAACAGAAATTTGGTTGACTTCCATCTTATAATTTATATGGTTAGCTCATTAAATCAAATTAACCAAAGAAGGAAGCCATCCATAAAAAGCTGAAGAAGTAAACCAATTTTTGCCTGTATTTATCATTGAAAAAAATTTCTTGGTAATTGAATAAATATTATAGAATGTAATAAAATCTCACTCTGTTTTTGAATCAATGATTCTCAGTATCACCAGAAATTATAAAGAAAGAATGATTTAAGCCATTTTTTACAGATTTTGGCCCCCCTCATATGCTTTAGTATCAGATTGTTTGATTCAATAAATAAAAAATATATGGCTTCTAATATTCAAGATAAAAAATTCAGAAATTAATTAAGCTTTTCACTGGCCACCATCTGACAGAAGGGATGATAATGAAAAGAAAAGGGCCCCAGATTTCACAATCACATACTCTTCAAATTTACAGGCTCCTTGATTAGATCTACAAGGAACTCCATTTGGGAAATTCTTTCCTTCCTACAATAATTTGCCTGAATAATTGGATGAATTTTTTCAACTGATCAACGTTGAGGGTAAGTTTCCTGATTGAAAATATATCCTCCCCCCCCCTACCCTCTGCTAAAAAAAAAATGAATTTCTTCAGAAATGGACTATGGACTCAAAAAAAATTGTTTTTTGATTCATCATTAATTCAGTGATTCAGGAATAATCAGTGAATTAGGGTGTATAAAAGTTAGAAAATCTGCCATTAGAAACCCATCATTTTTTTGGCCAAACCTTCCATTTAAAATGGAGGGTTTCTGAAATACACATACCCCCTAAATGTTGTATTTCAAAATGGCGGGTTTCATGAAAATGGTGGATTTCAAAAATCAAACCCGCGATTTTATGCATCATCATCCATCCACCCCTCCACATGTCATCAATCCAAGTCATCATGACACTATCATCCCAGTCTATTTCTCAAATATCAACTCAACATCACCATCACCATCACCACTAACAACAACAAATGTAAGTCATCCATCCCATCAATCCCCCCTCAGAAGCCCTTTGATTTGCATTTCCAGCCAAGACACTGATAGAGGCCCAATTTCTATCTCAAGACCCATATGAGAAATCCCTACCTCCTCCTACTCCATGGGAGTTACCATTGCCCAATTCACCAATTTTTCATAATGTCACGTTCCATCAATCATCAACTTCTCACGCATCTAACCAGAGCAAATAATTACCGCAAACAAGCTTGCCTGGACCATTGATTGATTCTCTTGACTAGACTAGGATCCCATCAAACTCAAGTCGGAGGAGAGGAAAGTTACAATTGAGCTTACAAATCCCACAAGAGTTGAGCATGATTAAAGAGAATTGTGAACTCAAACAAGTTCAGACTGGTCTACTAGGATCCTCATCATCAACCACTCCAACAACAAAAAATCAGGAGAAATGTTTCATTCAACTCACCTCACTCATCTCATTCAATTTGAACGCAATCATCTACCTAGACCCATTGACCACTATTGCAATCATCTACCTAGACCCATTGACCACTGTTGCAATCATCTACCTAGACCCATTGACCACTATTGCAATCATCTACCTAGACCCATTGACCACTATTGCAACCACAACAACGACTCATCCAAACCAAGATCAAGATCAGGACCAAGAATCCAGTTTAGTACTTCCATTGTTCCTCATCCACTCAATCCAACCAAGCTTGTATGATCAGGGTCTCCACCAACCTTGGAAATGAGCAAAATCTTTGGTTTGAAGATGTAAGATTCAGACCGCATAACTTGAAATCAATTGCGAATGTTCAATTCTTCTCTACCCCAATCTTTCCTTTTTGCTTCAGGGAGCCATAAGGCTCAGCTATATTTATTCCCATCCAGATACCCATCAACCAATAACCACTTCGTGGGCATTACAATTTGCAAATGATGAGTTGGGTGATCAATACATTGCCGCCCAAGTAGCCTTTACCCAAGCCTTTTATGAGCAAGATCACGGGCCTGGGAGGTATGATCAACGCGGTCGTTCTATCCAGGAACCAGATTATGCACATGCACATGAAGCTCGATCACACAAGGTAGAGGAAGATGAAAGAGTACCTTGATGAACTATTTAGGTCCGTTCGATCTCAAGATTGGCCTCCCTCCCTCCTCATCTTGGCTGCTGACTCACTCAGTTTTCCCATTACTCATCACATTGGTTCTCAACATCCATCGATCTTAATCCTGGATCCATTCCAATATCCATCGATCAGCATCTTCGGCTCAAGTTTGGTATCTCGATTGCAATCGACTGTCAGGTCGTCCCCAAGTCACTCTGGAACTAGCTCGTCAATTGGTACGGTCTCAAGCATGCTCATCATGCCATCCCTCCGCGCGTCATTGCCCCAAGTGGCCCCGGGGGCAAATCCGTCAAATTCCACCTTCCCATGTTTTACTTTTACATCATCATCCCCACCAATCTCCTCCAACCCCCCTCCGGCTTGCCTCTGTCCCCATCCTCCTCCTCCTCCTCATCGTCACCCTCTTCTTCCCCTCCTTTGGTAGATCAACTCATCCTTGATCAAAAACTCACAAAGTTTTGAGAGTTATCCTCCCTACCTCCGATCATCCAATCCATCTTGATTGGAAATTTGATTCGCAACCTACACCAGCTACTCACCAACCAGCTCCTCCCTAACTTGCTCACCAGATCCTTCCGCCTATGGTCCCTACACGCCCCTCCGGCCAATCCCAATTGATTGACCATCATATCCTCCAAATTCTTAGACGTTGATCACCAGCTCATCAATCCTCCCTCAGCCCTTGACGCCAATCTCAACAAGGCCTTCCTCACCAAACCTATCAATTGAGTTGCAATCAAACATCAACTATCCTCCAATCAATGGTTGATTGATAACTCACTTGACCCCCCATCTCCTCTAAATCTTCAAACACCAGTAATTCAGCCAGTGGCCTTGATATTCTCTCACATCTCAGAAGATTCACCAAGTTTGGCTCTTCCCCTCAACCGGTTCCCAAACCACGCAGTAACTGAGGCCTGGTTGGGTTGACAGACCTTGGAAATACTTGCTGTCAGTATCCATTATAAAAAAACTCATTGTATCACTCATCCGGTCATCTCAGGATCTGACCTGTGGTGGTTCTTTCAAAGTTGATCATCTGTGTCTGCGCTCCTCCTTTGTCTCTCTCTCTCCTCACTTGTCCAGTCATCTCAGGATCTGACCTGTGGTGATTCTTTCTAAAGTGATCATCTATATCTAGGATGGTTGGCCTTCCCCAGCGTTCAGTGGAACAAGTAGAAAGGCCAACCAGTCAAGTCCAACTACTGCACTCTTTTCAAAGGGTGTCAAGGTTCAAAATTATGGTTCAGTTCCCATAGTTCACAGCTACATTTTGGATGCTAACACTCCTGCCATGGTCAAAATGTTACACAATGAATTGAATCCTTTCTTGATCCTCATCCCAATTGAAGTATTTTGATGGGAGGGAACAAGATGGGAGGAGATTATTTGACAAACATACAGAGACATGGAAAGAATAGGGATTGCAACCCTCAAAATGTTATATGATGAATTTCATCCCTTCTTGATCCTCACCCCAATTGAAGTATTTGGATGAGAGGGAACAAGATGGGAGGAGATGACTTGAAAAACATACAGAGATGTGGAAAAAATAGGGCTTTCAAGCCTCAAAATTTCATAAAATGAATTGAATCCTTTCTTGATCCTCACCCCAATTGAAGAATTTGGATGGGAGGTAACAAGATGGGAAGAGATGATTTGACAAACATACAGAGACATGGAAAGAATAGGACTTGCAACCCTCAAAATTTTATACAATTAATTGAATCCCTTCTTGATCCTCACCCCAATTGTAGTATGTGGATGGGAGGAGAAAATTTGGGAAACATACAGAGACAGGGAAAGAATAGGGCTTGTTAACATTGGCCAAAGGGGCATTGTTTGGATTGATACTTTTTCAATTGCTTCCTCATCAGTTTGGATGAAAGAGCCACCATACCTTTTTTTTATTCTTTAGTTCATTGGCCATCAGGAGATAACCATCAAAATTGAATGATAGAGGTTGGAAAACTTGTGTTTAATTTTCAGATCCAAAGCCAAAATATGAATGAGAGATTTTCCTCAAAAAAAAAATATTATAGAATTCAGAAAATTCATAACAAAAGAAATTCCCTGGAATTTCCCTGTTCTGGAATCCACCAATGGCCAATAGGGTGTATCAGAGTTAAAATTTTGACAAATTGAAATCACTTATTTCAGAAAAAATTTCAATTTTTCAAAAGATATTTATTTTTTTAAAATAAACATTGAATTCATGGTTTTAATTTAAAAAAATAAAATTTTGAAAAAAAAATGAATATGACTGAAATCAGCCATTTAACTTTTTGAAAATTTCAACTCTGACACGCCCTACTTAAGATATTGGGAAATGGATTATATTGGAGAGCAATTATTTTTGAGGGCAGTGTTAAATTTGCAAACCCAGGTTGCAAGTGGGTTGCAAATGGCTTATTACAACCCATTTGAGTTTTTAAACACAATTTTCAACCCATTTGAGTCATGAAACACCATTTGCAACCCATCTGAGTTGTGAACAACACTTTTGGCTCATTTGGGGAAAAACATCCGCAAATTGGCAATTTTATAGGGTAACTAGGGGTACCTGGGCACCCCAAACTACATATTTGATGATTTTGATGTATTTGATTACCTTAAAATAATTCATGCAAAAAATCAAAGAAATCAAAAAATCTATTTTTCCAATGGAGTTTGGGTTCTTTCTTTTTGTATTTTTAATTATTTTTTTTGGTTATCTCAGCTCTCGTTGAGTTGAAGACACAATCAAAGAGCTTTCAAATATTTTTAATAGATTTTTTGGATTTATTTTTTTACCTTAAAAAATTCATTCAAAAGATAAACAAAAAAATCTCATTGGACTTTTAAATCCTTTTATTTGCTTTTCAAATTTATTATTTTTTAGTGATTCAAGCTATTGGAAAGTGATTCAAACAATCAAATAACCTTTTGATATTTTTTGAAGATTTTTTGGATTTATTTCTTTAACTAAACAAATTCATTCAAAAAATCAAAGATTCAAAAAGAAAAATCTTATTGCACTTTTAGATCCTTTTTTTGCCTTGTTGATTATTTGTTTTGGTTATTCAACTCTTAGTTTATTTTCTTTATTTATATTTATATTTATTTGTTTTAATTTATTTCTCATTTTTTTTCTCACAACCCTGGAGTCATGAACAGCCATTCACAACTCAGATGGTTTTCAAACAGCCATTCACAGCTCAGATGGGCTGTGAACTGGGCCACAGGGCCCATTTTGAGTTGTGAATGGCCATTCACAGCTTGGATGGGTTTAAAATGGCTTTTTGAAACTCAGATGGGTTGCAAATGGCCATTCACAACTAATTTGGGTTGCAAATGGAGATTCAAAACTGAGAAGGGTTGCAAACTGCCATTCACAACTCAAATGGGTTGCAAACTGTGCCACACAACCCATCTTTGCTTGTGAATGGGTTGTGCTGGTTTTCAAATTTGACATTTTCCTTTTTTTAAATATTTTTCAAGGAAAATATCCATTCAAAAAATACAAGAAGCTCGAGAAAAGAAGTCATTTATGATTTTTCTAAAAGGACTAGACTTAATTAATGCCAAACAAATTCCTCAATCCATGCCAATTTTAAAAATTGACATGATTGAAGCAAGGGTTGTGATAGATTCACAACCCTAAGCAACCCACAGAGTTCTGAATGGCTTCTCCCAACTGAAATTGGTTGTCAGACAGGCCACACAACCTATTTTGAGTTGTGGCATGCCTTTCATGACTTCAGGGTTGAGCAAAAAAGAAGAAACTTAAAATCAAAATGAATGAAAATAAATAAAAAATTAAACAAGAAAAACCATAGGGAGGTGTTAAATTTTTAACCCTGGGTTGCAAACAGGCGTAAAATGCTGTTTGCAACCCACATTAGTTGTGAATCTCCATTCACAACTCAAAAATTTTCCAAAAAAATTGCTTACAACTTGGGCAACCCTCTGGTTTTTTTCATTTTTGATTTTTTTGATTTTTTTTAATTTTTTTCTCCTTTTTTCTTTTTTTTCTTTCTTTTTTCTGTCTTTTTCCTTTTTTTTTCCTTTTTTTTTTCTTTTTTTTTCTTTTTTTTTTCTTTTTTTTTCTTTTTTTTTTCTTTTTTTTTCTGTTTTTTTTTTTTTTCTTTTTTTTTTCATTTTTTTTTTGTTTTTTTTCTTTTTTCTTTTCTTTTTTCTTTTTTTTCTTTTTTTTCTTTTTTTTCTTTTTTTTCTTTTTTCTTTTTTTTTCTTTTTTTTTTTCTTTTTTTCATTTTTTTCATTTTTTCCATTTTTTTCTTTTATTTTTGTTTTTTTGCTCATGACCCTGGAGTCATAAATGAGCTGTGTTCACAACTCTGGTGGGTTGTGAATCATGCCCAAAAAAAACTAATTCAATTTTTGAATGGGTTTTGTAGGGTTGTTAATTTAACACTGCCCAAAAACATCAAAAAAAGTTAAAAAAATCAAAACATTGAAAAAATTTTAAAAAAATTGAAGAAAATTAAACCAAATTAAAAAAAAATTGTGAAAATTTCACAACTCCAGTGCCATGAATGCACATTCATGGCCCTATGAATAATAAAAAATAAACAATTAAAAAGTCTAAAAAAATGAAAAAATTGTGCCCAAAAAAGAAATTGAAAAAAATGGAAAATAAAAATAAAAAGGAACATACAAACAATAAAGCCTTGAAATTAAATAAAATACAATATAATGTTTGAATAAAATATGATAAAATACAAACATTTTATTGTATATCAAAAAAGAAATTGAATTCAATAAAAACAAAATTCAACTGAATTAAATTAAACAAAATAAATTTAATTCATATCATTCCATTTTGCAATTTCATAAATTCAATCAACCAACCTCCAAAAAAGAGGAATGTAATTCCACCTCAATTTAATAGCCCTAAATTAAACACAAAAAGAAAAATCAACTTGTTTTAAGCTGATCCCATCATAAGAAGTAAAAATACTTCTTATAATGGCATCATCCCAACACAAGCTGAACTTATTTAATTGGACTAGTGCACAAATAACTCAATCTACCCCCCAAAAAAGGTGGTAGTCAAAGTAGAAAGACCAAAAAAACAAGTTAATCTTGTCTTAATCTGATCCCATTGTAAGAAGTGAAAATACTCCTTATGATGGGATCAGCCCAGCGCAAGTTGAACTGGATTACCAATAAAATCTCATGTAAAATCACTCAACATAATGACTTTAAGTCAAAACACTCCAAACAATGAGATTAAGTCAAAAAACTCAACATAATGATGTTCAAAATGTGATAATCCTTTGTATTAATGAAATTTCAAGATCAGCATTGGAAGTACATGTTAAACCAAACCCAAATTATGAAATTAAAACCCATATGATGAAATTATATGATTTATATAAATTGGAATATGAGTCCAGTTGATATTTGAGATGATCAAACCAACCAGAAGCTTTGTTTGAAGTCAAAGAAGAGGTTTTTGGTAAAATGTGTGGGATTGGAATCATATCTCCCTCAAGTAATAAATGAACCCAGTGGTTATTGTTAACAAAGGAAATGAGAATGGCATCCTACCTTTCTTTTAAACCCATTTTGATAGGATTATAATTACAACATGACTCCAATGAAATGAAACAAATTGGCCTTGCATAATTATCTGCTATTATTTGACCCTTATCCAACTTTGAAAGAAAGGTAATCTTTTTATTTTTGTATTCAACATCAAGTCTTTCTTCAATCTTTTGTACATCTTTGCTACCAATAATTATCTTATCATAGCATGCATTATGTTTCCTCAATTTTTCTATCATTTCCCTTTGGACTTTAAACCATCTGTTTCATCATACACAAGTGATTTAGCAATCACTTTAGATCCACAACTTACATTTCCAACAGGATCACAAGCCTCACCCAAGAACTCATGTAAGTTCTTGGGTATTTGGTTTAGTTATTTTAGTTTTGGTTCCTACAATTGAAAATAACTTAGCCAAAATTCAAATCATATTAATCAAATCAATACTCACCAAAGATGAGCTTCTGTTTGACTTCTCCTGCATGTCTACTTCCCAGAAGAGGATTTGAATTCAAAATTAGTGGGTTCTAATTCAATTTCAGTGTCTTCCTCTGAGCTATGAAATTCAGATTCTGAGACTGAGGAATTTGAATATAAACATCATGTCACCATCAGTTCATTAAGCCATAGAAATGGACACTTCTCAAAATAAAAGACTTTCAATTTTTGGTCTTTTTGGTGCCCTTCTAAAATGCCTTTCCCTAATTTCATTTTCAACATTTTCACATCTTGAAATTTTATGCAAGATGTCTGTAAATTTGGTTCAAAAAAAGGTGGACTGTTAGACTTTTGGATTGAGCCTTGGCTTAGCAACAAAATTTGTTGCATTCTTGAACCGGGAGTTTAAAAGCTCCACTTTAACTTCTTCAGGTTATCCCATAAAAATTGAACTGAGCTTATCAAAAAAATTGAGAAGATTTGAGCACTGGATCAGTTTCAAACTTTAAAAAATAAAAAGAATCATTCATTATCAAATACATTCAAGAATAATCAATCAAATAGGAATCATCAAGCAAAGAGCATTCATAAAAAATCAATTCAAAAAATCCAACAATCAAACTTTCTGAACTGGAAGGGTTATAGTCTAGCCTCCACTGAGGATGAACATCATCAGGCACAATATATCCTCCTGATTGTAGTATTTTTCCTGATATGTGGTGACAGGGAAAGCCCATTGTATTGGAATATGACTTGGTGCATACTTTGCCATCATGATCACACTTTAAATTATTGAATTTTTCCCCAAAAAGTTGACTTTCCTCAATTGACAATTTTTTTCCCAAAGGTGAGAGTTCTGTTGGAAGAACTTTTCCTAAATTTATTTGAGAGCTGTTAATGGATGCCTGCACTGATATGATTTTCCCATCAATTTTTCCATCCAGGTGCTTCCACAAATACAAAATTTTCCCCAAAGAGCTTGCAACAAATTATTTGAAAGTAGCATGGACCCCTTCTACCCAAGAAGTTATTTTATTTCAAAATTCAGGGTTGACACAAGTCTGCGCAGTCACAAATGTCTCTTTGATAGGGAAATTTTATTTTTCATATACTCAAGCACATCCTCACAATTTTTCAACAAACACTGTTTACAAGTTTTAACATAAGCAATCCGAGCATAGATGAACAAAAGAAGCAATAAATTGGCCTACTCTGAGTTCTGCATCATTTACTTCTGGCTCCCACTTGGTTTTAGAGGCCCCATAATCCTCCCACAGAGACAAAAAACCTTTCCATCCTTCATCATCATTGCTGAAGCAAAATTTTAAATTTACTTGAATATTTTCAGACAAGTGCCAATAGCATGACTGTCTGGATGACTCAGGGAAACTCTCTTCAATGGCACAAACCAGTGCTTTTTCACGGCCCTTAAAAAATAATTTGGGAAGCCTCTCTGGATCAAAAACCAACTAATTTATTGCATTCACCACCCAACTTTAGAACTCAAATTTTTCTTTTGTTATAAAAACAAAAGAATTTTTAAAATTTTTCCTGTTGGAAGTCATTCCTACAACATGCAATTGTAGGATGTTTCACCTATTTTTTTTTTAAAAGTACAGTCCAAAAAAGCAATATGATGGAATTTTTTAAAAAATTTTATAGACTCAGGAAGAGCCAAGAACAGGGGCTTTAAGTGATCCTCTCCACTGAATTTTGACCTGGGCACCCACTGAGTATCTTGGAGCTTTTTGAATATCACATCCATAACTATTTTACCCTCAAGTTCTGCTGCCTTCACCTTTTGCGTAGTTTTATAGATTGTTCTATTGTAAATTTATTCTCCACCATTAATATTGATCAATTTCCTTTTGAGTTGAATTTTATTGAGCCTATCTTGCATGCCTTCCTTAAGTTGATCTAAGGCCACACCAGAGACTCTCCTTGTTTGAGGATGCACTGAGGGTTTTGAAGATGGTTGATGATTATCTTGGTCATTTCTAATGGACAGGCGCCACATGGGATCTGCAACAGTTCAACTTGAAAGGATCATGAATTTACACCCAACCTTCCTTGTGTGAGTTTTCCTTTGCCGTTTGATGAGAAACAGCCCTGAATATAATCCATGTCTTTTGCATGCTAGTTCTGCGTATTTGTCTTTATTTGACTTAAAAGTGGTCAAAGTAAATTTTGAAAAAATTATTCAGCTTCTTCTATACTAGGAAAGAATCTCACTGGAGGAGGGTCAAGGGGTTCTGGAACCTCGTATTTACATAGTTACATTAGTTTCCATCAAATCAAATCAATCAAATTGCACATGAAATGTTTCACACCACCACCAGTGAATTCCAGTTGTGAAACATCTTGTTCCTCAATTTTAACGCTAGTTGAGGATGCAATTGGGGCTTCCAATGTTTTATTTACCAAATCCCTAGCTTCTTCCACAGAATTTTTAATGGTGCTATCAATTAAGTACTTAAAAGCAGCCATGTTGAAACCAGGGTGGGCTTGGGCTTGCCACTGTTCCCATAATCCAAAAAAATCCCAATTCAATTCATTATTAAATCCAACTGTTTCAACAACTCCAAATTTTACTCACTTTTGGTTTGAGAAAAAGAAAATTATTCAATGGGAAATTATTTTGTATTTTCTTTGCTCTTTTACAATAGGTAGAGTTTTTGAATCAGTTCTTTTTGTGGTCCAATAGTCCAAAATGTATGCAACATCCCCAAATTTGGGTTGAAGGCACTCAAATGTGGTCCAGGGGTGCCTAGGTACCCCTAATTACCCCCTAAAATTGCCTATCTGGGGCTATTTTGCCCCAAATGAGTTGTGAACAACACTCACAACCCCTGGGGGGTTTCATAATACTTTTTCACAGCTCATTTGGGCTTTGAACCCTTGTTTACAACCAAAATGGTTTTCAAACAAGTACTATGCAACCCCCTGGGGGTTTCATGTGGTTTGAAGGGTTGTGTTCATGACTCAAATGGGTTTTAAAGGGTGTTTCATGCCTTTTCACAAGCCAGGGCTGTGAATTTATCACTTCCCAAAAAGAAATGATTGGATAAAATAAAATATTAAAAAAATTAACTCAGGAAGAAGAGCTACCAGAAATCAAATACCCATGAGTGGGCTGAATTAGGAAATTTAACATGGATTTATAAATGAAGATAAGATTTGTTCCTACATCAGTGAAAATTGAGAGCAAATTGTTGTTACTTTTGTATGAATCAGGCCTCATTTAACTTGCAAGGGATGAGTATAAACATCTTCCAGGTGATTTCAAGGTCCTGGAGGACCTTCTGAATTGAAGTTATGGAAATTTCATATTCAATTCATACCTTGATGTTATTGGTGAGATCCTTTAAGCAACAAGAGGGGTTTTCTTTCAGATGGATCAGCATGGATGAAATGAAATCAAAATTCAAATCTATCTGAAGTATTTATCTTCATTCATATTTCAAGAATTTCCAAGTATACTTTGAAATTGGCAATTGGAGATTTTGAAAATTTTGGAAAACTTGGCTTGAGTCAAATTTTCAATTAGTAATTTATTTTAAATTATATTCTTTTAATAAATACTTATTAGCTGATTTGGCTTATTATTTTTGATGAATTTTACCTTTGCTTTATTAGGCTTCTATTTATCATTCTTCATATTCTTGAATGACTTTGAAAGGTGTCAATTATCCTCTTTGATGGCACTTGGATTGGCCTCATTTTTGGACTGGAAATGTTAATAATACTTGGTTTAATTTGTAAGGAATGTCTTTTTTTCAATCTGGATGATCTTATAGCTTATTGATTAAAAAAATCAAGAAATAAGAATAGAAAGTGAAATTGATTGATTGACTGAAGCATTTGAAAACAATTGAAACAAAATGGATGAAATGGACTGAGTATTGATTAATTAACTTAATTGATGTATCCTTGTACTTTGATTTGATTGGCAAGTTTTTTTAGTCAAAGCTCTTGCTCAGTCTCCTTTCCATTTTGAGAAAAACATTGAAAGAAAAACCAAAAACCGGCAAACTGTTGTGGGTCATTTTGTGAAACCATTTTTTCAGTTTCACATCAATTTTTTGCCCAGCTCTTTCCTAACCTTTCAGCAGCCAGCCAATCCAGCAATGTGTGTTGAAAAGTTAGGACAGTTTAATTGAAATTCATAGAATGGATTTTTACTATACTTGATTAATGGGAAAAAATCTTATCCACAGTCAACTTTTCCAAGGTAAAGAATGAAGTATTTTTAATTTAATATTTCCATCTTCAATGGAATCTGAGACCTCCTGTTACAGTATTTTTTTATTTTTGATTATTCACATTACATTTTTCCTGAAAAATCAAATGTTACTGTTACTGTTATTTTATGATTTTTTTTGAAAAAAATAATAAATCATTAGATATGGATTCCCCATGGACAAAAGGTGTAATTTATTTTGAAGATAATTAGGGTGTATCATAGTTAGAAAAACCACCATTAGAAACCTGTCATTTCTTTTGACCAAACCCCCCATTTTTAATGGCCGGTTTCTGAAATATGCATACCCCCTAACTGGTGTATTTCAAAATGGCGGGTTACATGGAAATGGAAGATTTCAAAAATTAAACCTGCCATTTATGCAACATCATCCATCCACCATCCATCCCATGAAAAACACCCATCCACACCTCCACCTCATCAAATCCATACAACTCTCACTTGGAAAACTTCAAAAAATTCATCCTTGCTCATCATCATCTCTCACCATCATCCTAACCCTTCAACCACCACTTGAACTCCCCCATCCCCTTGATTCAATCCAACCACTCTCATTAATCTGGTTCATCCTACTAAATCTATAAGGTTCATTTCTCCCTCCCTTGCTCCTCAATTCCTCATCTCACCCTTGGCTTCATCTCACCATCCCCCTTCAACAGTTTTTTTGGATTTGGAAAGGCCACTATGATGCTTACTCATACAAAAATGTCTTCAAATCCCTTACAGTGTTTTGTAAGTCAAGCCTGCCTATTGTTCCAATCAGATCTGACCCTTCTTACTCCTACTCTATCTGGTCAATCTAGCTGTATCATGCCTCTTGATAACTTTGATGAGCTTTGCATAAGCTATGATCTGTATGACCCTCCATCCCTCAAATCAATCTCAAATACAACAACAATGTTGAACCACCATCATAAGATGACCTTCAATTAAAATCACCGCCATCCTTGTTGTATTTATCCTGATCCTCCCTCTGATCCAAATGACGATTTGAATAAACAAATTTTGATTGTTCCACTTGAAAACTTCCCTCCCCAAGTAGTTCTTGACCTGGTTTGCTGCTCTTGGCCAACAATGTCCCCATGAATGGTCATTCCTTTGGCCTGCTATCCGCTCCCGCAGATTCTCATCATCATCATCATCCTCCTCCATCCAGTGGATTGGAAGCCGTTGGGACCCCAAATGGCCCCATTGCCACTATTGATTCAACCATCATGGCTGATGTGTTTCAAAAGGCATTGGGGAAACAAGAATTCATACTACTGGAGATCCTTCCAGAGGAGTCAAAAAATTGTGGTTGTGGTCCACAGACTCAGGATAAATTATCACGGGCTCAGAAAACCTCCCATGATGGAAGGGATCAAACTGGATTCCTGGATGAGGACCAAAAGGCAACTGGGTTGTTCACAAATAAGGTCTGAGAGAGTATGCACACCCAAGTGCTCAGTGTCACCAATGATCCTGAACTCAATTGGAAGGATACCAAGGGTTCCCCCAGTGAGACTGAAGAGGCAAAGGAGATCATGGATTGAAAAATAGCTAGAAAAAGGCAGAGTATGACCCTGTTCAATAATTGTAAACAACCCTAGGTTCACGGTTGATAAAATATTTCATCTCATCTTGTCAAACACTTTTTTTTTGTCCTCTTCTTCTTTCCCTCCTCCTTTATCACTCATCCACCATCTTCTTCATTGATATTGGTTTGATCAATGTATTTTATTCATAATCTCTCTCCCTCCGTCCAACTTTTTTTTGTGTGTGTGGTAATTTTATGGAGATACTTTGGATATTTAGATATTTGCATGTATCCAATGCAGAATTCAATCTTCTGAGTCCCAAAAAAGGTGCAATTGCTTCTGGCTTTGGATTATTCTCAACCAGTTCTACTCACATTTTTCCAAGTTTTTTGGGATCTTATGGAGATTTATATTGCGGTAGTTAAGATGATTTTCCATCAAGAGTTTTTGAGGGATTGTATACAACCCTGGTGAGCTCCTCCTGTCCCCCCCTTTTTTTTGGATGATTGAAAAGATCCTAATCCATGTTTTAATCTTTATGTAGTTATCACTTCATTCCACTTCAACATCCTACGCCAGGCTTGAAAATTTGATCAAATTCTTCTTAGGAGTTCCTGATGCCCCCCCCTCCTCAAATGGGAATTTTAAACTATGGGATCTGGTGCACAATTGTGATCAAGATCAAGTTGAGAGGGTACCTGAAGTTTTGATAAACTTTAAGAATCTTGTTCATTATCAATCCCCTCTTCCATATGCCCAATGATCCTTGTGAACAACCAAGACTGGTTTGATGAACCTGGTCCAGAGGATTCCTGCTACTTTGAATGGTTGGTATTGATTCAAGATGTTATACCACTTCCCTCAGAATTGTATAAATAAAAATTGAATACTTTTTTGATCCTTATCCCAAGGGCAGTAGGTGCCTGGGAGGTAACAAGATGGGAGGATATTATTTGAAAAACATAAATAGACATGGAAAGAATAGGGCTTGCAATCCTCAAAATATTATACAATGAATTGAATCCCTTCTTGATCCTCACCCCAATCTTAGTATGTGGATGGGAGGGAACATGATGGGAGGAGATAAACTTGACAATAATATAGAGACTGGGCAAGAATAGGGCTTGTCAGCATTGTCTAAAGGTGCAATGTTTGGATTGATAGTTCTTGAATTGCTTCCTCATCTGTTTGGATGAAAGATCCATCCTACCTTTGTTTTATTCTTCAGTTCATTTGCCATCAGGAGATAACCATTAAACTTAGAGGATGTAGGTTGGTAAACTTGTGATTCATGGTTGGATCCAAAGGAAGTGTCATAGTTGGAGGGAATTTTGAGCCAGTTTACCAGGGTGATGTGGTCATCTCTCTTGAGATGACTTGAGCCTTTGGAAGCTGATGTGGGATGATTGTCGGATGTAGAGTTCCTTGGGGATTTTTTCTTTGGTCCATTGGATTTTTGAGTGGACTTGCGGGGGGAGGTTTGCTGAGGGGCCATTTTTAAAAATTAAGAGGGCTGGAGGGATGAAGCAATGAAGAAATGAAGCAATGTGATGAAAGCGGGGATGAAGGGATGAAGAAATGAAGTGATGAAGAAATGAAGCAATGTGAGTTAGGATGTGATGAAAGCAGGGATGAAGGGTTGAAGCAATGAAGCAATGAGAGTTAGGATTTGATGAAAGCAATAAAGTGATGAGATTGATGAAGCAATGAGAGTGCTAAAGTGGTGAGAGTGATGAAGTGGTGAGGGGATGAGAGCAATGAAGCAAAGAGGATAGGAAGAGATGAGATTGATGAATTGATGAAGTGATGAGAGTGATGAAGTGATGAAGAAAAGAGGATAGGAAGAGATGAGAGTGATGAATCAATTTTTTTTTGATGAGGTTGGTGTCAGCTTGCTACTATTGCAGAGCAAGCTTCAAAAGTAACAAAAATAACATAAAAATATTAAAATTATAATTAACCTAAGAAGGAGTAAGGAACCCATGAATATTATTGCAGAAATGGATTCTCCACCCAAATTAGGTAGGGTCACTCACTGACCCCACCCTTGAAATCCAACTCCTTATATTTTTAAATAATTAAGGAAAGAAAGACCAAAATTCCACAGCACCACTATGGTACTTTTTTGGCCAATTAAATATTTCACATGTATTGACACGTATAGTTTTCACATCTAGAATTCAGTCAGAATTGAGGTGTTTTGTATATTTTAGGAGTTACAGGTGGAAATGTGTTCTGTCACAATTCCCGCACAAATCTGTGGCAGCCAATACACCCGCGCGCAGCTGAGCTGCAGCACTGTCACCCTGTCAAGCCATGTACGCAGCCCCGGGCCTCTTACAAGTACGCAGCCGCAGGAGTAAAAGTTGAAAAAGTGACAGGCGGCCTGAGAAACCTAGGTACTGCGTAAACATGCTACAACCTAAATGGGAACATTATACATATGTAGAAAAGTCCCTGTGAATAGTAGATAGTCTAAAAATACATAAAATCATATAAAAATACCTAAATAATCCTTATACATATTTTTTATCAAATATAATTCAAAATACCAAAAATGTCGAAAATAAGATAATGACTACTTCTAAAAATATATTAAAATACTTTAATATACAATTATGAGAACTTCTAGGCATCAATATTTTTTGTGACATACTAAAAAAACTAATGATGTAAAAATATTACATGAATACTCATGACTTATATTTTTAAGTAATTATTTTTAAGTAATTATTTTTAAGTAATTATTTTAGTAAATCAACTGAAATTTGAAAATAAGGAGTAAAATCAATATCATGACTTTACTCCAATTATTTAATACATAATAAGAGCTCACCTGACATCAGACTATCCGTAGGAATGTCTATTAAAATAATTATTAACTTACTGGGAACATTTAATAAGGATAATTAATTAAATAATAAATAAAAAGGTCAGATTAGTGTTATTCACACGTCCAAACATCAATTATAAAGTAGAATAATGCTCGTACCCTGTGGAATTAGATGCTACCTGTGTTAAAGCACCAATAAAATGTGACAGGCTACCACTGGTTACCCTGCTAGCCCTAGTGTACATCCCTTTTGAGCCCCTTTACCCCTCAGAAGGACAATATTGGGACTCAAAAAGCTATAAATAAAGAGCTCTTTTGAGGATATTGATACCCAGAGACCCAGTTATACTTACATCCAGACACCGTGCCAAGGTAATCAAATACTTATAAGAGATAAGTAAGTGATTTATGGCTTTAGTCTGATTAATAATATCCTTCCCCAACCCTTTTTATCAATTTAAACTGCTGAACAACCTTTTAACCCCAGTAAACAGGTTTAACCCATCAGTACACGTCCCAAACAGGTACCCAAAGGACTTAATAATATACAAGTGAGTCTTATTATACTTTCTCTGTTTTGGCAGCTTGGTTACAAAGCCCTGCCACTCCACCCTTTATTTTATATACGTATTATCTTTGGGCAATATATCCTTTAAGAATATAAATTAAAGGTTTCAAAGTAACCAGGTCTACGTGTTTTCAAAATGAATTCCCTATGCGTTTTCAAACTGAATTCCCTGAAGAGAGTTGTTAAAGATCCCCAATATAATAGTGGCCCCTCCGTTAATTTATTTGATAATCAATTTATTAATATTGATTTATAACATTGAAACCATATCTAAACCAATCAACCTTACACTAAGCTCTATCCAAATATTTTATGGATTTTTGCTGCATTTGTTGAATAATATATTTATTATTTATTCTATCACCTCTTGTAGCTAAAGGATAGCAAGGATCTTGGCATCCAGGAGGCTGAAAGTTGGAGGTTGAAACTAGGGGTGATGACATGGAATGATGTGTGTTTGAGGTGGTGACAGACTTTAAATACTTCATTTGAAGAAAACCATTTATTTTCAGGTAACTCTGACACGTCTGATGTGAAATAAGTGGTTTTTTTTATTTTTAATGGCATATTTGGGTTGAAAACCACCATTAAAAATGGTGGCTTTGCTTAACTCTGATACACCCTATTCAAATTAGGTAAATTCTGATCCAAATATAAATTGAAATTTTGAATGGCTGTAGAAAATCCCATTCATAAAAAAAAATATCAAAATGATTTGAATGAAGGGTGGTGTTAAATTCACAACTCTGGGTTGCAAATGGGTGTGAAATGCTGTTCACAACCCAAATTATATTTGAACCTCCATTCACAACTCAAAAAGTTACAAGCAAAGTTGTTTACAACTTGCGTGACCCCTGGGGGTTTCAAACAAGCAGTTTGTGGCCCAAATGAGTGGAAAACAGGTGGTTTGAAACCAATTTGTGTTTCTAACAAGTAGTTTAAAACCCCTGGGGTTTTTTTTCTTTCGTCATTTTTCTTTTTTTTTAAATTTGTTTCCTTTTTTCATTTTTTTTTCTTCTTCTTTTTCCCTTTTTTTCCCTTTTTTTCCTTTTGTTGAATTTTTCATTTATTTTAATTCATTTTAATTCATTTATCTTATTTTATTTGGCTAACAACCCTGGAGTCATAACTGGCTCACCACAACTTGAAATGGGTTGCAAATGGCTGTTCATGACTCCAGTGGGTTTTAAAACATGCCACACAACCCAATTTGAGTTGTGAACCAGTTGTGTACAGTGGTGAATTTAACACTTTCCTCAAATGAACAACCTTTTGAGGAGGAAAGTACAAAATTTTGAGCATTCAAAAACACACATTCCAGAGAGAGGGGAAAATCAGGAGAAGCTGCACAGAAGACATTAAAAACTTGAATAAAAAAATCTCAATTTCTGATTAACAAGGAGTCATTAAGGACTTAAATATATTGAAATAATAATTAAGAGAGGATCAGAAAAAGAAGAAATTTTTGTGAAATAAGATAGAAAGAAAGAGAAAGAAAAAATCACATCTTTTCATGAATTTATGAAAAGAAAATTGATTCAATTTTATTTTTGTGAGTTTAAGGATTTTAGCATGAGCAGAGGGTTCCCCTGCGACATCAAAGCAGCATTGTTTTAGGTATTAGGAGCATGAAGAAAAAATTATGCCCAATAAAATAATAGATAGGAAAAATCAAAACATATTATTAATTTTTTTAAAAAAAATCTATCAGTTGATATAATTAATCATAAAATAACAAATAAAATAATTGAAACTCAGGAAAGGAGTTGGAAATATGAAGAGATGGATTTTTGGCTCCAAATTAGGTATAGGAACCCTTTGGAACCACCATCCATTCTCCACTCCTTCATGGAATTAGTTTATTTGAGTGGTACCCCCTTCCATTTTTTACATCCACTGATATTTTGAGATTTTGGGAAGAAATCAGGTCAAAAGCACAGATTTGTGCCTAGTTTTTAACTTATGGATAAATTTTTTCATTCATCCCCATCTGGCCTGGATGTAGCAGACAGGCTTATCAAAAAACTTGAAACCCTTGCTTGAAGTATATGGGTTGAGAAACAGCCCCATGAGTCAAACAAAAATCCCTGTGTGTCCTATTTTCAAGCCCATGCAACCCCACCAGGGAAGGGGAAACCAGCCCTGGAGTCCCTCAAATTACAAAACTGACCAGGGGGTAAACCAGTTAGCCTCATAGGCCATTTTTCCAAATTATGGGGCACACCAAATTATCTTTCAGGCTTTTAAACCCTTCAGAATTTCCAGAAATGGCCAGAAATCCCTACAAGTTCTGGAAAAAAAGTGGAAAGTTGGGGTTAAGCCTAGCTATGAAAAAGGGTGAAGCCAGTCATTATTGATGTTAAAAAAATGCATAGGGGCCCATAAAAAGCACCCAGGAAGGTTCCAAAAAGTCTTTTGGGTCCTTTTTCTTTCTGGGAAATTCCTGCTTGAACCATTCTATCCCTCCCTCTGTCCCAAAATTAAATAGTAAAGTCTGGACCAAACCTTTTAAAAAATCAGTAATACATAATGTTATGGCCTGCACCTTTGACTAAAACCCCAGGCCTGGTACTCAGGATCATTCCTGTAAATTATCATTTTCCCCATTTTGGTTATAATGTCTTTTTTGAGCAACTCAAACTACATCTGCCAGCATTATTGGTTCAAAATAGTGTAGTACATCCTAGGATGACATTTGATATTATATAATTATTGACACAAAATCAATTCCAGCTAGAACTGATGATGAAAAAAGGATTTTCCTACCAACACAGGACCAAGAAAAGCCTATTTAAAATCTCTGGCAAGCCCCTGGGAAGCAGGCTAGACTGTTTTCTCCCTCATTTGGCTGGGTATAGCTTGGTATGATGAGAGATCCAAAAAGGTCTCAACAAAGGACTTTTTACAACAAATTGCCTTGCATCCAGTCAACCAATGAGAGAACATAACATCCTTTTTTTTACAAGCATAATTAATACCTTAATAGATTCACAAGAGTGAAAATTTGGGCACCATCTGACCCTTTTTATAATTTCTTGATCAATAACCTAACTATCTTCAATTTTAACCAATCAACCAAAAACCA
This sequence comes from Puccinia polysora, assembly GCA_025617555.3. Taxonomy (NCBI): domain Eukaryota; kingdom Fungi; phylum Basidiomycota; class Pucciniomycetes; order Pucciniales; family Pucciniaceae; genus Puccinia; species Puccinia polysora. The sequence continues at coordinate 15,983,059 of CM062617.1, read as the reverse complement.
ATGGGCTTACCCCCACCTCTTGGGCATTGAACATCCATCCTGATATCCTCCCCTGGTCCAGATCTTGACCATATTCTCATAGTGAGTGAGCCTGTGAGATTATTTTCAGGTTGAATGCCCATTCAAGGAATAAGGAACCTTTGAGCTGCACTGGTAAACACAAATTTGAATCTATTGTCTGAAGGACACTCTAGTTGCTTAGAGGAGGGAAGAACAACCCCACAGGCCTTGGCCCTTCTGTGAAATGTATCTAACCATTGACATGAATAAATTCACAACTATGTATCTTTTGGTTACTATTTTTTTCATTTTTTGGATTACTTTTATTAGTCTCCACCTGTCACCACCATTACCCCCGGTAGCTAGAAGGCTTTAGTTCCTTGGCATCTTGTAGGCTGGCATGAGTGATATCCTCCTGCATCCATTTTTTGTTGCTGTAATCAACTGACATCTAGACATCCAATGAAGATCTTTTGGCCAGTCAAGATTGAGAAGATGTTGTCACAGTACATTCCTCTCATGGGCCAAACACATGGGTTTAGACTGTACTACTCAACACAAGTACTTAGGTATAAGGCTCCTTTGTAGCCCTCATTCAGAGAGGTGTGCTACTGTTCTAGTTGGGTGAGAGGTTTGGTTCTTGAGCTAAGGGGCAACTCTTTTCTGGAGTGGCTGTCACTGACCATATGGTGAGCAATTACCTGATCTCACAGAAATGTTCTTCAAAAGGGAAACTGTTCACAGTTGTGTTGCTGATGAAATCAGCCCAAATGCCAATCCTGCTTTGAAAGAGCTTCAACATCACCAGCAATTCTTTTTTTTTTTTACTCTAGAATGATAAATGAACAGATCCTACAATTTAGCAATTGTATAGACAGTGTGTGACAGCAAAAGGAAACAAAGAATCCCAAAATAAATAGTCAAAAGGATAGATGGGCTCGTGGTTATGCTTTTTTTTAATGGCCTTCGCCAGCTGAACGACTCATACTCAAAAAGAGGAAAAAAGAACCCTAAAAATTTTCCAAGGGCTTTGGCGTGATAACACCACAAAGCATGGGTTACTTGAAAAAAGACAAAGTTTCCTTTTTGTAAGGATGCGATGACAGGCCCGTTGTGAGGGTACTTCGATCCCCAAAAATTTTAGCCGAGAATCAAGGGATCAAGCTAAACTTAGGATTACTGATCAACTAGGCTCATGTTACTCTCAACATAAGCAGCAAACTATTTTTAAATTGCTTCAGTCTCCATTCAATCCCAATTCTTAATCATCACCGCTAACAAAATGAAAATGGAGCCGGAATCAATTAAACATGAAACGCTGGAAAGACAGCAGATTGAAACAGAGTTTTTACGTACAGAAAGAAGTATGACCCGGAAGCTACGAGACGAGCAAAAGAACAAAGCTAATTAGCAAGAGCAACCAATTTGAAAATCCCCACAATAGAAAGCTGCTTAGTTTAGTACGTGCCTTTCTGCTCTTTGTCTTTCAGAGAATCAGTTTTGTTGATGCGAGGTCTGAAGTTAGATGGGTCTCTCCGGAAAGTGATTTCCAGGGAGCTCAAGAACTGTTTCATCGTTCCATTACCAGTGGGCGGATTAGAATCTGATGCTGATATACAACCTCGTTGACATTAGGAATTTTTTTACCTTGTTCATTCCGGTCAGTAAATTTTGAGGCCTAAGAAAATAGAAGAAAAAAAAACACGAGTTCGCCAAACTGTAGCAGACTAGACACGTGAGTCATTGATTATCATATTCTTACGCATGGGCAGTTGCTTCAATCGAGGGCTTCCCATCATAAACAATTACTCGGTCGGCCAAGTATGTTGCCCTAAATCAAACGAGGTGGTTTGTTCTCTAGTCAAGTAGTGTCTGGTTGTCAAAAAAAAAATCACATACATAATCTATGGACCAAAAGCAAAGTTTTAATAAGTATAAACCCAGTGATGGGGACCGGGGCGGTTTTGACGATCTAAAAGGAAGGAAGAAACTCACAAAGTCGTGCTCGACAATGAATGCTGTCTTCTTCACGGTCATGATGTAGCGCTTGATGATCTTCGAGGTTACAATACGCTGTTCGGAATCCAGGTAGGCACTGGGTTCGTCGATTAGAAAAATATCTGTTCGAGGTTTACCTAGGGCCAAAATTAAAGCGACTCGTTGAAGTTCACCACCAGAAAGGGTGAGTACCTCCTGATCCATTAGGCCTTCAACATTCAGCGGTTTGATGACATCTGCTTGAAATTGAGGATGCATAAACATCTCCTTAATTTGCTTGATCAACAGCATCCGAACCGTTCCCTTGAACTTGGGTGCGATTGTTTGGGGCTTAAGTGAAACTCTTTCAGGATTGTAGGGAAGCGACAGGTCCGTTTCATCAGGTTTAATTTTGTCAGCAATCAATTTCACGAAGGTTGTCTTTCCGGTCCCGTTTTCGCCCAACATGACAATAATCTCAGAATCCGTAAAACTGCCCGCTTCCACGTTCAATTTGAAGTTCCCTTGAGTCTTGGTCATAGCAGGGTACTTGTAACTACGAGAAGCTTCAACTACAATATCCTCCGCCGAGTCGGCAATCTTAAAGTGCAACGATTCATCTCTAAAACGCAAATTTTCAGTCGGAATCATACCGTCCAAAAAGATGTTGATACCTGATAAGAGGAATCAGTAAAACTTGCCGAGAAAATGAATAGGGTCCTCTGGCATGCGAGCAAACTCACCTTCACGAACCGAAAAGGGTAAAGTTACAACTCCGTATGCTCCCGGTAGTCCATACAAACAGCAAATGAAATCCGACAAGTAATCCAGAACAGACAAGTCGTGCTCGACGCATATGACGTAGCATGTTGGATGGAGTAGTGACCTAATCGTTCGGGCAGCTTTCAACCTCTGCTTAACATCCAAATAGGAGGAGGGCTCATCGAACATATAGCTATAAATTAGAAGAGGGAGAATGAGTCAACGCTAAAATGGCATGGGGGGTTAGGCGAAGGGGGCGCACATATCTGCCTTTTGAACGCAACTCATAGCAATAGCAAATCGTTGCAGTTCACCACCACTCAATTGACTGATTTCTCGATCAACTACATCATTCAGGTCTAAAACATCCAACATTTCTTGCTTCTTCCCGGCTCCATCTTTCCCAGCCAACAATTCACCAACCTGACCCTTAACCATTCTGGGTATATGATCAACATACTGTGGTTTGATTAAAGCTTTGAGATTGTCTTCTAGAACTTTGGTGAAGTAATTTTGAAGTTCAGATCCTCGGAAATGTTTCAAGATTTCCTGCCAATCCGGTGGAACCTGAATGATGAGATCCGAGTTCAGCCAGCGGCCGTGCAAAATGATTGCGAGTTGAACAGGGGAATATTTTCCTTACTTCAAACCGCCCAAGGTTGGGTTTTTGTTTTCCAGCGAGAATCTTTAAAGCCGTACTTTTTCCAATACCATTTGTGCCCACGAGCCCGAGCACCTGTCCAGGACGTGGTACCGGCAAACGATGTAGTTTAAAAGAATTAGCCGAATATCGATGAGTGACTTCTTTCTCAAGATTGGTAGGTAGATTGATGATGTTGATAGCTTCGAAAGGACACCTAGAAATCGATCATGGTCATCATCCACAGGAGGGAAGCGGGAAAGCTGGTAGATTCAAGTGGGGTAGACTTACTTCTTGGGACAAATACCACAACCAATGCAGAGTTCTTCGGAGATAAACGCAATCTAACGGGGAAATCAAAGGCAGTTCGGAAGAGTTCTTTCGAGTGATTTGGACTTGAGAGGGGAGGGGAAATCTGAATCTCTAACCTTCGAGGTACTTTCGACCTCGATACACAATTTACCTGAGCCAATCGATCATGATTAGGGATCGATCAGTGACAACACGCTCTTTTTCGATGATTCAAGAGCTTCGACGCACCCATCCGAACGACAGGACATGATCGCTTGCATTCCTGCTTACACTTCTTTGGTTTACATTCTGCTCGTCGTGAATGTTTCAGTCAAACGACCCAAGACGACGTTAGACTACGTGGAGACTGATGACAGCATCACCTTCTGGAAAAAAAGCTCGGAGAAGTTGGGCACGATCGAAGGAACTTACTGTCGGTGGAGACAATCGCGATTCTAGTGAGTTTGTCTGACATCCCGGATGTTTCCTACTTCCTGTCCACTTGCTTGGGTCGTTGTTGATGGGATGGGTCCCAAGTTCTATGCCGATGGGAAGGGAACTCGGCTGGTAATGGCCCCCCCAGCTCAAATTGGGTTTAGCCCCGTTTCTGCCCTGCATTTCGCCTCGTGGCAACTGCGACCCAACCCTAACCCAAGTTACGCATGTATTGGATTCGCGCCGTTTCCCAAAATGGCGTAGGAGCTGATCCGCCACGTACATATAATCAATCCATCCTGGTTGGCAATTGGCACGCCCCCAACTTTCCGGGATCCTGATTGGCCTCCTCAACCCGTACAACGTTCCCCAGTTTCCCATCATCAGAAACTTCACGGTGGGCTGACGTCCTAAAGAGTGCGAGAGATGAACGGGTGGGGGAACAAGCGAGCTCAGTCCAACCACTGCCATCAGAATTATGGACAAAGCAGCTTTCTACACCGGGTTCCGGTATTTCAACTTGTTGGGATTATCATCATTCCCATACATGTCTTTATTTCCTTTTTCTGCTTTCTTTATTGATATCTCTTTTTCTCTCTCTTTCTCTCTCACTCTTATTCTTTTTTTATCTCAACTACTATCATGTGACACACTCCAAACATCCCTACTCAGTCTTTTCATTCGTTATCATAAGCGCGCGTTTCTCTCATTTCATTATTCAATATACACTCATGTCTATCTCATGTTACTTAGCTTGTGACACCTCTGTCTTGGTGCCTACCTGGGGACAGAGCTCGAGTCTGGTGGAAGGATTTCTTTTCCTCATCCTTCTACCATTCTTCTACTCTGACTTTCCTCGGGTAAGATCTGTTTCCTTTTCTTTCTTTCATTTTTATTTCTGATTGATCTATATTGAAATCCATCCTTCTACCATTCTTCTACTCTGACTTTCCTCAGCTCCAATACAACTGCCCCAGCCTTAGTCCCCTAAAAGTGTCCAACTCAAAAGGTGTGCTTTGGGATGGTGCATTGCTAGACAACTTTTATGAATCTAAATCTTTTTCCAATTCTTCAATCCATAAAGTGCAAGTCTTCTCTCCAAGCACCAAAGACCCTGGAAAGAAATGACTTCAATTTAGTTCCTGATGGTTTGCAACTAGTCATCACTGTCAAATTTTTCAAAAGGGGCTGTTCCAAGGTAGTATTTTCTGAACATCCTATGCCTATGGACATTTCCTTTGATTCTTAATACCCACTTCATTGGTTTGTTTTGATCTAGCCATCATATTTTCAATCATAATTGCTTTGTTTACAGAGAAAAAAATGTTGCATATGTCATAAAAAATACATTTTTGATTCTAGTTTGATATGTTGTTCAAAAAAATTTGTTTTTTTTGAACAAAAAAAAAAGAATCACCTGTGAAATTTTGTTGCAAGTATCAAGGTCTACAAAATTTTGAGGAGACTTTAGGAATTTTCAATTGAATTGTCTGGATCAAGTTACTGATAAATAGCAAACCTATGATTGAGTTTCATTAAGGTTTCCTTAGAGCTCATTGAAAATAAAACATGGTATGGGTTCAATTGATAAAGTATCAATTCAACAAATTCTTCTACAAAATAAATTTAAGAATCATTTTTAAAGGAAATAGAACCAACCTACCAAACTTCAACTTATATGTTTGAAATTGAAGCATAATGTATTCATTGTTTAAAAATATGATGGGATTGAGAAAATAAATCCAAATAAAAACACCTGGGGTAACTTAATTGAAATGAACCTTTTTTTGGAAAGAGTATGTATTTTGAATCATATCTTGATTATAAATCAATTTCCTTCAAATGAATCAAACTTAATCAAAATTCAACTTGAGGAAGTTATTACATTGATTCATTTCATGTAATAAGATAGTTGGGTTTTTTCTTGATAGGAATATTGATTGATTCATTTTAATTTTTCTAAGATACCAAGATGATTCCTTGTAATAATTTTGGGAATCTCCAGCCAAGTACCAGACCAGCTTGAAATGAAAGAATTCTAATGGATATTCCAAAAACTTTTCAACCAATTCTCCAGCTGAATCCATGCCTTCTGTACTCAAAAATAAATGAAAAAGAACAGGTAATAAGAATAAAAAGGCTAAAGGTAAGATAGTAACTTGTAAAATTAAAGTTATTTTGGGTGATTCCTAACCTTTGGAGTATTTTGGAACCTAATTTGTTTTTAAATGTTCAATTAATTTTTATCAATGAGTTCATAACAGTCAAATGCATACAACATTGAACAATTCCTGGTAACAAAATCAAAGCAAAGAGTTCTAGAAAACACAAATATAAGAATCCAAAATCTTCATCTATACAAATGTATTCTCAAGTTGTTTTTTTATTTTTTCAATTACTAATAGATTGAAACATTTGTTTTAAACCACCATACCTTTTCAACTTCAGGATTCTTTCTTTTTTTGATTTTTGTTGTTTTTTTTCAACAAGAATTCTATTCAGAGATATTTTTTGGAAAATTCTAAATTTGAACCCTAATACTTACTTAAGAAATCTCTTTGGGCATGTTCCCCCCCCCCAAAAAAAAAGAAAAGAAAAAAGAAAAGGCCATGAAACATTAACTTTAAGGATTCACAACTTTCCCTGGCATGAGAAAGTTTCCCCCCCTTCAAAAGGCAAAGAGGGGTGGCTGTTACCTTTGGAAGCACCTGAAAAAAGTTGCACAGAAGTTTTAGAAGTCTTTTTAAAAAATCAGCAGGGCCTGCCATATTTTTTTACATTGTCAATGATCATAGCCATTTTGGCCTCCAACATGAGCCATCTGTTAAATATTTTTTATTCCATTTGATATATATGTGTATATGTGTACTCATATTATTTTTAGGGAATTATATTCTTCATTTCTCCAACCCTTAAACTCATGAATTTTATAAACTGATGGGTAATGTGGCATACATGTCCTTTTCTTTCAATTTCCATACATTTTCATTTTCATTTTACTTTATTTTTTTTAATTTTTTTTTTTTTGGAAAATTTAATGCTGAAGCATGTAGCTGGGTGTTAAAAATACCCAGGATAAAGATTTCAGATATTTTGAATAATTTTATGGCCCTTAAAAATCCATCCAATAATTAAAAAAAAAAACAAAAAAAAAAAACCAAAAAAAAACCAAAAAAAAAAACCAAAAAAAAAAAAACCAAAAACCAAAAAAAAAAAAACCAAAAAAAACCAAAAAAAAAAACCAAAAAAAAAACCAAAAAAAAAACCAAAAAAAAAAAAACCAAAAAAAAAAAAACCAAAAAAAAAAAAACCAAAAAAAACCAAAAAAAAACCAAAAAAAACCAAAAAAAAAAAAATCAAAAAGAAAAAAAAAAAAGCAAAAAAAAAACCAAAAAAAAAAAAACCAAAAAAAAAACCAAAAAAACCCAAAAAATTTTTGGACTAATTTCTTTACCTTTTCCCTTAATTCCTTTCAGAATTGAAGATTGGTTTGGCATCAATTGAAGAGTTGAAAAATGTTATTGGCATTTTTTTTGATGTATTTTTGACCTTCAAAAATTCAAACCAACGCAAACAAATGAAAAAAATAATGTTTTAATGTTTTTTTTCCCAGGCTTCCAGATTCCTTTTATTTTTATTTTGCAAGAATTTAGAAAAATTAAGAAATTAAAATAAAAATGATTCTGAATTTTTACAAGGGGTTTTACTGCCTCCCCCCCCCCCCACACACACACATAAAAGTTGTTCACAATGAAAATAATTGAAAACAAAGGGGTGGTGTAAATTTTTGGATCCTTTTCTTGTTATGTTTTGATAAATACAGAAATACATATGATTGAAACAATTAATTCACTTCCACAGGTCTTATTTTTCTGCTCTTTGAGGGAACAAAAACTCATTTAAAAGGTCCAAATTCTTCTGAATAATTTTATTCCAAGACTTGGAATCCTTGGGCACCAATCTTTTCCAAACTGGATGATACTGGGGGCTGGCCAAGGATAAGACTCAAAATTGAAGGAATTTTTTCTTAAAGTCTTCCAAAACAATCAGGAAGAGAGGAGAAGATTTGAAGCTTGGAGTGGGTTGGGAATTAAGAGGAATAAAAGTGTAAGGTATTGAGTAACAAAATAGAACCACTAGTTACTTATATGTCTCAGAAGTAAGGAAACCATGGAATGGAAATTTTATTCATAAAGAAATTGGAGCTAGTTCAGACTAGTGGTTGAATTTCCTTCTTTCTTATTCAAAATCTTCACCCTAGATTCCATGCAACAATCTTGGGTCCTTTAGGATTGGTCTGGAATCCATTTCCTGGATCATTTATTTTTTGATTGAAATAAAATATCCAGATTTCCTCCCCAAACCAAAATATTCTGATTTGAAACCAAAGTTTCCATCTCCTGTAAGATCTTTCAGTTTGATGTATGTTGGAAAGCTGTTTCAGGGGAGAAGAATTCTTTGTATTGGAACTGAAAGAAAAAAATCCGCATCATTTCTGAAATAAAACATGTTTTGAATTTTTAACTCAATTTTGGGATGGAAAAAAACTAAAAAATTACAGAAGAAGAATCAGATATTTTACATGAAATATAGAATACATCAAAAAAAGAAATCTGAAAACTGAAAAAAAATCAGCAATTGAGAAATCATGAAATTTGCTCACTTTCTCAATTTCAGTTTTTTCAGTCTTTGAAAAACAAAATCCAGGAGGAAGGTAAGGAGCTTCATCATATTCATTGTCTTTTTCTTCTTCTGATTATTCTCACAGGAGTGTAATCAGGAAAAATAAACCTCTTATTTGAACTGATTTCAGACCTCCATCAAACATCAAATTACAATATTAGAAAAAAATAAACATAAAAAATCACTTCCTTAATAAAATTAAAATATTGGAGCTCTTCATTCTCTGAAAATTTTCCATCTGTAGAAAATCGTCCTGTTTTCAAAAGGTTAAAAAATTCATTATATAGATTGGTTCATTCCCAGAAAAAAAATGTGCATATATGTAAATTGGCCCTTTCCCCTGATCCCTCATTCTTCTTCCTATTCAAATTTTCTTTTTTTTACTTCTGTATTCTCAAAACTGAATAGATACACAAAAATTATCAATTTGAACCTCTATGATTTTTTCAAAAAAATAATTTCTGAAAATTGAAATTTCCACAAATTTCTTCCTTGGTCTTCCTCTCCTTTTTGGTCCTTCTAAATATTCAAAACCAGATGGATCTTTTTTAATCAATCATTGAGAGACTTTCTTGAAATTATTGGCTACTCCTTCTTATTTTCATCTTATTTTTAATCTTGGATTAGAAGTGGGCTCTTGAATAATGAAAAATTGGTACTAAAGCTTCTCCATTTCACCAAGATGATCTTTTTGTTCAACATGTAGAATATTTTGGAATTCTTCAAACATTTGATTTAGATATGTATGCTAATTTTTTTATTTTGAAGGAACTTGATGAGTTATAAATCCTTCATTAGAAGCAGGGTTACCAGTCAAATTCATAAAGAATAATAGAAATAAATCATAGAAATATTTATTTGGAATAGAAAAAAAAAGAAAATACCACAAAGGTGGTTTTGAAATTTGATTGAGGATTGAAATCCTCAATTAGGGTGAAATCTGGCAAATCAAGTTTGTGAATAAATTTCATAACCATATAAGATGATTGATCACAGTTAAAACAGGAAGTAGAGGAACTAGAGAACTGATGAAATTAATAAATACCTTTGATGGAGTATTGCTGATTTTTCCACAGAAATGATCCACAATTTGGGGAAAAATAATGAGCTGCTTTCCTTGTTTCTGAGATGCTTCAATAGCTCCCTCATTGATTATAATCATTATTTAATTATAAATTTTATTGACTAAATTATGAAAGGAACCAGTAGAGGAATGGATGAATATTTTAATAGAATAATGAAGTGATTCTATTTTTGAAGTATTAGTGTTTCAAAAATGAAATGCTTTGTTGAGAAAATAATAAAAAAATTATTTTTTTGGGGGATCCAATTTTCTAAGTTTTCCTGATAAGCTGATTTTGATTTGAAATTGAAAAACTAGTGGCAGTGTTTCCAGAAAAGTATCCAGTCTTCCTCAGATTCAAAAATCTTACAGAAAGGGTTTTGATTTTTTTTAAATATGCCAGAGACAGAGAAGATGATAAGAATATTGGAATGCTTTTTTAATGGAAATAATTGATTCTTCTTATTTTTATGTCAAAATTGACCTGGTTCATTGATCTTCCAATATATCTTTAAATTAAGTAAAGTCCCATTTATATTTTTTTTCTTGAGATCAAAAACCAAGAGAAACTGAATAATTTATTGAACAATTATTTAATCCAAAAAAAATGAAGGAGGGAAATTCAAAAGTTTTTTTATTGTATGTGCAGTCCATCATCAGTAAAGTAGGAGAAAATTTCAAAAGTCTAATATAATTAGGTTTTGAAATAAATATAGAGCTTATTTTTATATTAATATTATTGATTCTTTAAAAAAAAATAAGAATTTTGAAGCTCAGTTACTAAGGCTTAAATGAGAGATTTCCCATCAAGATGATATTTTTTAATTTTTATTTTATATTGTAATGGGTACTGAGGTTGGCATTGAAAGGGGGTGTGGAGGATTGTGCACGAGAATTTGAATTTTTCAAAGGGGGAAAAGTAGCTTTTTTTAATTTTTTACAGCCTCCTCTTGATTCCCTTGAATCCTTCTGCATACTGGATGAGTTGAAGGTTTTTTTGAAGCTGGCTGGTTATCTTCTGGAAATTGAATTTCAACCTTCCAGATACCCAATTTCTTTGAAAAATTTTCCATTGAAGCTGAAAGGGAAAACAATATTTCTTTTTGTTAATTTTTTTTTCCTCATAATAGGGCATATCAAAGTTAACCAAACCCACCATTTTTGAATGGCGGGTTTCAACCCAAATCCGCCATTTCAAACCTGCCATTAAAAATAAAAAAAACCCACTTATTTCACATCAGACATTTAAAAGTTAAAATGAAATAAGTGAGTTTTTTCAAATAAAGTATTTAAAGGCTTCTGCCACCTGTCCCCGTCATCCACCCTGGCTTCCCACCTCCTTCTACCTCCAACCTCATGGGAAAAAATTTGATTCATTGCTCTTCATCTCTTCATCACTATCCTCATCACTTCGTCACTCTCATCAATTGATCTCTTTCATCACATCCAGCTAACTCTCATTGGATCACTATCCTGATCAGTTCATAACTCTCATCCGCTTATTGCTTTCATCACATCCATCTAACTCTCATTGGATCACCATCCTTATCACTTCATTGCTCTCATCCGTTTATTGCTTTCATAAAATCCAGCTAACTCTCATTGGATCACTATCCTTATCACTTCATTGCTCTCATCCATTTATTGCTTTCATCACATCCAGCTAAATCTCATTGGATCACTATCCTTATCACTTCATTGCTCTCATCCCTTTATTGCTTTAATTTCATCAATCTAATTCTCATTGGATCACTATCCTTATCACTTCATCACTCTCATCCCTTTATCACTTTCATCAAATCCAGCTAACTCTCATTGGATCACTATCCTTATCAATTCATCACTCTCATCCCTTTATTGCTTTCATCACATCCAGATAACTCTCATTGGATCACTATCCTCATCAATTCATCACTCTCATCACTTTATTGCTCTCATCTCTCCATCACTCTTGTCACATGATCACTCTTGTCACTTTATTGCTCTCATATCTTCATTGCTATCCTATATCTGTAAGAACTGACTCTCCAATAATCCACTTTCCTTAAACAGACCAAAGAGCTCAACACAGCCAGCCCTGAACCTGCCTCCATCCTACCAACAGGTCATCCATCCTGGACTCACCAGAAATGCCATGCCATCACCCAACGCTCCTATGATGTGACAAGAAAGGCATCCACATTGTCATCTCAGAAAGCTCATTCTCTGCCCCACAAAAGACTAGCAAGTGACCCTCTGCAGCCTCAGTAAGCAGATACTTAAACACCTCCATCTTGAGCTTCTCATACTCATACTCAATCCATTCATAAGAAAATCAGAAACTTTGAGCTGATAGTGCCTTATACAAAACTGTTGCAAACACTGCAAGATCCACATAAAAATTCCTCACTGATCATCTATGACTCATCTTGCCAAACCTCAACTAATCTTCCTCAGCTCTGGAAGCTAGAGCCTATATCCTCTATGTCTTACTTCCAATGTATTTTTCATCTGTTACAGTCTTGGGATCTCTTTAAAATGTTGGAAATGAATCCAAAAGAGTCAATTGTATGGTTTTTCCCCAGGGCATGAAAGACCTCAAAAGACCCTGACTGTCCTACATTGTAAAAGAGAGGGTCTCTTTTGTGAATTTTATGTGAAAAGATTGTATTAACAAAAAGTAGGTAAAGGAAGAGTCTCTTCTCTGTTAGGGACAAATTTACCCATCTCTGATACAAAAAGAATTCAGGACAATTTGAGATGGTGGAAGTTGATGGGATGAAAGAAAACAGAAATACATTTGTTGGCAGTACATCAAGGGACCTGGTACTGCTGGTGGTCCACATTGATGAAAAAACATGTTTCTACCTTGCAAACCAACTCCAATGTCAGAATTCAATTGGATATCTTGATGATCACCAAAAAACTCATGGAAAACTTTCAGATCCTCAAGCTCAATTTTTTGAAATTGAAGGGCCGGCAGATGATCCTGAATGACAGGCTGGCTACCACAACCACCTCCAGCCTCAAAAATTTTATCTCAACTTCTAAGGAACCTTTTGGGCTAACTTCCTTGGAGAAATCCAGTCTCACGCTTGAATTGAGGGAGATCCTGCATTTAATGGATTCCCAAATCCAGTTGATGGTCAAAATCCTCAATGGCTTGAGTGATCTGATTGGGTTTTTTTGTATACCTCCAATTGGGTCATGGATGATACCACACCACTCAATCCAAAACCTCATCTCACCTACACCTCCAAGGATTGGTTGGATCCTTGTGGGTTTCTCTCACTCCTATTTATGTCTTACTTGGCAAAGTGGCACCTCAAGCTAACCAATTCTTGCCTTTGTTGTGGGATGAAAAAAAAGCCTGGACAATTGGACTTGAGGAATTGAATTTGAGTTACAAGAAGTTGGTGATGAATGCATTCAATAAATTTTTATTGGCCTTATTGACTCAGAGAAAGATTAAAATGAATAACATTTCCAAGCATGAACAACAAGTCAAGGAGATTGATGGTCTCTTCAACCAGGAAAATATTCATTGCACCCTCAGCATGGAAGCTTTCCTAGAGCTAGATCAGGATCCTGATTATGAATTAATGGTTGAAAAGCAAGAGTTTCAAGACATGATTGAAGAGGCCTATCAAATGGATCAAGAATGGATCCTCAAGCTCTACTTTTCAACCTCAAACTTGTTCAAAAAGGCAATTCAGATCTTTGTCTATCAAGAAGATCCAGGTCATTTTTTTTTGGTTGGAATCCAACTGGTCTGGAGTTTAGTTTTGATGGATCCACTGAGAGCTCCTTTTGAATAGAGTTACAATTGGATTGAGAATTCCAAATCAATTGAAAGACAGTTTGCAGAAGGATTTGCTTCTTCAACTTCCACAATGGATCACTCAATCCATCCTGACAAGCCCATCAACAGTGTACTGCCCAAGCTCTTGAGCAAGCCCAGTTATGGGTTCCAAGTGATGGTCATCTTCATCACTTGTATGATGAGTTACTTGATTTCAAATTTGGAAGATGATAGGTACAATAGAAATCAAGAATATCCAGCCAAACTCATGAGAATCTATTGAGGAGAGGTCCAAATTGAGATTTTAAAGTTTTGGATGAACTGTATGACTTTCATCAATTTCACGCTCCATTTCAAGTTAACCTTCTTAATTATTCACTTGGAACACTTGAAAAAAACTCAGAGTGTCAATTGCCTGGAATCAGACTCATATCTGGGGAACAACAAGGAGTTTCTTGGCTTCTCACCCAATCCTCATGTGTTTCATAGCTGGTTGACCAAACATTTTAAGACCACCAAGTTCCCTCATCAGCTGATCTTGGATGATCAACATCATGCTTGGTGGGAATTCAAAGCGGAATACAAAATATCAAGACGTTTTGAATCTAAGCAACTAGAGTTTTTTAATTGTGAGCTCTGTACTTTTATTATTAAAAATAAATCAAGACTACGGTTGTCTTACTGTTTTTCCTTTGTTTTTATATATATATTGTCAATGATGTTTTACTTTTTACGCCCAAATTTTCCCTTGAAAACTGAAAAACTTCCAGCATACCTGCTCAACCACCTTTTAAGTGTCATCATACTCTGAAGCTGATGAATCTTCTGGTCTGGAGCCAAAAGAGTTGGGAACATTTTGGAGGTAAGGGCACAAAACATGGCTACCAAGCTGTGTAAAGAAATTGTGGTTCTGATCAAAGCCCCGTTAGTGATGAGCAAGCTGAGTCAAGACATACATGTGTACTGCGGCTATTGATTGGATTTACAGGCAGGGAAACGTGTCAGCTTGCTACTATTGCAGAGAAAGCTGCAAAAGTAACAGAAATAACATAAAAATAATAATAATAAAATCAACCTAAGAAGGAGTAGGAAAACCATAAATATTATTGCAAAAATGAATTTTCCACCCAAAATTAGGTAGGGTCACTCACTGACCACACCCTTGAAATCCAACTCCTTATATTTTTAAATAATTAAAGAAAGAAAGACCAAAATACCACGGCACCACCATTGAACTTTTTGGCCAATTAAATATTTGAAATGTATTGTCACGTACAGATTTCACACCTAAAATTCAGTCAGAATTGAGGTTTTGTGTATATTTTAGGAATTACAGACGGAAATGTGTTCTGTCACAATTCCCGCAAGCAGCTGCGGCAGCCAATAAACCCGCGCGCGGCTGAGCTACATCACTGTCACCCTGTCAAAGAGGTGTACGCATCCCCAGGCCTCTGACAAGTATGCAGCTGCGGGACTACGGGTTGAAAAAGTGACAGGCGGCCTGAGAAACCTAGGTACCACATAAACATGCTACAACCTACACAGGAACATTCTACATATTCAATAAATTTTCCCATGGATAGTAGATAGTCTAAAAATACATAAAATTATATAAAAATACTTGAATAACATTTATATGTATTTTTTATTAAATATAATTCAAAGTACCAAAAATGTCGAAAATAAGATAATGACTACTCCTAAAAATATATTAAAATACTTTAGTATACTATTATGAGAATTTCTAGACATCAATATTTTTTTGACATACTAAGAAAACTAATGATGTAAAAATATTACATGAATACCCATGACTTATATTTTTAATTAATTATTTTAGTAAATCAACTGAATTTCGAAAATAAGGAGTAAAATCAATATCATGATTTTACTCCAATTATTTAATACATAATGAGAACTCACATGACATTAGAATATCCGTAGGAATGTCTATTAAAATAATTATCAACTTACTGGGAACACTTACTAAGGATAATTAATTAAATAATAAATAAAAAGGACAGATTAGTGTTATTCACACGTCCAAACATCAATTATAAAGTAGGATAATTCCCATACCCTGTGGAATCAGATGCTAACTCTATTACAGAGCCAAGAACACGTGACAGGCTACCACTGGTTACCCTTCTAGTCTCAGTGTCTGTCCCTTTGAGCCCCTGTACCCCTCAGAAGGACAATATTGGGACTCCAAAAGCTATAAATAAAGAGCTCTTTTGAGGATATTGATACCCAGAGACCCAGTTATATTTACATCCAGAAACCTTTCCAATGGAATCAAATACTTATAAGAAATAAGTAAGTGATTTATGGCTTCAGTCTGATTAATAATATCCATCCTCAACCCTTTTTTATCAATTTAAACTGCTGAACAACCTTATAACCCCAGTATACAGGTTTAAACCATCAGTGCACGTCCCAAACAGGTACCCAAAGGACTTAATAATATATCAGTGAGTCTTATTATCTTTTCTCTGCTGTGGCAGCTTGGTTACAAAGCCCTGTCACTCCACTGTGTATTTTATATACATATTATCTGTGGGCATAATATCCTTTAAACTAAAGGTTCCAAAGTAACCAGGCCTACGTGTTTTTATACTGAATTCCCTGGAGAGGTTTTAAAGATCCCCAATATAATTGTGGCCCCTCTATAAAAATATTTAATAATAAATTTATCTATATTGATTTATAACAATAAACCATATCCAAACCAATTAACCTTGCAATAAGCTTTATCCAAATATTTTGCGGATTTTTGCAGAATTTATTGAATAATATATTTATTATTTATTCTATAACCTCTGGTAGCTAAAGGATAGCAAGGATCTTGGCATCCAGGAGTCTGACAAAACGTGCAATTCTTGAGGAGCTCTGGGAAGAACCATGGTGGCTGATTGGTTGGTTCAAGAGGCCTTTGGGATGACTCTTGCGCTTGGTTGTATGGTTGAAGGTGTGGGGATGACTAGCAGATGAGGAGGGAGGTGAGGAGGTGAGGATGATGTTTAGTTTGGAATGGTGTATTTGATGATGGCTTGGCCAAGGCCAACTTATTGGGACAGGTAGGTTTGTTGTGGTTTGATGTCAATTTCCTAGAGCCTATGGGGCCAAGATTTTGGAATAACGTGGGTGGGATGGGTCAGCAGGTTTTCCTTGTATGATGATCATCACAATTTTTCTTGAATCCATCCAAGAGTTCATTAGGGATCAAGCAGAGGTGGATGTTTGACAAACCTGGGATCTAGAGGAGGAGGAGGATGGGATGGTTTGTGGAGGAAGATCATCATTGGAGATAGAGATGTTGATGACAATAGGCTTGGTATGTTTGGGAGGGTGAGGGTGATTGACCATCCTAAAGGAGTGTGAGGGTGGATGAAGTAGATGGGGGCATTCAAATTTGAGAGAGTTCACTTGAACAAGATTGATAAGATGATGAGAGACTCAAGGGTTAGTCAAAAGATCAAATGTGAGGCGGAGGGAACAGGGAGACATTGATGAAGATGGTTGGATTTTTTTTCAAATCATCTCCTCCCATATTTTTCCCTCCCAATCATATACTTAGATTGGGGTGAGGATAAAGAAGGGATTTAAATCTTTGTACAACATTTGAGTGTTGTGGAAGAATAATTGGCAGTCCAGGAAAAGGGGATGAGGTGTGTGTGAAGCAATGGGGATGGTATTGGGATAAATTGGCTGATGTGGAGGTGTGGATGGGTGCTTTGCATGTCATCATGGTGGATGGATGATGATGCATAGATGTTGGGTTTAATGGCGGTTTTGATGTTTGAAATACACCATTTTCATGAAACCCGCCATTTTGAAGTATACCAGTTAGGGGGTATGTGTATTTCATAAACCCGCCATTAAAAATGGCGGGTTTGGTCAAAAAAATGGCGGGTTTCTAATGGTGGGTTTGCTAACTTTGATAGGCCCTAATTATTGGGTTTATATTCCCAATATTTATTCCATTTTCATTTTTAGCCTTGTTTCTTTTGTCAAAATTCTGGTCTTAAAATTTCTGGTGCTCAAAGATTGGGTCCAATAAATCTGTCTTTGGTTCTATTTCAAGAGTTTTCAAGAAATTCTTTATCTTCATAATAGGATACTTGTTATAGCTGCAGTGAGCTTTCAGTATTGAATCCAAGTGTCCCTTTGAATCATTATCTGCTCATGTGTTTTTAAGTTTTAGTTTTCTCTTTATCTCATACATTTCTGCTATGGTTTAAGTGGATGCAAATCTTTTATCCAAGTGTCTTTTTTCTTTTATTTTTTTTTCTCATGCGTGCAGTTGTTGGGTGGTCTCTGTATTCTATTCTGAGTGGTCATAGATCTAGTGGCCTCCTTATCCTTGTTACAGAAGCTTTCTTTTCTGAAGTGATCCTTGAAGTTTTTTGGATTATTGCAGTAATATATTGAGTGCCTTTGTTCATTATCATATTTCTTGCTAACTAATGTTACAAATATTTTTACTTAGTCTATTTAAGTTGAAGTCTTTCCCAGTTAAAATCAATCATTTTTTTCTCCATCAATACTTCTGGAGTGCCCCCTTAGATCATATTCAGATCCTTTACACTTGAAAATAAGAGCTTATTGCTTAATTTATCAATCTTGATCAGGCCCTAAAACCTTCTTAATTATAAAACCTTGGAATTGGAGACTTTGGAAGATATAGCATATCCATGGGAATTATTTTCCTAATATTGGATAGCCTCAACTATCTCCTCCTTTGAATTTTTTGATATTTCAGGAGAAGTTTCCAGAGGGTTCAAGTAACTGTTTTTATTAGAGGATGAAATGGAGGATGGGGTTTGATAAAAATTCCTGAAATTTGGGTTGATTTTTTGTTGAGAAATTTTGAAAGGTGTTTTCTTGAAATTAGGTAAAGATTGGATTTTAAGTTTGAGATGGGATTAAATAAGATAAAATGAGGATTAAGAAAGCTTTTCATGAGGAATTGAGTAAAAATATATATTCAGAGACTCAATATAGGGTGTTGATGAGTATTGTGCTGTGTGGTGAGTGGTTTTGATTGTTTTTAGAGATGTGATGGATGCTGAGTGGATCTTGTAGATGATGTGGTGGTCAAGGAGAGGATCAGAGCGCTGCAAAAGGTGATGAGGAACCTCAAAAAAAAAATGAAAATCTTATTTAATAGGGAAATGTTAAATTTGCAACCTTGCAACCCCTGTTCACTACCTGAAAGGGGTCGCGTGGCGGAATTTGCAATTCAGAATGGGTTGCAAATGGCCATTTGCGGCCAATTTGTGTCGCAAACAGCCATTTGAGACTCAGGTGGGTTGTGAATGGAAGTTTGAAACCTTTTTTGTGTCGCAAACCGCGCCACGCGACCCATTTTGGGTTGTTAATCGCAGAAAAAAAACAATTTTTATATTTTTATTTTTAATTTAATTAATTAATTTATTTTTTACATGTTAATTAATTAATTAATCTATTTCATTTTGTTTTATTCTATTTATGTTATTCTATTATTCTATTATATTTATTTTATTATATTTATTTTACTATATTTATTTTATTATATTTATTTTATTATATTTATTTTATTATATTTATTTTATCATATTTATTTTATTATATTTATTTTATTATATTTATTTTATTATGTTTATTTTATTATATTTATTTTATTACATTTATTCCATTCTATTTATTTATATTTTTTTTATATTAGGGCATATCAAAGTTATCAAACCCGCCAATAGAAACCCGCCATTTTTTTGACCAAACCCACCATTTTTAATGGTGGGTTTCTGAAATACACATACCCCCTAACTGGTGTATTTCAAAATGGCAGGTTTCATGAAAATGGCAGATTTCAAACATCAAACCTGCCATTAAACCCGCCATTTAAGAATCATCATCCATCCAACATTCATCACATTTAAAACATCCATCCACATCAGCAAATCCATACCGGTTGCATGTCCATTGCATCACACACATCTCATCTCCATTGCTTCACATCTCTATCAATTTTCACATCTCCATCTTCACACAAATACCACCATTTCATCACCCCACATCACATCACCATCTTTCTCAACATGTCCAATCAAACTTCCCGCCAGCAATTTGAAAATGCAAAAAAGATGACTGAACTTTTGCTACTGTTTAAATCCCATTCAGACTCTGATTCAGACTCCAATTTTGAATAAACTTGGTTGGCTTTGAATTCTCTGTTGGAAAAGCAATACATGGTTCCAAGAATACACACCCTCCACAAACCTATGTATGAAAGGCAAAAGCTTCATCTCATCCCTGACTTAAGCTTCACGCAACTATTCCAAATTCTATTGCCTTCATTCATGAAACTTTTGGAGATTATTGAAGACCACCACATCTTCCAGAACAATTCTTGGAATCCTCAATGCAATCCAGCCATCCAGCTTGCTGTTGCTCTTTGTAGATTGGGATAAAATGGAATTGGAGCAGCAATCCATCAATAGGAAAATCTATTCTCAGTCAGTTATGGAAGCATTGAATTATACACCAAAAGAGTCATGATTGATATCCTATCTTTCCTTTGCTCAGTCCTTTGTTGGCCTACCAAAGAAGACCACAAGGAGATATCTCAAGTAATGGAGAATGAAGGCTTTCCTTGTTGCATTGGTTTTGTTGATGGAACCACCATCCCCTTGAGTCAAAAACCCAAGCTAGATGGCAACCACTATTTTGATTGGAAAAAAAGGCAGCTGATTCATTTTGTTTCCAATGACTTTGAAAACACCTTTGATCACACCACTGACCAAATATGTTTCATCTTTTTGTTTAGATACTCCGTGGCCCTACAACTTGTTTGTGATAACAACAAGAAGTTCACATCCCTCCATGCTGGCCTTCCAGGTTCTTGTCATGATTCATACGTGTTAAATCAGATGCGGATTTCCCAACAACCAGAGAACTACTTTGACCAAAATCAATACCTTCTGGCCAATTTATCTTATGCTAGTTGGAAATATGTGGTTCCAGCATACCGGAATATTTCATCTAATGATCAAGGAAAAACCAATTTCAACTATCATCTTGCCCAATCACGGGTTTGGATTGAGCATGCCATAAGAGTCCTGAAAGGAAGATGGGCCAGCTTAAGGGAAATGCAAAACCAGCTTCAAAACCCCAAAGACATGAAGATCCTAATCAACTGTATTATCAATTGTGTAATCCTTCACAATCTTTTGGCCAAAATCAAAGATGAATGGAATGAGATATTTGAAGATGATATTCCTGACCCACCTCAAGTCATCCCTGTCTCATCTTGTCCCTCATCTTCTTCTATGAGAGAGCGGATTCTTCCTCTCACCCTTGTTTGCTTTGATGAGTAATTTTTGATTTTTAAATATGTGAAAAATAACTTTACAGTAAGTTTTTTTTTGGTTGTTCACCCAAGGTTCCAGGCTGAGTTGGTTTTTTTTTTTCTAAGTGGACTTGGACAAAATCAAAAAACACCTCCACCTCATACCCCACCACTTCCCAGTTCATCCACCTCTCCCCTCCACCTCACCGCTCCAACACTTCCACCTCACCCCACTCACACACTGGTTGCCTTCCTTCCTCCTCCTCATCAAACCAACTCCTTCACCTCAGCAACCTAACCAACCTCACCAGCCTCATCAACCTCACCAAGCTCCCCAAAACATCCACCATTCCACTCACCAACAGACTCAGTGAGTCCCCTTCCATCTTTCTTTCCACTCACTATTGCTTAACTCTCCTTTGAACTCCCCTCAGGTCTTCTCTTGCATCCCCCTCCTCATCTGGTAAGCCCCTCCCTTCTCTTTCTCCCCCCTTTCTCCTCCTCCTCCTGCCTTGCTTGACCAACCCCCACCAATTGATTAGGAATCAATCAACCAATTGATTGGGAATCAATTGACCAATCAAATCCTGATCAATTGATTGATCAATCAATCAAAACCAAATTGATTGAGAAATTGATTTGGTTTCAATCAATTGATCAAGCAATCAATTTGCTTTTGATTGCTTGATTGAATTGCAACTGATTGTTTGATTGTTTCACAATTGTTTTGCAATTGATCAAGTGATCAATTGCTAATGTCTCCTCCACCATTTTTTGGATTTTTCTTTGGTGCTGACCCTGATTTTTTTTTATGTGTCTCTGGAATGCAACTGAAGCCAACTGGGTCTTTTTTGATCAATTCAGGTGCTCTTTGCCATCGAAGGTATGTTTTTTTTTTTAATTTTTTTGATAACTTTACTTGTTGGTGTGTTGCATGGGTCACTCATGCCAATTTTATTTGGGGGGGATTCAGCTTCTGGTGTCCCTGGGTTCAAGTCCAGTTTTGGTTTCTTTTTTTTTATTAAATCATGTTTCACCAACAATGTCTATTGGACCAACATTGTTTTTATTTTTTATTTTATTTTTTTTTTTGTAAAACATTTGGCCGCTTTTGGGGAACATCTTATTCTTCTGCCACCCCCTCAAAATATTACACAAACATTCAAATCTATTCTTGTTACTCAACCCAATCTAAGTATAGGATTGGGAGGGAACAAGATGAAAGGAGATGGCTTGAAAAACATACAGAGAGGTGGGAAGAGTAGGGCTGTTTGCCAAAAGGGGAATCAAATGAGAGATTCCAAAATATCTTTGGAGGTTTCTGAGGAAGGTAGTAATGAAAAGGTGGTCTGGTCTGGTTGGAAACTGCGTCCTTTGGATCTGTATCCTTCAATTGTTGCAAAAAAGAAGAAGAATAGTGAAAAAACAACCCAGGAAGAGTTTGAGAAAGCAAAAAAAAACCAATCAAACCATTCCATTTCTTCCACCGTGGAAAATTAATACTCCTCAATTGATCTGATCATCAAGCCCTGGTTGCAATAATCAAATTTGTCCCATTGGAGAAAATTTCTGACCAAGACAAGAAGGACATCAACTTTGTGACAACTTTCCTTCACCAGTCAAAAAAATTTTTCAACCAGTTGGTCCTTCAAGATCTTGGGGTGGAAAAATGTGGGCAGTTGGATGGCAAAAATTGATGCACCCTTCAGAGTTATTTGGACGTTATGTGAAGAAATCATCCATTAGATCTTCCCCTCAAGAGTATGCTTTCCTCAACCTTAAGACCAACAAAGTATCCCAAATTCTAGGACAAATGTTTTGCAATTTGGCCAAACTTTCCTTTGAAGCAAACTGTGATGCCATGAAAGACAACAACATCCCCTCTTTCTCTTTGTTGGAATTTGGTTCCAAGCCTACACCTTTTGATTTCTCCCCACACATCACTTTCACCTCCAATTCTTTTTAAACCTCTCCTCATATTGACAAAGGCAACATTTCTGGCTACTCCTTTTTACTCATGGTTCCAACCAAGAAATCAAATGTTTGACCTATTGAAAATACGGACAAATATCAAGTATTGGATGGCCAATTTGTTTTTCCTGACCTTGGCTTTGGAATTGATTTCAAGCAAAAAGTTATAGTCAAAATGGGTTGGGCAGCTAATAAGTACAAGCACTGTACCTTTCCTGCTGTGGAAACAACAACCCATACCAGAATGGCCATGTCACTTCAAATTAATAAAACAACTAAAAACACTTGTAGGGACTTGAATAATGGCCAAATTTACTCTAGAAAAAAAATATAAATAAAAACAAAAATTATTATTATGTTGGTTGGGTTGAGAATACTCTCAAATGTTGTAATCAAAAATATTTTTTTTTTCTTTCACCCATGCAAATATATTTACAAGCCCAGCATTTGAGTTATCTGCTGTATCTCATCTACCGTTCTACTGCTATCAATGAAAGCCAAGGCTACTGATACCTTATCCTTTTTTTTGGTTGCAAGTTTTTCCCTCTCCTTTTCCAGTTGTGCTTGCTGTTGATCCTTCTCCTTTTCCTCTTTTTGAAACTCTAGCTCAGCCTGTTTCAACTTCCACTCAGAATCCCATTTTTGTTGATGAGCAAAACTCTTGGCTTTATGCTTTTGAACATCCATGGCCAGTTGGCAATCCCACTTTTGATTTTAAAACTCAAGTTTTTTGGATTCAATTTGTGATTTGACTGTTTTTTTCAGGGGAACAGAAATGAGCATGATTTTTAAAGCAAGGATATTCAACCAATTGACTTACATGAATCTCACTTCTCCATGATTTCTTCAAAGCCTGAAAAACCAGAAGTGTTTCTCCTCTTTTGATGACTTTTGGGGTTAATATTGATGGAATTAAAGGCCTTTTGCTTAGCCTTGGCAGAGGAGAATTGAATCTGAAAGTTGTCACTGGTGTTCAAAGGCAGTGTGGGAGGCCCCATTGAGTTGAGTTTTTGGCTCTTCTGGAATGGATGAGCCTGTTTTTTCACAATCTAAATCAGTCAGGATTAACAAGACAGAAGAGAAAAGAGCTTGGTTTCTTACTTGAACCAATGTTGAGGGTAATGGAGACTGAGGAGTGTCTTGTTCTTCATCAGCAAGGTTGATGAGATCTGCTAACCCAGGAAGAGAGCAATCCAAAGAAGGAGGGGAGGGGTCCAATGTATGGTTTGACACATCAATCAATGCGGAAGTAGACGTGGTTGGAGCTGATTGCAATTGAATATTCTCCTTGGAATCAGATGGGGGCCACTCCAAGGAAAAGGTTTCTCAAGGATCACCATTGCTAGGCTGAGCATCCCCAGCCACATCCTCAGTGTGGACTGAATTGGATTGTTGGGCATCAAAAGCGGCTAAAGGGGTGATGTTGGCCTTTGTTCCAAATATTTCATCCATTTGAATATAAAAAGGACAAATTGAGTCCAAATTATCAACCACCAATTTGATTCCCTTGGCTTTGTCAGAGTTGGTGATACCAAAGCCAGTGGAGATTGAAATGGAGTGGGCCTTTTTTTACTTGGCTCAATAATTCTTGAATGGCTCCCTCATCTGTTTGGATGACAGATCCAGCCTACCTTTTTTTTTGTTCTTGAGTTCATTGGCCATGAGGAGATAACCATTGACCTTAGAGGATGGAGGTTGGCCAACACATGTTTCATTTTCCAATCCAAATCAGGCATCATAGTTGGAAGGAATTTCAAGCCAGTTGAACAGGATGATGTGATCAGCTCTCCTGAGCTGACTTGAGCCCTTGGAAGCTGATGGGGGAGGATTGTTTGGGCCCTTCAAAGCTGATGGGGGAGGATTGTTTGGGCCCTTCAAAGCTGATGGGGGAGGAATGTTTTTTTGAGGAGTTCCTTGGCAATGTTTGCTTTGGTGAGTTGGACTTTTGTGTGGACTTGCGGGTGGAGGTTTGCTGAGGGGCCATTTGGAAAGAGTAAGGGCAATAAGGTGATGAGATGGATAAAGTGACAAGCAAGATAAAGCTATGAGAGATATGAAGTGATGAGAGAAATAAATTGAAAAGAGGAATAAAACAATGATTGGATTCTTTGAATGAGGTTGGAGGTAGAGTGATGAGAGCAATGAAGCAATGAGAGCAATGAAGCAATGAGAGCAATGAATCAATGAGAGCAATGAAGCAATGAGAGAAATAAAGTGGTGAGTGATCAAGTGATGAGGGTTCTAAATTGATGAGAGTGATGGTTAGAGTGATAAAGTGATGAGAGTGGTGAATCTTTTTATGATGAGGCTGGAGGTAAAAAAATTGCAAGGAGGTCAGAGGTAGAAGGAGGTGGGAAGCCAGGGGTGGATGATGTGGACAGGTGGTGGAAGCCTTTAAATACTTTATTTGAAAAAACCCACTTATTTCATGTTAACTTTGACATGTCTGATGTGAAATAAGTGGGTTTTTTTTGATTTTTAATGGCGGTTTTGAAATGGCGGATTTGGGTTGAAACCCCCCATTAAAAAATAGTGGGTTTGGTTAACTTTGATATGCCCTATTTATATTTTTTTATATTTATATTTTTAATTTAATTCATTAATTTGTTTTTTATTTATTTATTTATTTATTTCATTTTATTTATTTATATTATATATATATATATATATATATTTAATTTAATTGATTGATTTATTTTTATTTTTTTGTTATTTGATTTTGATTTTTTATTTTTTTATTAAAATAAAAAAAAAAAGATATAATAGATAAAAAAAATTAATTGTTTTTTTTTAAAAAAAAATACATATACAAAGGAC
The DNA here is from genome assembly GCA_025617555.3 of Puccinia polysora. Lineage (NCBI taxonomy): Eukaryota > Fungi > Basidiomycota > Pucciniomycetes > Pucciniales > Pucciniaceae > Puccinia > Puccinia polysora. Next base: position 15,957,309 of record CM062617.1, on the reverse strand, counting down.
CCATATATAAAATAAAAAAGGTTGCAAATGAACATTTGCAACTCAAATGGGTTCCAAGCGGCCATTCATGACTCAGATGAGTTCTGAATGGAATTTTTCACCTGTTTCCGACCACATGGTCACGAATTTAACATTGCCCTATTCAATATGTTATTATGCAAGAAGGGTAAAAAAGCAGACACCAGCCTAAAAGATTTTTATTTCCATCCTTTTTTTGATTTGTGTTCTCCAGGCACAAATAGTGCCCCAAAAATTAAACAAAAATAATCTTGGAACACTTTCAAAGGCTAATCTCAAAAATACAGCCTCAATTATTCCAAAATTGGTACAGAAAAACAATAAAAATGGATTTGAGAATGTGAACTCCACATTTTATTTTGAATCATTTTTCTATTGTGAGAAATATTTGTGGCAGTGAAACTGGTCATGAAAAAGCAAGAATAATTTTTTTCACTCATATTTTTTTATAAAGGCCTGCAAAATAAAATTTAAATTTATCTTCAAGCCTAATCATAAAAAAAGATAATTGAAAATATTCTGTTTTATTTTTATTCTTTTTGCGTGGTTCCAGTTTTTGGAGGTCAAAAATACATGAAAAAAATCCCCAAAACCTATTTTTGAGCTTTTAATTTGATTGAAAAACTTTTCTTTGATTCAAAATACCAAAAAAAAGGTGTAGCTTTAAGGAAAATGACCTGTATCCTAGATAATGTTGAGATTTAGAAAGTTCCTGAAAGAAATTATTGCCTATATATCAAAACATCATAAGTATTTTTTTTCTCTTTTTTTCATTCAAATTTTTGCCATCTGAAATTTGACCATATTCATTTGATAAATTCTGAAAATTTCTCAATTACTTCTTCCTCTATAAAGACAAAACTTGTTGTAGATTCTAACTTATCATATCAAATTTTCTTTACAGAAATATTTTGTCTTTAATTTTCATTCTTGAGTTCATTTATTTTCCACCCTTCTTCAAATTTTAAATCTTAATTAGGAATTTTCTTTCTGAATTCCTGGTTTGGTTATCCCTTTACCGCCTCAAATTTTAATAGGGCATATAAAATTCATCAAAACTTCCAATTTATAATGGAAGGTTTGATTCAAAAACCATAATTTCAACCCTTCCATTCAAACTCAAATATAAACCACTCATTTTGGATCAGGCATTTCAAGTTTAATGGGAAATAAGTTTTTTTTTTCAAATGAGTTATATAAAGTTACTCAGTGTTTCACAAAACCATCAATCCCTGGATCTCTACTTCTGCACAACTCCAAGCTTATCTGATATATCATCATATTTGCTGCTCATCCTTGCTTCATCCCTCTGAACCCTCATCTGAGATATCATAATATTTTCTGCTCATACTTGCTTCATCCCTCTGAACCCTCATCTTCAATCATCTTGAAATACCTCTGTTACACTCCTCAACTTGCTACTACTTCATCCAACTCAATATTCAAGTTGCTACTACAAAGCTCCCATTTCATCACTTCATTTCTCATACCTTTTTAAAAAGAAACTCCCCTCAGCAAACCATAAACAACACCCAAATACCAAATAAAACCTCTCCAATAAATTTTAAAACAAAAAATACTCCTCCCTTGGATTCAAAATCTGCAGGTTGACTCAAGCATCATTATCATCACATCCTGGTCAAATACTCAAAGTTTCCTCCAACTATGCTGCTTGCTTTGGGTCTGAGAAATAAAAAAGGTTTTTCCAACTCCAATCTTCTAATTTTTTTTATTATCTCCTGATTTCAAATGAGCTCAAGAATAAATAAAAAGGTATTCTGGAATTTTATTCAAAACAAATGTGGGATTGATTCAATAAATACAAGGCCAATTACACAACAGCCCATTCTATTTCCATCTCAACTGGGCAATAAAACCAAGAGTGTCAAATTTGTGATAAAGAATTTGGAATCAATGTTTCCTTTATATTACCAAATGGATGAAATATTTGGGGGGAAAGAATTAAAAATAACCCCTCTAGCCAAGGTTGATTCCAAAAATTCTGATTCAATAGATATGGAAGAAATTTGCACTGATCCCCAGCCCATTTATATCAATTATAACAATCAAATATATGATTGACCAGTTTTGGATTCCAAAAATGATGTTCCATAAATTCCAATTCAATCAGCCCCAATCCAGTACACCTTGGTTTCAATAGTTAACTAAAAACATTTGTTGGATCAATCACTTCCTAGGTTTGATTAAGTCAAAAATCTCACCAACCTAGAGGAATACTGTCCAAATTTGCCATCACAAAAGACTTTCACTCAATAAATTATGGATTTTCTCCCCTTGAATAGTGAATTTTAACTTATTTGGTACAATAATACTCATTCTTATCTAGAAAATATAAATCTTAAGCAAATGGGGCCTCCCAAATCATCTTCTTGTCTGATTGAATATGGTAAAAAACAATCATCCTTAGAAAAGAGAATCAAAAAAAGTTGATTTTTTATTTTATTTTATTTTTTACAACTATCCTTGATACAATTTTTAAGTCCTCCTTGATGCAAATATCTTTTTTTTTGTCCCCCCCCTTGAATAGATTTTTTTTCTTTTCAAATTCTGTCCTGTATTTCTGGTTCTCTAGGACTTATTCCTCTGGGTTTCTATTTTTTTCCCTCTTCCTTTTTGATGCCATATTCTTCAATTTTTTATTTTTATTTTGTTTATCAACTTCTATTCACAGTGAAATGAGTCATCCAAATTTTTTGATTGGGCCCATTTCATTTTTTAAAGCAAATATATTATATAATTATTTTAACAAAATGGAAGAGAAAATGACCACAAAAAGACACAAAAGAAAAATCAGCCTTCAACCAAAGTTCAAAGAGGATATATTAGAAAATTCACACATATTATAGGAGGGGGCTCACCAGAGGGTCCTGGAGGCATGCTGGGTATTGTGGTGGTGTTGGGACTTGGAGTAAAGAACTCAATCATGAAACATAGAGACCAAATCCCAACCTTCAATCCTATCAGATTCTGACTTCCACCGGTGTGGTGTCAATATATAACCTTGGATTGGGAACTGCGTCGCGGCCTGCGCGCTCAGCATCTGGTAGGTCGGGCTCAGCAGTTGGGGTGCGCGCGTTCTCAGCAGTGGCCGCTGCGGGCTCAGCAGAAGGCACAGCAGGGCAAAGCACGCAGCTGCGGGCCGGGTCTGACTAGGGAAGGCGGGCCGCGACCCGCTTGGGTGTCCAACCCAGTGATGGAGCCAGGCCGATCAGGTTCTCGGGCGGTTAGTTAGGGAAGGAAAGGGCGGAGCGATTGCGGGGCTATACCCGTGGACGGCCGCGCGCAAGCGCGGGCCGGCTACGGGACTAGGAAATTCACAACGGCGCGTCGGGCGGATACGGGCAATCGCGGTGAACTTCGAGAAGCGCACGGCGGAGGGCCGCGCCGCGGGGGACGAACCGGATGCGTGTAATGGCAGGCAAGCAAGTGGAATAGGATACGGACAGGGTACAGGTTAGGATATGGGATAGGGTTTTTGGGCCTAGGGTTTCCTTCTTCATTGTTGTCAGGTTGTTCATGTGCTTGTACTTAGGTTAGGGTTGAGGAGGAGGGCTCAAATAATTTTCCCCTCAACTCCGGGTTGTGGGGGGGGGATCGATCCATCGTATCATCAGGAGGCGGGGAGCAGACTTAGGAAAACAGAATCCCTCCCCTCTTCTCTCCTTTTCTCTTGAACGGCTGCATCCAATCTCCTTACAGACGCTTTGATCAATAACTTCCGGAACTTGAGGACGACTTCTGGGGAGTTGCCCTCTAAAGTTTCCACATCTGGGGGTCTGGCTGGGAACAATCTTTCGTCAAAGTCTCTCGAAGGTACTCACAGATGCTACCAACAGCCGCTTCTCTTCCTTCCTCCTCCAACGGCTTCCGCGCTACTCCATGGATTTACCCGCATATTCGACTCAACATTGCGGAGGTGGAGCAATTCATCTCACGTTATGAAACAATTGCGGACTCTGAAGGCGTTTTGGATTTTGAGAAGGTGCGCCATGTCGTCCTGTTCATCGAGGACGCGGAAGCGCGTCGGGAAGTGGAGGAGATGGGAGGATACCTGAACCTGGATTGGCCGGAACTGAAGGAGGACATGCTGGCAAGATGGGGGAGGCACGGTTCTTGCTTTTGGAAGGACGATCTCAAGCCATCCGCGGAATTGGGTTACCAGGCAGGCGCGCGCGACGGGACCCAGATGCAAGCAGAAGTGGACTACGCCGAACTGGAGTACTACAGGGCAGATTATGTTCCAGCCCCACCACCGGCAACCATCTCTTGGGCTAGCGAACTTACGGAGGTGGCAAGGGGCCTCAAGGCCTATCTGGAGAGTATTCAGTCCCCCAGCACTTCTGCGCCCCGCGTGTACGCAAATGGGGAGGACAACAACCGTTGGCGGACGGGACAAAGGGACCGGACAGCGGATTCAAACGCGGAATTGGTTTCCCCAGGGGGGGCTAAGAACGTGTTGGGGAAGCGGGATTCAATGGAACCGGTGCGGCCTACTGACAGGAAGCGGGCAAGGACGACGGAACGGGAAATGGATGCTCCGTGCGGACTGGGAATTGGCAAGCGGCGGACGGATCTTGCAAAGAAGGTACACGCAGCAGCGGAAGGGATGGACCACACGTTGGAGAATCACGACCCGAGCCAGACCTCTTTGAAGGCGGAGAGCGCGCATTTGGAAAGGGTAGTGGCAGCAACGGAAAGGACGGGCGCGCGTGGAAGCAACGGTGATGGTGGGCGTACAAGACACAAGAGTCGGACGGCAAACCCGATTGATCCGAGGCCGGCAGAGGCGGGGTGCGTGTTGGGGAAGCGGGTATCGGCAGGACCGGTTCAGTCTAACGGCGGGAAGCGAGCAAGGACAAATCGAGAAGAGGATACTCCGCGCGGTTCGGGAGTTGGTGAACGGCGGATGTATCTGATGGGAGGTGGGGGACAAGCGGTGGTGGGAGCAGGTCATGTGTTGGGCAATTGTAACCGAGGTGAGACCCTTTTGACGGCGGAGGAGACGGACGCCAAACGGGAAAGGGAAGCGCGCCGGGGCCAAGAATCGGACGGATCAGGCACCGACGGCATGGTTTGGAGGACTGCAGGGAGATCGGGCAACGGACGCGACCCTCATGGCATTGGCTGAAGCCACCAGCTGGGGACAGCAGCTAGGTTTGGGGGGGGAACTAGAGGATAAGGCGCGGGCGCGGCAATGGGATATAAAAAAAAAAAAAAAAAAAAAAAAAAAAAAAAAAAAAAAAAAAAAAAAAAAAAAAAAAAAAAAAAAGAGAAATCTTTCACCTTTTCTATCATTTCTCACTCTTCACTTTTTTTTCTTATTTTCTCATTCTTTTTTTATCATTTCTTGGGCGCGGACGCGGTTCTCAACCTCGCGTCTTAGTTCTCACTCAGGCGCGGACCCGGCTCTCATTCTCGCCCTCACGATGCGCACGGCGCAGATTTTTCTCGGTAAAACAAATTCGCGTTTGAGGCGTGTATTTCTCTCAATGAATAGGGAAACGCGGTACAACAAAAAAAAAAAGTGGATAATAGAGGGAAGGGAAAAAGAAAAGGGGAAGAGGGGACGAGGCCGAGGCGCTTAAGCCATCTTCATCATTTCCTCCATTTCCGCCCTTGATGACGCCAGTAGAGCCCGGAATGACGCCAAGAGTTCACACCGGGCTTCCAAGGATTGGGCTCCGGGAGTTTCAAGGTATTGGCGGAGCATTGTAGTCGACCTTTCCGCGAAAACTTCAAAGCTGGCTGCCGGGAGCGCCATCACAACCGGAATCTCCGGGATCTCGGGAGAGTCGGCGGGAGGAGGGGCTGGTGCAGACGGGCGCTCAGGGGATCCAACGGGAGGGTCCAGTCCGATAGGAGGCAATGACAAGATGACCACCGGCGACGCGGGCGGAGGAGTATGGCCTTGTGGAGTCAGAGGAGTCGGAGCAGCGGGCGGAGGAGTAGGGCCTCGTGGAGTCGGAGGAGCCGGAGCAGGGGGCGGAGGAGGAGCTGGGGCCAGAGCAGCGCGTCGCCTAAGGATTTTGTTGATTTGCGGGTCCCTTGTGCCTTGCGTAACCCGGATGCGATCCGCCCAAAATCGCAAAGCCCTCCGATAAGCCGCAAAGTCCGGATAGTCATCCTTACGCGGTGGTCCTGCGCGGCGAAGCGGAGAAGAGGAGTCGCAGTTGGAGTTCGGACGAGGACGGCGGAGAGGTGATCCGGGTGGAGTCCACGAGTCCTCTGAGATAGCGTCGTCATCCAAAACCACAAACGGGTCCGGACGAGCCCGCTTGCGCGGCCGAGGACGAGAGCCGGATTGGTTGGGTCCACGGGGCATACCCTTGCTAAGCAAGCAGCGGCGGCACGCGGAGCAGGCGCGGCGGCCGGACACAATAGAGCATTCAAGCCCGTTTTGGGCGCAGAAGTCGCAGCGGACCATGATGACGATGGAGTGGAGGGATAGGGATGCGGAGCGGAGTTTAGAGTTGGTAGAGGGGGTAGGGCGCGAAGGACGGCCAAGGTGACAATGGGAAGGACCTCTGGGGACAGAACTCAAGTTGGGGGGGGATGTGGTGTCAATATATAGCCTTGGATTGGGAACTGCATCGCGGCCTGCGCGCTCAGCATCTGGTAGGTCGGGCTCAGCAGTTGGGGTGCGCGCGTTCTCAGCAGTGGCCGCTGCGGGCTCAGCAGAAGGCACAGCAGGGCGAAGCATGCAGCTGCGGGCCGGGTCTGACTAGGGAAGGCGGGCCGCGACCCGCTTGGGTGTCCAACCCAGTGATGGAGCCGGGCCGATCAGGTTCTCGGGCGGTTAGTTAGGGAAGGAAAGGGCGGAGCAATCGCGGGGCTATACCCGTGGACAGCCACGCACAAGCGCGGGGCTATACCCGTGGACGGCCGCGCGCAAGCGCGGGCCGGCTACGGGACTAGGAAATTCACAACGGCGCGTCGGGCGGATACGGGCAATCGCGGTGAACTTCGAGAAGCCCGCGGCGGAGGGCCGCGCCGCGGGGGACGAACCGGATGCGTGTAATGGCAGGCAAGCAAGTGGAATAGGATACGGACAGGGTACAGGTTAGGATATGGGATAGGGTTTTTGGGCCTAGGGTTTCCTTCTTCATTGTTGTCGGGTTGTTCATGTGCTTGTACTTAGGTTAGGGTTGAGGGGGAGGGCTCAAATACCTTTCCCCTCAACTCCGGGTTGTGGGGGGGGGATTGATCCATCGTATCATCAGGAGGCGGGGAGCGGACTTAGGAAAACAGAATCCCTCCCCTCTTCTCTCCTTTTCTCTTGAACAGCTGCATCCAATCTCCTTACAGACGCTTTGATCAATAACTTCCGGAACTTGAGGACGACTTCTGGGGAGTTGCCCTCTAAAGTTTCCACACCGGTTCTATTGTTGACACCAAACATTTTCAATTTCTAAACTCCTTGTCCAAATATAGTGATGTTTCCTCTGCCAATGAATTGTTTGCTGAGGAAAAACTGATTCCCCTCAATCCCATCTGCCAATCCACAAATGAGGAAAGTGAGCCTTCATAAACCAAGACCAATAACACCAAGCCACCTCCTGATTCATCTGAAATTTCCAAAGTTACCGTAACCCTGGACACCTCTGCTGAAGCTTCTTCCAGAGCTGTGCCTCCCACTCAAGTCCTGAGGGAGCAAACTCTGGCAGTGAAGCCTGTCAAGTACAGTCATCTCACCAACTATTTGGACCCCAAAAAGGTTAGTACGGCCAAGTGGGTTGAACTCAACTGCATCAAATTTCACAATGTCTGGAAGGATACCCCTGTCACTCCCAAACGCTGGTTGTCCACCATCTGGGTCAACCAAAAAAAGGCCACCACAAAGTTTTCACCCAAATTCATTAAGTCTTGCCTGTGCATACAAGGGTTCAAGAAAGAACCAGGAATAGATTTCTTTGACAATTTTGCTCCTACCAGAAAATTTCCCTCCTTACTGCTTCTAATGACACTGGCCACCAACAAAAATCTTCCAATCAGACAGTTTGATGTAAAAAGTGCATTCCTGTTTTCTCCACTATAAGAGGACTTGTATATCAAAAATCCTAAGGAATCAAGCCAAACGTTTACCTTTCTCAAGCTGAAGAAATCCCTCTATGGACTCAAGCAAGCTCTGGCCAATTGGAATCATACACTCACCTCCTGGTTTGAAGAGATAAATTATCAGCAATCCTCCTCTGACACTTGTGTATAAATCCATAGGAACCAAGACTCTTTCATCTTTTTCCATGTTGATAACTTGGTAGTTGTAGGAAAGGTTGAGACCTTTGAAGATCTCTTCCTGAATCAATTTCCAAACTAATCACCCCATGACCTAGATACTTTGCTGGGGATGAAGGTGGCATTGAATGGGTCTTCCTTTCTACTCTCTCAGCCCAACCTGATCAAAAAATTAGTCAATCTCCTGAACCTAGCTGGGTGTAGATCTGTTGTCACTCCTCTCACCCCCAATCCTCAGCTGATACCGGCCCCTGAAAATGATTTCAAGGAGTTTGAATCTCTTGGAGTCAACTACTGTCAAAACACTGGACTCCTGAACTACCTTTCAAGCCGTTCTTGGCCCAACATTGCCGCTGCCTCCCCCATTCTGTCCAGGTTCAATCACCAACCAGGTATCCAACACTGGAAGGAGTTTCTCCATTTCTGGAAGTACCTGAAGTCCAACGCCAATCACCAGATTATCCTGTGTCCTTCTTCATCATCCAAACCCCAAATAAAAATTTTCACCAATGCAACTTGAACTGATGACTTGGACACCCAATCATCACAAAGTGGAATCATATCCTTCTGGAAGGGGTGTCCCATTTCCTGGACAAGCAACCAAAAAAAGAAAATCACTCTTTCATCCACAGAATCCAAGTTGAATGTTCTCTCCAACAGAGTTCAAGAAAGTTTTTGGATGAGACACCTTGTATCTGAACTCTGGGGGCTGAAGCTGAACCCAACAATCTTTCACGTGGAAAATAAGGGACTGATTGAGAAAATAAGAAACTTTGGGTCCAATGCCAAGACCAAACATCTCAACATCAAGACCAAGCACATCCGCTCCCTTCTTTGCAACAATAAGATCAAAGTGACTCTCATTCTCTCATCCTGCATGATTGCCAACACTCTCACAAAGGCTGCTAATATCAAGTCTCTCTCTCTTCTTGCTTCCAAATGCTTTTCTATTCAAATTCTTTCCTCATAAAAAGATCTGGGGTGTTGAAATTCTATGTCTGACTTATGCCTCAATCCCTGACTGACTCTAAGCTGCATTGTTGCGCCACTGTGAATACTCCATTTCTTCTCTTGCTTTATTTTGGCCTCTCATGTCTTCTGGTTGTTCCCCTTCTTCTCTCCTGGTCTTCTTTTATTTCTTCTAACTCCTTCTCCAACTCAGAACCTCTGGCAACCTCAAAAGTCTTCCCTTGTGTCTTTGACACCTCAAGATCTATTGGCTCTTGTCTCAAGGGCTCTTCAACTCTTTGACTCAGAACCCTTCTTCCCTTCCTCATCATTTTTGAGAATCCTCTCCATCTTTTGGCTGTTCTCATTTGGTGAGAAAAGTATCACTTCAACTCATTTTTCTGTTTCCTCTGCTCAAGTGTTTGCTGTGTATTTTCCATCTCCCTGTGTGCTGGTTCTTCCGGCTTAATATAAAAAAAAACAGATTTTTTCCAAGGAAACATATTCATTTTTCACTAAATCCAAGAGGTTTGTAAAAATTTTAAAACTTATATTCTCAATATAAAAAAAAAAATAGATTTTTTCCAAGGAATCATATTCATTTTTCACTAAAGCCAAGAGGTTTGTAAAAATTTCAAAACTTGGAGATCATAATATTTGGCAATTTTCCCATGAATTTGACACCTTGTTGGGTACAAAATCTGGCATCAAACTTGAACTTACTGCTAATCATCCAACTAAAAATCTGGCTGAAAGATTTTTTATTCATATCCTGAATGGCTGGTGAGGATGATCCGGATGAATTGAGTTCATGGCAAGTTGATGGACTTTTCTTTGATTTATTCCTTTGACTTGTAATTTGATTTAAAGTAAATACTCATTCCCCTTGATAAGTAGGATCTATAGGACAACTGTTTTCCAGACCATTGGTCATTGAGGTTTGTCTGGTGACTGGTGAGACCTGCCAAGGGACCCCATAAAGTTATGAGAGTTATTTAAAATATTTCTGTGATTTTTGAGCAGATATTGAGCATTTTCTTTTTCTTTTTCTTTTTCTTTTTTTTTTTTTTGATTAATTGGTGGAGATATAGAACTTGGCCCAAGTATCAACATGTAAGGAAAATATTGTTGATCAATGTTTTGAGATGACCAAAAGGATTCACTTAGAAAAACTTCCAACAATCCAGTTTTTGACCCTTCTTTGTTGATCCATTAGTCTCATGAAGTGTTCTAGGGAAGCTTGTTGAGGGAAAAAAAATTGATGACCCAAATCAGAGAATTTTGGCTGGATTAATAAAAAATGGTTTTCAACTTATATATTATTCAATGACTGAGATATCTGGAAATCTTTAGGACACCATAGATGGATGATTATTGATCAAAAATTTCATCTTTCAATCAATCCCTGATCTTTGAAATTATTTCTACATCATCAAAGTTAAGAGGGTAATTATAAACCATAATCATTATGGGATCATGATGAGTTCAGTCTTAGGAAAACAAAATGGAACTGTTTTTTTACCTTTGTGATTTGAAACTCCATTCTAATTGTGGCTTGATATTTTTCAGTGAAAAATTCCACCAATTTATATATTTACATAAACATGGGGTTCAAAGGCCCTTGGTTTCAACAAAAACATAACAAGCTGAAAATTGCTAACTTAGAATGGATTCAAAACCATAAAAAAAATATATCATGGGGATATGTTTAGCAGGTATGAATCCATCCTAACCATCTTTTCAAAGCTCATCATGTCCATTATATCCCCTTGAATTTGTACAATCCTAATCAAAACTCTTTGAATTGGCCCTCTTTCAATTCATGTATGATTTAAGATGGATGTCAACAGAAAATTTAGTAGGTTTTCCTATGAATGAATTTCATGGTGCCTTGCATAGAATTTAAGTGGTCCAAAGAATCAATCAGTCTTGGTATCTACTAGAGGGAAAATTGTTTCTTGTGGAGCATTTTCAATAGATGCTATGTAAAATATAGTAAAATACATGATAACCTCTGATCATTAGTGCACATTCACCATGCTTTCCTTTCTTTTCAAGGTTAAAAAACCAAAATTGAATAAAAATCTCTATAAATAATTTCCATCCTATAGATTTAATTAAATCTCAACCTTGATGGTACAGTTTTGTGGACAGCCTTCCATATGAATCATAGGGCTTGATTTGGGGTGTAAGAGGAAATTTAGGGTGGGGATCAATCCATAGTTCATATGTACTGCCTCAAAGGTGACTGAATCAATCATGTACATGAATATTTCAAATTTCAGGGCTGGGTTGGCTACATTATTCTTGAATGATGGTGCAGGAAAACTATGGGGTGGCTCCAAGGTGACTAGAATTGAAAGATCAGATGATGGGATGAGTCAAGACACAAAATTTTTTAAAAAAATGAAACAGGATGAGATAGAAGATGATAGAAGATAGAAGGAAACTATGGACCTCAGAATTGATCAAATACATGATGGTAATAACATGTGAAAACAACATATTCAGGATTTCCAGAGGTCCATGTAGGGCCAATATTTCAAATTCAAGGGTTTCATTAGGTCATTGTTAGTTAGATGGAGGGAGGTTGATTCTTGTGAGGAGGAGGGGGTTAGATTCATAAATGGAATATTTAATGATTTAATTACACCATTTATATAAAATATGCCATTTGGAAATGCACCTGTTAGTGGATAAGTGCATTTGAGCAACCCACCATGAAAAATTTCAGTTTTTTTCATAGAAAATTGTGTTTTTTCTAACTGTGATACACACTCATATTACAGAATCTGTTGTGATTGGATCTTTTTCTTCCAATTGGAATCTGGAGTTTTATTCTGGCTCAATTCTGATTAATTAAGACACAAGTTAAAACTAAACCTCTTCCTTGACTTGCTTCATTGATACATAGACACCAGGTGGTTCTTCCAGAATATGAATAATTTGTGCTGGAGTTTTTGCTATTGATTCTATTTGGGACCTTGGAAATACTTTATTTAAATTATTTTTTTCATTAGCTCTACTCTTTGTTTTTTTTCTTTGATATTTATCAAAATTGAAATTATATTTTGTGAATATTAATTCAAACTAAGGAAGAAGAACTGCTTCATCATTGGCTCTCAATATAAATAGTCTTAAAATTTCAAGTTTCATTCAAATATCCTTCCTACCTCAGATTTAAATAAGTATCTATTGATAGAAATCAAAAGCAAAAAGTTAATTTATTCATCCAAAATTATTTTTTAATTTGAGAAATTAGCTTCATCTGCATTTCTTGCCTTGGAATTATAATTGCAGTTGATAAAAATATTTCAGAAAAAATGGGAGAATTTAAGACCACTTAGTATTACTTGTTTGACAAGATTAAAATCTATTATGTAGGGATATCACTAAATGATAAATTTTTGAATTGATTCAAAGATAGAGATTTTTCCTCAAAGCTTACAGGAAATTTCAGATTTTTACCCAAGAAAATTTCATGCTTCAAGCCTAAAGTCTTATTTTGATAGATCTCATTTCAATTTTTACCTTTAAATCATCAGGAGAAACAAATTTTAAAATTGGAAAGTTTGGAACCAACTTAAAATTAAACTATCCACTCAATGCTTTCAAAACCCAAAAATTATCTCCAAGATCAAGGGATCCATCCACATTTACTAACCTCATTAATTATATTCAACTGCTTTTTGGACCTATTTAACTACCTTTAATCAATCCCTATGTACTTAAAATCTGGTTGAACAGCAAGATTCTTCCATGCCAGATTAATCCTTACAATTACCAGTCACACTTGGAATTCTCTTCTCAAGCATGATTTCTTCTTTGCATTGCTTCATCATCACCAACAGCTATTACTTTTCCCACAATCACCCTATTAGATTTGATGAGACCTAGTGACCCTTGCATTTACTACCCATACTTGTGACCACATCTGTCTTATTTCCCATCCATATCTACATTGAATTCAACTTACATCCATCTCATTTTTACTTCCCCCCCCCCTAAAATCAAAGAAGCCTTCATTTGATACATTCTTGAATTTGATGCATTGAAATCATCACATTGGGCTTGTACCAGTTTACTGATTCATTATTGAAACATTGATCTCAACCTTCCACTTTAAATTTTTTTATTTGAAGATTACTTCAAAACTTTCATCAATTAACTCATCAAAACAGCATGCTGGCTGATTGGCTACCAAGTTAGCATGTTCACATGCCATCATTCTCTACAGCCCCTACCCCCATCCCTATAACTCAAGGCTTCCAGGTTTGGGTTACAACACAACTATGCTACTCCTGGGCAGGCAATGTTAACTGCCAGCCTTTGCATGTTCACAGTTATTTCTGATGGGTTTCTTCATTGGGTAATTTGAAGTTGCTAGGTGTTACTTATGTTGGAAAATTAGGAGTTGCTGGATGCTACAGGGACAATGGATTGCTATAATTTGGCTTCTTTTCTTTTCTTTTTTGAATATTGGGTAATCAGGGTTTGCTGAGTGGTATGGGTACAATGGACACTCAAATTGGGTTTGCTCAAAGGTGGGTGCTCAAACAGGTAATGTAGGGTAGAACCAACAGCTTTTGACCTGTTGAGGAAAAAAGAAAACAGTGCGTTGGTTGATTGGCTACCAAGTTAGCATATTCACATGTCACAGTTCCCTATGCCAATGCTAGTTATCTCGTTTGTGCCATGCTCATCTAAATTCTCAGTCATCCCTCAAGTATGTACACACATGGGGTGGCTGGGTGACAGAAACCTAGAAAATCTGTGTATGGGCCACAAATGGATTTTTCAGTACTTGGCATCTCAGAGATAATGCATCACGCTACAAGGCCTGATGATATCCATTTTCGATTTTCTTTTTGACTCTTATGCTCACTTTTGTTCTTGCTTCATAGCTTCTAGGAAATCATGAAGCTGCTTATGGTTCGTGGCGCGTTTTCCTACGGCCGCAAGTCACTTTTCTGAGATAAGAAAAAAAAAAAACTTAACTGTTGTCCGGGCTTGCTTCAAAGCTCGTATGGAGCTCCAAGACTCAACGGGGTTAACGGATTTTGTATCCGAAAGAAAGACTTGACTTCTTTAGCCCTCGCTTAGGAAACCAACCAAATCTGCCCAACTAGCCCTGGTTATAATTCAAATCTGAACAATACTCCGCTTGAATCGAGGGATGCGTTGACCGACTTTAGCGTTACTCGATTGGGCCTCGGAGGCGGCAATTAGTGCTGCTCGCAACCACGCGACATTGTGATGTCATACCCAAGCACAACAGGAAATGTGGAATTGCCCCCGAGCGATTCTTACTTACGTGTTTTGCAGGAAGCGGGGAACTGTTCGCAACCGATAGTTATGCTGCAACAGGAGTGGCAAAAGAGGACGGGAAAAGGCATGCTATACAAATATATCGTGATTGGATGATTGATTCTTAAACTGCATGGGTTGATCATCTACAGGGCTGAATTCTAAATGATGCATCACTTGAGACCTGGACACGGAGGAAAGCCGACCAAGCTAAGTCCTTGCTCAAGCTTTCCACGCCTTCTTGATCAACTCAGTCATACCTGCAGGTGTTGGAGGAAGGGGAGGCAAGGGAGGATGATACTTCAGTACCAAGCCAAACAATATCAAATAACTCGATAGCAATAACTCACCGATATCATGAGTATTGAACTGATAGATTCCTACGAGCACCCCGCACGTCAAAGCGCGTAGGGTCCAGTTGGCAATAGGACTGATGACGGGAAATTTACGCTTCGGGACGTAATCGATCAAAACTTGATCGAAGCCCTGGTAGACGAGTTGTTGAGCAATTTTTGTCGAAGAATGCATTAGTTATGAGATCTGAAACGGCTATGACCATTAATGATTTGTTACGTGTTATGACTATTGCTATCCCTACCCCCCAGAAAAAGGGTTACCAAACGTACCATATGAGAATGGGCAACTAAGAACACTCCAAGAACTGCATCGAGAAGCGGGTTGGGGCTCGCTATGGCCGTGGCGGCAGAGACGGGCACCAAAGCAGCGGCGATGGATCTTTCAAAAGTCCAATGGATCGATCCATGAGCTTTGCTAGGAGGTGGGAATGTTGTAGGATCGTTGATTGTTCCCTTGACGTATGCTACGAGTAGGGAGATGGAGACAGAGAGTCAGAATCCACGATGGATACGCTGCTTCCTTCAAGTTACTGCTGAGATCGATAGGCTTCATCTGCACGGCGACGAAACTGGTCCTTACGGGAATCTGCGGAGCTAGATTTGACAAGTGCGGAGGATTGAGAGAAGGCGGTCGATCCTACGGTCCGGGAAGCAGATGATCGAGTCAGGACCAGGCCACCAACAAGATTTACCATCCAACCTTACAAGGTGGAGGATGACGTACTAGTAGCAATAGACTGTCGATGGGGAGCGACGAAGGGCAGGCGCCTTGCAGCGGGCAGCTTGGCGAGTTGAGGTGTTGAGCTGAACAGGTGGTTAGCTGGCATGCCGAACGGAGGGGATGGGCGAAAGGGGCGGGTGGGAGATGAAGCAGAAGGAGGCAGAGTCGAGTCACGCGGAAGGGGGCGGATGCCGAGTTTGGAGCGATGACGATGGGTCACAACGGACACGGGAGGGAGACAACGCCCCACCGGCGGAAGCGAACCTGTCATGGGCCTGTCGCCGGTCGAAGGCACTGGGTCAGTGGAGCGTTGAAGGCCGACCAATCAGAGAAGAACCAAAAAGGTTCTCCCATCATGAACTTTTGAATGCAGCAGTTCCGGGAAAATCATAAGATGAACTCACAAGCTTTTCTGAATTCCTGCTGGCTTGCAAGTCGAAATCATCACATCAATCTCACTGAATCCTCAATGAGCCTTTTGCTTCCGCTCTGTTCTCCCTCTCCACAGTCTTACTCAACGCTTGTTTTCTGAGACTCTAATTGCTGGAATTTCAAAGGCTCTGCTTACATTATTCTTCTGAACTTGAGAAGGTTTTATTTCTTTTGATTATATATTGGTTTAATCTTTGATCCCTACCAGTAGTTTTGTTGAACTACCCATGTGGTGGGAGGCTTGCCAATCTGCTAGGCACAAGTCAACTAAATATCAATGAAATCATGAATAACAGCATACATCAAGATGAACCCACAACTTTGATCCCAAGTTATACTTCTGATAAACTCCTAATCTGAAGAAATTCATGAAAACATTTAATCCAAAATTCAACACCTTTTGGAAATTGGTTGGGATTACTCCATCAACTGATTTCCTGGTAAGAAACCCTTGAAAGTAGCCCAGGCTATCATCACACCAAAAAAATTACTAACATCACACCAATCACACCCAAAGGCAAAGTCTTGAAAAAAGACTTTCTGCATTCCCGCCCCAGGAAGTTTTTCAGCCTCTTTAAGGTTTAAAGGGGTGCCTGGGGTGGGGGAACACACCATTTGATGGCATTTTGGGCTCCCTAAGGCATGTAGACATTAATTGAGGCCCTGGGGGTCTAAATAAAGGCCTCCAGACCCGCTGTGGGGTCTGTCTGGGGTAAAATTTTTTTGGAGAATTCAAATATGGACATAAATTGAGTAAATTTAATATGAAAAAATTCTATAAATACCAATTTTTGGAAAGCAATTCAAATCTGACCTCATATTTTTTTTAAAAAAAAATCCAATGTAAGGGAAATAATAAAAATGATAAAAAAATAATTTAATTGCAAAAAGTAAGATATATCCAGTGGGATATGAATACCTTGGTACCAAAAAAAAAATCAAAATCAAAAGGAAATGAAAAATACCCATTTCATGCTGGGAATGCAAATATTTTGAAATATGAAAACAACAATATCACTCAGTACATAAATAATTATGTATAAACAATATACTTCTTTAAAGAAAATTCAAGATTTTTGATCAAATTTAAATCCTCTTGTGCCAAGAATAAGAAACAATAGGGTGTATCAAAGTTAGCAAAACCTCCATTAGAAACCTGCCATTTTTTTTGACCAAACCCGCCATTTTTAATGGTGGGTTTCTGAAATGAAAATACCCCCTAACTGGTGTATTTCAAAATGGTGGGTTTCATGAAAATGGAAAATTTCAAGCATCAAAACCGCCATTTATGCACCATGATCCATCCACCATCCATCCCATCCACACCTCCACCTCAGCAAACCCATACTGATCCCATCTCCATTGCATCACATACATCTCATCTCCATTGCATCACATCTCCATTGCTTCACATCTCCATTGCTTCACATCTCCATTGCTTCACATCTCTATTGCTTCAAATCTCCATTGCTTCACACAAATCTTATCATCATCTCATCACCCCACATCACATCACCATCTTTCTCAACATGTCCAATCAAACTTCCCAGCAGCAAGTTGAAAATACAAAAAAGCTGACTGAACTTTTCACCACCGGTCCACTCCCACCAGTCCACTCCTTCCTCCTCCTCACCCACCACCTCCACCTCACCCATAAACTCCACCTCACCCACCAACTCCACCTCACCCATCAACTCCAACTCACCCACCACCTCCCCTCCTCCTTTGGTTGGCACCCCTGGTAAGCCCCCCCCTCCTCCTCCTACTCTTCCTGCCCCTCATGGGTTGCTGATACTTTGATCATTCAACCTCTAGGTCCCCCCACACCTCCTTGCACAATTGACCAGTTAAGCTCCCCCCCTGCTCCTCCTCTTCTACCGCTTTAGCTGGCCTCCTCCTCCTCCTCCTCTGCTGCTTCAGCCGGCCTCCTCCTCCTCCTCCTCCTCTTCCGCCGCCAGCAATTGATTGATTGATTGTCAGAGGCCTCCTCCTGCTCCTCCTCTGCTGCAGCCAGAAATAAATGGATTGATTGTGTGCAGTGGCCTTCAATGGAAAGATTTGATTTCCTGGGGATGAGACTCAATGGATGATATGACCATTGTGGTGCCCAATCTGGGACACCTGTGGAACAGTACGGGAAAAGTAAAATTTTTATGAACTTTTATATAGCCTCCATTTAGATCCAAAAAAAAAAAAAAAAATTCCGCTCTATTTGTAGTATCTCTTGTAAATAGTCTACAGGGACCCATTGTCTATAAAAGGAGGGGCTCTCCACTGCCTTTTCCAATTATCCAGGGGAGTGTGTGCATATGTCCCCCCTATTTATCATTGAAATTGAATTCTCATCCTCATCCTGGGTATATCTATGATTGCCCCCTGATCCATTTGATCCTGAGTCTTTGCCCCTCTGTGGCCTGATCCTTATCACCAACCAATAGCCTTTCTGGTTGAAGAGAATTCTGTCTGTTGGAATTCTTGAGTGTGTTATACCACTCCTTGATCCCTTTCTCTGACCATACTGGTCTTGATCCCTCCTTGATCATCTTTCTGGAGCCAATTGCAATTGATTGAGGAGGTCTTATTAAGCTTAAGACCTGGATTGTTATACCTCCCTTATTTTTTTGGAGTTGCATTCTTCCAGCCTACTCTTGAGTTCCTTGAGAAGTGTTGAGGTTATCCTTGCTTCAAATCAGTTTAATGTTTGATTTTAGAGCTTCTTAAACATAGTGCTTTGTCTTGTACAGCCACCCTCAGTTATCTGGTACCCTTCAAGGGCTTGATTGCGGAGAGTTGGGCAGGTTCATTGAGAACCTGGAGATTGGTCGGGTTTGAGTTGATCATCCCCAATCTTCTGCTGACAACCAGAGTTATTAGCTTGTGGGCGTTGTTTACATACAGCAGCTTCATTCTTTGAGCTTTAAACAAACTTTAGCTTCTTTTGTCCAAGTTTTTCCCACATAATCTTGGCTCAGATAGTGCTGTTCCATTGCTACCAAACTACTATCATCTTTATCCTCTACTACTTGATTCCTCATTTACCAGGTTCTGGAACTTGATCTTGGTTACATTTAAATATTTTTGTAAAACTCAGGAGGGCAGCCTAAACAGCACCTTTCCCCTCCACAGAACTGCCACGGCCTAGCACCGTTTGGAGTCTTACACCATCCAAGGTACACTTTTTGGGACAGGTAAATTGGCCCATCTGGCAATGGCACACTTAGCTGTTGAGTATACTGTGTTGTACCAGATTGAAGTCCGCAACATCATGACAGCAGTGGAGATACTCCAACACTGCATGAGCCAGCATCTGAGCGCACGCTCTCCAACACTCTGGCTTGTGATAACAGGGAAGACAAATCCACTCAGTTTGATTCATCTTTTAATCATTGATCTACTCTTCTCTCATTGTCTCATCATACATTCACTCAATCCATCCTCAACATCAATCCTAATCTCTATCTACAACTCATTGACAATAACCACAAAGGACTACAATCTGGTAATTGTGATTCAAGGCGCTTAATGGTCTCAACCTTAACTGAAACTCAGGATCAACAGATCACCCCATTTGAGTCAATCAACGGTGTCAAGGTCACTTTGTTACAGCCCTGAAGATCAACATCAGCAAGTATGATCACATCCTTGCTCCTGGATTAGAAGAAACCTAGACTAAGCTTACCATTCATCAATTACTCCTTCCAGGCCTTTCTTCTTTAAGATGTTGGATCCAATGTTGTGCTGAGATTTCAATTGATATCATTCTCATTCCTGTTGTTGAAGATTCTCATACTTGCTCCACCTATTTCTCACTGAGCTAAACATTTCTTATCTCTTCTTATTTGAAATATAAGTGGTTCTGGTGTTTAGCCATCTCATTTCTTACACGGTTAAAAGCCAAAGCAACTCTCTCAAGATGACTGACTATCAATAATCACTAGGACCAGGGGGAGACAGCACAATTAGGATGATAACGCTCAAAACCCTTTTAGAGTCAACTCTGCTCTTGAACAAAGACAACTACTCCATCCAGAAAGTCAAGATGGAAAGCTTATTTGACCTACAAGGGATTCTCCACATCATGAAGAGTGACAGCAACAATGTCCAGCTGGATCCTGAAATCAACAAAGACATGGCTCCTTTTCTGCTTGCAAAGTTAGAACCAGCAACGCACACAAACATCATCAAGCCTGGTAACTTCAGAAATGCCAAATAGATCTGGATTGCAACTGAAGATTACTTTGCCTCCTCCCAATGAGCAAATCGAGTGAGGGTCTTCAATTTGTTCCTATATCTTCCCTTCAGTGAAGACAACATCAATAGTTTTGTAACCAACGTACAACTGCACCTCAACAAACTCTCCAAGGTTGGGATTGAATTGCGGTCCAACATCCTTGCATACCTAATCCTATTCAAGTTCCCTCCAAATTTGAAGAACATGGCCTCCCAAATTATGCATGGCGACAAAAAAATTACCTTTGAACAAGTGCTTGACCACTTGGTGCAACACAAAAATGAAATTGACGCCAAAGTCAAAGAAGGAGCAACTTCATCAAAGGTAAATCTGAGCCTATACTTTAACTACCCCAGATGCAAAAACAGAATTCACAATCCTGAGGTACAGAACCATCCACAAGAGAAGTGTTGGGTCAAACACCCTGAGTTCAAGCCCAAGGGATTTAAATCTCAAAAACCGGAAAAGAAGAAAAAGGAGGAGGTATCCAACTTCTTTTCCTACTATCACTGCTTTGCACACACTCTTCCTTCAAATCAAACAGTTCTCATTCTGGATTCTGGGTGCTCAATTCACATGCTAACCAACAAAAGCTTGTTCAACACAATGAAATCAGAAGATGGATCATATTTCATCAAAACAGGCAAACCAGGAGTTTTTTTGGCAATCATGGGCAGAGGAATGGCAATACTCAAGTCAACTTCAGGTACTCTCAAACTTAAAGATGCTGCATGGACACCTGATGCTTGTGTAAACCTACTCTCAATGGGATTATTTCTAGCTAAGGGAGCCAATTTGATTGTCAATGACCAATTCAGTCCACCCACTTTCAAACTAACTGCAAATCAAACAACTGTGCTTTAAGGAAGAATCATAAATAATCTGCTGTATCTTGACATGGAGCGCGAACAAAGTTATCTCACCTCAACAGATCCTCCCCTTGAAGAAATCAACCAACTGCACTTGAAACTTTGTCATGCTGGAATTGCAAGAATCAAGAGATATCTCAAATCTGCAATTACCCAGAACATTAAAAGCGCCTTCTTGTGCAACAGCTGCAAAAAAAGTAGAATCACCCGTGCCAGCTTTAAGGACTTGTCAAACAGGGCTGAAAAAGTGTTCAAAAGAGTTCATGCCAACCTGATTGGTCCCATCAACCCATTGTCCAAAGGTGGCTATTGCTACTCTCTTACCCTGGTTGACAACTTCAGCGGATACATAAGCTCCTTTCCACTGAAGCAGAAGAGCAATGCCGGTGACATCATCAAGTTTGTCATCCTAAACAAGTACAAAAAGCAAGGCTATCATCCTTTGGAATTCTGTTGCAACAAAGGCAGTGAATTCATCAATGCCAACCTAACCAACTTCTTCAAAGACAAAGGAATTTGATGGATAGTGTCCAAAACTTACCACCCGCAGCCCAATGGACAAGCTGAAAGAGCAAAAAGGACAGTTGCTGAATCTGTATGGGCAAAATTCTCATCCTCCAATCTTCCAAAGAACTACTGGCACGAGGTCATCTGGAGCTGCTCCTTGGCCTTAAACCAAATTCCTAACTCCAACGGGATCACTCCATGGGAGCTCATGCACGGAACCCAGCTGCTGGCGGATTATCTGAAACCTATAGGATGAAAAGTGAGGTTTCTCAATCTTTCAGACCATCATCCTAAGAATTTCGATGAAAAAGGACTGCCAGGACAGCTCATAGGCTATGCGCCCAAACTACTGTCCTACCATATCCTCACAACTTCAGGTAGCATCATCAAAACCAAGAATGTCAGGTTCAGCAAATCCCAACTCCAGACCTCTGAAGATTTTCCTTCAATTCAAGAGGACGCCCAAGAAAACACAGCACCTGTTTTCATCACCCAACCCCCAAGTGAAAGAACACCAGCAGATATTGACAAGGTGATTGAGTCCTCAATCAAATCAGAGTCCAACAACTTGTCTGGATCCAAGGAAGATGACAAGGAAGAAGAAAGTGTCATAACAGAAGATCTCATTCCCAAGACTCAACAGCTCAGAAATTGAGTGGAACTGAAGCCTCCACAGCACTATGTTTATTACACGGTCAAAACTCCCAGAACAGCTGAAGAAGCGCTGAAGTCACCTGTATGGTCCAGATCACTACACAAGGAGCTCAACACATGTGAAGAGTTCAAAGTATGGGAAGATTATGACGGTCCGGAGCCCAAGAACCTTCTCAATGTAACTTATGCCTTCAGAGTCAAAGAAAACACGCACGGTGAGGCTCCAATCTACAAATCAAGGGTTTGTTTACAAGGATTCAACCAAAGGTATGGAATCAATTACCTGGAGACTTACGCACCAACCGGCAAAGTTGCTTCCCTTAGGGCAGTTCTTCTACTTGCGGTGGATCATAATCTTGATATGCTCCAGTTTGATTTCAAGGGGGCGTTCCTACATGCTCCTCTTGATGAGGAAGTCTTCATCCAACGCCCAACTGGCTCCTCTAGAAGATCTCCGATTCTCAAACTTTGGAAATCCTTGTATGGACTCAAGCAAGCCCCAAAAAACTGGTACAAAATGCTCAGCGAGTGGATCCAAGAACAAGGATTCTTTCCATCCAAGGCCAACCCCTGCTTATACATTGGAACAGATTGGGTCTCAGCTGTATTCACTCATGTGGACAACCTACTGGTTGTGGGGAATGTAGCAAAGTTCAAAGACACATTTCTGGGAAAATTCAAAAACTCCTCCTCACACCCACCAAACACCCTATTGGGGATGAAGGTTGAGCGGTCCGAGGAAGGTATTAAGCTCTCTATGCCTCTTAATATAGACAAAGGACTAATGGAGCTGAATATGGTGGACTGCAAACCAACAAACACTCCCTGTACACCTGGAATTCAACTCATTCCTGCCACCAAGGAAGAAATTGAAGAATTTAACCAACTGGGAGTCAGCTATTGGTCTCCAATAGGAAGACTCAACTTGATTGCTGGGCTTGCCGGGAAGATATAAGTTTTGCTGTATCCTCTCTTGCCAGATTCTCTGAAAAACCTGGCATCTCCCACTGGAAAGAAGTTCTCAAGGTCTGGAAGTACCTAGCCAACACCAAAGACCAATGCCTGCTAATCTCACAAAGGAACAACTCCAATAATCTAGTTTGTTACACCGACTCAACATGGGCTGATGATCCCATCACTAAAACCTCTCAAACTGGATTTATCTGCTTCTTTTGAGGCTCTCCATTGTTTTGGACCAGTCAATACCAAAGGAACATTACCTACTCCTCTACAGAAGCAGAATGCAACGCACTCAACAATGGTCAATTTGAATGCAGATGGATAAATCATCTCATCCATGAACTGTGGAGAACACCAATCCTACCCAGACTTCACTTAATAGACAACAAAGGCTTAGACAACAAGATAAAAAACTTTGGAAGTAACTCAAAAACCAAATTCATAGACTTGAAGGCTAAGGGACTCAGGCAAGATGTTTCAAATGACTTAATCAAAATTCAACTAATCAAGTCCAATCAAATGGTTGCAGAAGGTCTTACCAAAGCGGCCAACAAATCATCATTGCTCAGACTGGTCCATCATGTTAGTACCTGAATATACTGCGCATTGAATCAAGGAGGGGTGTTGAGTATACTGTGTTGTACCAGATTGAAGTCTGCAACATCATGAAAGCGGTGGAGATAGTCCAACACTGCATGAGCCAGCATCTGAGCGCGTGCTCTCCAACACTCTGGCTTGTGATAAAAGGGAAGACAAATCCACTCAGTTTGACTCATCTTTTAATCATTGATCTACTCTTCTCTCATTGTCTCATCATAAATTCACTCAATCCATCTTCAACATCAATCCTAATCTCTATCTATGACTCATTGAAAATAACCACAAAGGACTAAAATCTGGTAATTGTGATTCAAGGCGCTTAATGGTCTAGACCTTAACTGACACTCAGGATCAACAGATCACCCCATTTGAGTCAATCAACGGTGTCAAGGTCACTTTGTTACAGCCCTGAAGATCAACGTCAGCAAGTATGATCACATCCTTGCTCCTGTATTAGAAGAAACATAGATTAAGCTTACCATTCATCAATTACTCCTTCCAGGCCTGTCTTCTTTAAGATGTTGGATCCAATGTTGCGCTGAGATTTCAATTGATATCATTCTCATTCCTGTTGGTTAAGATTCTCATACTTGCTCCACCTATTGCTCACTGAGCTAAAAATTTCTTATCTCTTCTTATTTGAAATATAAGTGGTTCTGGTGTTTAGCCATCTCATTTCTTACATTAGCTTAGTGGTTAAAGCATCACTCACCAATTTTGAGGTAATGGGTTCAAATCCCATAGTGTCCAGCACAATTTTACATTGTAAAAAATCCAATGCCCTCCAAATGTTATACAATGAATTGAATCCCTTCTTGATCCTCACCCCAAGAAAATTAATTGCATGG